>CM060834.1:86255000-86817500 GCA_030762175.1 Metallyticus violacea
CCAGCAAGATGGTGTATTTTGCCACTGAGCCTACGGTGTTTGTAATTGGTCGAATCTGCATTTTAACATAAGATGGATTAGATAGTATAGGAGCCCATGTTCTATGATTACAAGTGCATTGCAAGTTGGTACATACAATAGAGGTTTTAATTAGTGAGTGAAATCATGTGATATTTTATGAACACGCTGTAGGTGCGTTTAGTCATTTATATAGCCATTTGACACTAAACTAAATGTTCTTTCCTTGCCTACCATTTCATTAGATTATTCACCTCTAACACACGTATTTCTTTCCTTGCCTAAAACTGATTAGAATTCCAAAGGGTTTGAAAGCATTTGATTTCTTTAAATTTCCTGTTCATCAAAAGACAAGTACCATGTTTTGTCTAAAGTGAATTTGGTTGTCATCTCTACCCATATTGCCACTTGTGGCCGAGGTCGTTATGGCGCGGACTCGTGAGCGGGAGGTTTGGGGTTCGAGTCCCGCCAGGACCGTCCTCTCTGAATAAGTTTTTTTTTTTTTTTTTCAGATTTTCCTCGGACCAGGTACCCTAAACTTAGGCCTGGAACGTTTCCTTCCTTAAAAACATCCTTTCCCATCTCATGTATCATCAGCGTCCACCGTCTGTGGTGCCTCAGTAGTAAAAACTATTCAAAAAATAAATATCTACACACAACACTAATAATAATAATAATAATAATAATAATAATAATAATAATGACAACGATAAGTAATTTGCTTTTCAAAAGATACTGCACCTATAGCATGGGGTGTTACTTATTTAAGCAATGAACGCGATAACTAAACACACTTTCTTGGTTGCTCCATGGAAACGCGGTTTAAACACACATTTTACGATGCAAATGCACGGAAAAGAACATAAACACTAAACGGTTTTGAAGAGTTTTACTACAGCTGTATTTGTGATATGGCAACATTGTAGCTTCATTGCATTTGAAGAGCAATTAAGTGATTTGACGGTTTTTACTCGCCTTGGAGCGAAGGAAGCCAAACCCCAAGAGCAGCACACTTGTTGGTTCAATTTCCTGGCTATTTTACTCTTCATAATGGGACTCTAGGGAGAGAGCAAATGTTTACGTCTGTTCCTGTCTGTTCCTGGAATAGAGAGCAACACAACCTGGCCCGTTCTGTTCTGCATGTTCCAACTGCTGAAGAGAAAGTAAGCAAAGGAATTGTTTTAAAAATACAAAACGTAGTTTTTACTTGAATTTCTTGAACTGATTAAAGATAAATCCATGTATCATCATATTTAAATTGCACAGATGACCTATACCTTAAGGATTAAGTTTTATCAGGAAAAAAAAAAATCACGCAGACCTTTAACGACACGCGTATATTCGCAATATAGTAATTACTATGAATGAATTATATATGGTATTGAACATGATCTTTTTCTGAATATCTTCATCATTAGTTCGTCAGGGCTAAGGTGAATATTTTTCGCACAATCGCTAACACATCCACACCATTAACGTCATACATGTGATAAAAACTCCCGTGCTATATATGTTTTACTAGTTGGTACGAAAAATCACATGCATGGTCTCTCATTTCCGACATTCTGCACTAACATAGCTAATATCTTCTACAAGTATCAGCTAATCCAATGTGTCACTTTTACAAATACAAATCCATCGTCATAAAAAATACATAACAATATTGCAATTTCGCGTTTAGTAAAAATGTTAATTTCTTTCTTCTCCCTCTCACTTTCTTTTAAGAAATGCAATTAAAGTAACACATTTGCTACTATTGAAAATTCTTTTCATTAGTTCGCAACATAGAATAATTAGGCTTATATGCTTTTGATAAATGCTCAAAATATGCAAACAAAAGCTTGTGATATCACTTTCTTTCTTGCATTCGCACTATTTTACGTAACTCTCAAACACCATTCATATTTCCCCTCGATTTACTTGCCAGAAATGATGTTACAACTATCGAAGCACTTATTTCCACATCTAAAGGCAAACTGTCCTCAGAATCGCTCACAGATTTTCGTTTGTTCTGTTTACGCGTATATAAATTGTTATTATAAACAAATGACATCATTGCCATTTTTCTAAACCAACTATATGGAATACTAAGCTTACTGTACATAAACCATAGTGCATTGGAATGAGCAAAATGATGTTGGTATTAAAATAATCCACTATAAGTAGTTATTAAACGAACGCGGATAAATATTGTATACAACTGGTGTAATTATAAACACACTCAGCTTTAATGAAGCTCATATCCCATCAGTGGCATAAATAACTATTATTGATATGCAGCGTTTGCCGAGCAAATTTTTTCGCCAAGCGTGATGAATTGATCCAAGTAATAACTGCACTGGTGTCTTTTATGCAATGAATGTATTACTTTTTGGTTTCTGAATGCCAAAAAAATCTCTGAAAGTATATAGCACACTAAAAAATGTGTGGGGAAGAGAAAGGTATATTGAAATCTGTGATAAGGCAGGAAGGCAAGGACTGGCATGGTTTAGAACAGGAGTAATACACTTAATGGAATAAAATGGATATATTAAGGGGATATGTCCTATCTGTGAAGATCCAGAAACACTTGACATTGTATATTAGAACGTAAGCACCGTATATTTTGGAGGGAATAGTCCCTATTACGAAAGTGGGAAAATGTACCAAATGAAGTAAGAAGTTGAAGAATTTTAAATTTAAAATCCGGCGAAAACATTAAGGAACTTAGAAAGTACATAGGCAAAGTGAAACAAAAATGGTTGTGGGAGTTGTATAAGATAAATGGAAATAACAATGCTGAAAATTGCGCTATTTAGAAGTGAATATAGCTCCCTATTATATACTCAACCTGGGGTTACTTGTAATGGGGTATGGAAATAAGTGGGACATTTATAAGTTTATTAATAATAGTAAGTTTACATGAACTGAGAACATGAAAAGGAAAATTGGTTACTTTGATTTCAATAAGTTTGCTTGTTTGTTTGTCTATAAGGTCCAAAGGAATGGGCAATTCGAAAGGATAGAACTTTATCTGAATGGGTTTAATTGAAAAAGAGGAAGTTTCATTATTGCATGAAATGTAATTTAATATTGTATCGAATGTATACATTATTTGTAGTATTGTATTCTTTGATTGGATCGGAGCCTATTCCCCTCTGGATATTCCAGTAGACAGCTGCTGATGAACCGGGGACTGGGGGGCTGAACATGTTAAATTGGGATAAATTGGAGTTAGTGCCATCTGGAATTGCCAAGGGCAGTGATCGTATTAGTTATATTTAAAATTAATGCTTTTTTCCTCCTTTATTTGTGCCCATTTTGTTAAAAAGTTTTGTATGTTGATGTATCAGAAATAAAATTCATTCATTTTGGTGAATGAATTGGTAGTTAGTATGTAGCGAGATTCATGAAGTCTTGACAATAGTTTTGAGGTGGGATTTATGAGCTGCACCCCCAAATAAACTAGAGTTATTATATTAATTATTTTTATGTAACTTCCTCATTATAGTAATGAGGCAATGTCGTTTCTGTCTTCTGTACATGTATTGAAATGTTGAATATGATGTGATTTTCTTACTAGGGTGGAAACACTTCCTATTTTGTGTTCTTGACATTAACGGGAACAGAGAAACGTATTGCCCACCATAAACAATATTTTGTATAGATAACCCAACCAAAATGGTAAACCAATATTTCCTGGAGAATTCTAAAGTAAGGTCTTTGAAAAAGATGTTTATTTCATTTCTGTTAGAGAGTTGTGCTTTTGTAAATGTGAGCGTAATAAAACACGTGCTAGCTACGGGGATAAAATGACAGGCCGATAAACTCTTGAAAGGGGCGAAACCAACTGTACATATGTGTGACATGCTGAGTGTCACGTAGACATTATCAGCCAATCAGGAAAATAATAAGCAGGGGAATATTATCCAATGGTAAGCGAAGTTGAGAGATGATATTCTGGATTTTTTTTTAAATAATACTTTAAAAGAAGAAAAGTAGCGTCATACAGACTGACCGACCCCCACATTTACTTATGCTTACTATTTTGGGGCTCAGTCTTTCACCAGTTTTCGCGGTTCTTAGTCAGAGACAGCTTCTGAACTCCATTGGCAGTAGTCATTGTCATTACGGAACCAGTTGCGTATTATAGTTTGATCAGTCTTTCAAGTTTAGCATTGCATCAATATCAGTTTTACTGACAGAACAGTAGGAAGTTTTAGAGTTATTAAAGTGCGCTAAGACGTCAAAGTGATCGCCATAGCCAGTGCTAAAGTGGCACATAGAGCACAAGAAATTCTCCAAGGAGTAACGATGTCTCACTAAATGGAACGAACTTTGATAATAAATCGTGCTACATATCAGAACGCTACACATCTTGTTAACCACCTGGTTCCTTTACTCACTCCTTTCCCTAAGGTATCAAGAATATCATAAAAATATCCAGCAGAAGAATCAGCAGTTGTGGCAAAACTGTAAGTCAGCGGTAATACTATCGACGGGAAAGGAACATTATCCCTGAGAACCAATCAATTAAATTAATTCCTTTCCATAAACCATCCCCAATTATACACCTCGTTAATTCTGCTGCAGTTTTAATGAAATATTTATTTATGAAATATTAACAATTTCCTTTCTTGTTTACAAATAACGTTCAAGATAGCACATTATGACAAAGGGGAGGGAGGAAATTGCCTTTACAATAAGCTATGTATGCTGGCGTAGTTCTTCTCAACTTCTCCAACTTGTTAGGTTCTTACCCATGAAACTGCTTCACTGATAAGGATTTCCTCCCCCTCCTCGGGCTTTTTAGTATAAAATTCTTTCATTTTTACTAGTTACAGCTTTCAGTATAATATATATTTTACTAGAAAACTTATATACATAAATAGAACAATGCATATTTAAATTTATTGTTAACTATCTTGCAAAGATGTTTTGCACGGCTTTGGTATCGTTGGTCGAAAATTATGTTTCCGTATTTGTGGATTTTTCTTGCTTTGAACTGCTCAGAGAAATAGTAACGAATATGCATCAAAGGCGAATTTTATTCATTAGAAAAGTTGTACAACAGTCGCGCGAAGAAAATTTACAACTAGTAGCCCTTTATGTTTGTGCCAAGCAGTCAATTTGAATGTTGTATCATGAAGTTAATACATGCACAGGATAAATATTTGACAAAAGATAAGATAAAACTCGGGCAAAAAAAAATAGAATGATATCATGACAGCTTTGGAGTGTTTAGAAAAAAGAAATAAAAAAAAAAAGAAGTCTCTTAAGTATTTCGCAAGAAATTATTGTTCGTAATCGATCGGCTATTATATAAAACTCGCAGCAGTGTTTTTATTATCTCCGTAATCTTTTTTACTTTGCGTTTAGTAACTGTAAATTGCAGCGGTATTAACGAAACGGTAAGGAAATAATTAATATATAATGGATGAATAAAGAGTTTGGAAAAAAGAAATTAATTTTGATTGGTTATATGGAATCTCAGGGGTAAAAGTTTTATTTTTTCTCTCCGATGATATTTTCCGCTGACTTATATCTTGCCAGGACTGTTGAGACTCTGCCGCTGGATACTTTTATGGTCCTGTGACCATAGGGAAAGGAGTCTTGGAGATTAATAAGATTTCTCGTTATAGGAGATGAAATACAATTTATTGTTCATAGTCTATTCCACCAAAAAATGTGCCGCCGTTATTTTCTGGGGAATATGTGCCACTTTAGCACTAACTGTGACGATCACTCTGACGTTTCTTAATTTGATAAAGACTGATCCTGAAATCAACTAATCCTGAGACGCAACTGAACTCAACTAATAAAGCTCTTCCACTTAATACTCTCGCACTGAACGGAACTGAACTGATCGTGCCTATCTTCCACACTGAATACTCTTACAAAACTGATTACAGCTTTTCACTGAACTGATAAAGCCCTTCCACTGATATTGCATCGCTGAATAATCTTCCAAAACTGACTGCCGATCGCAAAATTACAATACTAAGTAAACATGGCCCATGTGACTTTTTACATGTAGATATCAACTGAAGCTGCTCCCTTGAAGAGTTATCGCCCAGTCTTTTCATCCCTGTAGTTGCCATGTATTTTATTACGCCTACCAGGCTTTAAAATTCTCTAACAGAATACAAAAGAACATCTATTCCACGGACCCTACTTAAGAATTTCCTGCAGAAAATATCGGTTTGCCGTTTGCTTGAGCCTTCTATACAAGTATTGTTACAATAGGCAACAGAAATTCCCAGATCAGATTTTATACCTGGGGGCAGCTTTCTGCACTCTGGTACGAGAAAATAACATTTTACACACAATATTCAACACTCGTACAGGAAATAAAAACACATGACTGTAATAAGGAAGTTACATAAAATTACTTGCAATATATACTCTAATTAAATTTGGGGATGGCAGCTTATAAATTCTGTCTAAAATCTTGACTAATGCTGTAAATGTATCAAGATAAAACACCAGTGAATAAATAACATATAAAAACTACCCAACATGCAATATACAATATACTTCAAAGGTGTTTCAGTTAAGCTTTTCCTCTCCTTTGTACACTTTAGTAACATAACTGTAGGAATTACTAAAATTTGTTAATACTTCGTCCGAAAACGGGAAATTTTACCGTGGTGCCTTGTGGGTGTGCATGTATGATAAAGCACCAACAGCGACCCCCCCTTTTCGTGACGTCAGCTTCCAGGCAGACTCTCAGTGTTTATTTAATCTAACGCTGGCCAGGCGCTTGGTGCTGCAGACATACACGTCTGGCCAATATCCTGGAACAAAGGCTTACGCCACTAAACTCAATTTGATTTCGGAGTCGACAAAAAATACGACAAACTAGGCGCCTTCAAGCCTTGGTACACACAAGAACAAAGCTGGGTGTCTCCAACGTTAATTATTAATTAGCGTGCATTTACTCTTTTCTGTACTGTTTATATTTTGTTTTGACGTATAAGTGAAAATTGTGGTTAGTTGTGCCTATGAACGTGACAAAAGAGACAATTTTAGTAATGTTAAATTTTTTATATACTAATGAAAATACTTTCTTCTTTAATTGACTTTTAAACGCATACGTTTACCTTTAAGCGTTACTTATTATAATTTTAAACACAGTGTCTTGTGCAGGTATTGTTTAATTTTATTTTAAAGTAAATTTCTGTTAGTAAGGGTAAGAGTCCAGTAATGAGAGGTAGTTATACTAATGAATTTGTTGTGGAATCGGCAGCAATACTTTGAAAACGATTTGTGATCCGCTTCACATCAACTTGTTTTGTTGTATTTATCGAGGAATCTCACAGCCATCATCGGCATGACGGTAAATCGGATTCCGTTTCCGCAGGCGGTTCTGCCCATCAATCTTCAGCAGCTGGCAGGCCACGCACCGCTGGCTAAGCGGTTTTTTTCGTCACAAAGCTTGTCTGTACCGTAACCCCCGGTGACATGGCAAGGTCACTCCACATCCGGCGTTCTGCTGCGCTAGGTCAACGATCACACGTCCCATTGTTTTTTTGCTAGTCGCAACATCCGTTCAAAGTCGTCCTTCACGACTGCGACATTTTCTTGGCTCAAGCAACCGGTCTCTCTTATTCGCACCGTCGTAATTCTAGCATTTAAACATTAAATACTTTTTAAGAAAGAGCGAAAAAAGTTACAGCAAATTGTAATTTTGAATTTCTGTCTTGAGCATTTCACTTATCAGAACGAGTAAACGTGCAAGGTGAAATTTAGTCAAATTGGTGGTAAAATGGGGCGGCAGCTGTTCGCAGTCTACTCCAGCAAGTGTCCTGGGACTCTTTTCTCTGCCCATAAAGGTAATAGTTTGTTACGTTTCTATATAACTTAAAAAATGTATTCATGATCAAATCCAGTTCATACATACAAAGTTGAAGAAGTGAGCGAGGAACAGAAAGACTGGACTGAGCCCGTCTGGCTGCAATGTTTCCGACTCTAGGAAAATTGCTGAACTTTGCATTCTATGAACAACAAAGCAACCCCAGTGCAAAGTCGCTTAAGCACCAAGGGGAATGTCTGCAGGCAGCAGACACTGATGATACATAAGATAAAATGATATATTGGGAAAGGATTTTTTAAGGAAAAAAAAAACGTTCCAGGCCTAAGTTTAGGGTACCTCCCCGGCATTTGCCATTTATCTAGACCAAGGAAAACCTGGAAAATACCTCAACGACCTTGGCCATCCGTGATGGTAGTCGCGACAGAGCATGTTGAACATAAATGTTTTACGTTTGTCTTGTTCTACATTAATCATCAGTTCAAATACTTGAGGAAATATTTATGTATAACTAATATAATGTAAATTAATGATTAAGTTACATTGAATACTGCAAAAATCATTTTCACAATAATTAATAAATAATAATTTAAAGTAAAAACGTACCTAAGGGTGACGCCCGATACATTCTTGGGGAAAAAAATCTACACATGACTGAAAACCGTTGAACATCACTCTATGGTATAACGTAATCTACCTAGCGCTCATTACCTAATGTCCATTTGCCACGGCAAACTTTATTTTCTTTTCAAAAGCAGCATAGCTTATCGATTTAATACATGCACTTAACCCAAAACACCAAATATTATATTGATTACAGCTTCACAGCGTCCAAAGATGCCCAAAAGCTTGGAAATTTTTACTTGGCTAGTATACTGTGAAATTATAATCAACAATCAGGACCGAGAAAGTCTCAGAAATTTTATATAATATGTTGTGTCTCTTTCTTAGAAAATAACATTATTTATTGACCTCATAATGCCAGTGTACTCTTATTTTTATTATTGCAAATACACCATCCGATGAAAAGCTAACAAGGATTCGATTTCAATGAATTTTTGTAATGTGATCAATTAATATATAGAAATTTAATGGTCATAAACTACTTTGGAGTAAAAACACTGGTAGCGTTATAAATAATTATTGAAGATAGGCCGCTAGGCATGGCACACTCAACTTGCGATGTTTTATGGCCTTGTTTGTGCTAGTGTCAATATGTACGATTGATTGATTTGATTTATTTACGGAAGCTCTTTAACATCTCAGGCCATCAGCGTCCCATTCAATTCAGGGCGTGAAGAAACGGCCGGAAAATTTTGCTCAGAGGCCTCTTCTTTCAGGCTTGAGGTTCTTTTTCCTGCCGTAAATGTACGACATGGGACCCACGGCTTTACATCCCTTCCGAAGGAGGTCATAATTAGGGTTTTTACGCCCGAAAAAATCCCTCGATCCTGGCCTGGTTTGAACCCGCGATCTTGGGTTTAGAAGGCAAGTATGGTTTACCACTACACCACCAGGACCGACTCAATATGTACGAAAAGATAGGTGAATATACAATGATAAAACTAAAACTCTTACAATATTATTCATTTGGGGGAGGGGAGATAAAACTGTAAATGCAACAATGAAATGATAAATGTAATAAATACTACTACAATAAATACGTCCCTGATAACGTTTGGGATGAAATGGCAACTAAAAATCACCATGCATATTTATTTTTGTTTCTTTTTAGCCATTGAATTTTTCTTTTTTCTGCGGCTCTTCAAATTAAGTAGCTACAGTTATTATGCGAACCATTTTCTGATGCTACGAACGGCAGAAAAAGTTTCGGTTCCTCTAAGTCGGAGACATTATAAATAAACTCTATTTTAGTACAAATAACAAACCTTCACCTTCTTGTTCAATATTACTTGTGTTCTTTCACATTCTAAAGGGGACGCGGCCAGTGTTATAGCCCCAAGTGTGTGAAGTTCTAGGGGCCTAGCGGCCCCGCTGGGGATAGACCATGTAACATTGAAAGCGACCACAACCAAAGTATGTGCTATTTCGCGGGAAATGATTGTTAGAGTGAAATTCAGGATTGCTTAATTAATATGAGGGTAGGTCCATAAATTCCCGGCATAACCATTTTGTAGGTATGATAAAGGCAAAAACTAAATTTCACTTTTCAAATTAGTTACCCTTTATTGCATTACACTTCTCACATCTTTGAATTAACATTTCAATCCTCCCCCCCCCCCAAAGAGTCAGAAGTCTTATCTACAAAATGGCCATATACAGCATCCATCACTTCTTCGTCGCACTTAAATTTCCTTCCACGAATGTCCCTCTTGTGTTTTGAAAAACATAAATACTCAGTGGGAGCTAGATCTGGACTATATGGTGGATGATCGATCCTCATTGAAACCATATTTCTCAACAGCTTCCTTTGCAACAAGAAATGTGTCCTCAGGCGCGTTGTCGTGTGAAGTGTCAATGAAGAGTATTCCTTCACAGTCCCAAAAGGTTGTGGTCATGATCTGTTTGAGTTACTGAGTGACTTTGGCCTTTAGAGGCGGAGCTTCGCCAGGTTTACGCCGTTCCATTGATTCTCTTTTGGACAAGTGATCATGGTAGAGGACCATAGTTTCATCTCCTGTAACAATGGGTTGCAGACCTTCTCTCTCATTGCCACGGCAGAGCTCCAAAAATGCCTGACAACAGATAAGTCGTTGTTGCTTTTGGGCTGAGGAAAGAAGTCTAGACACCCATCTTGCACTAACCTTATTCGTGTTTAAATGTTCATGAATAATACGAAGGACTTGTTTTAAAAAGGCCCAACCTTGCTGCTATTTCTGTAACTTTGAACTGCCTGTCTTCTATAATTTCTCCTTCCACAACAGCAATGTTTTCAGGAGTGAGCACCTCCAAGGACCGACCTGCACGATCTTCGTCTTCAATGCTTTCTCGACTCATTCGAAAAGGTTTAGCCCTTTCTTTTACGTTAGAATGTGAGGGGAATGTTTCCCCATGTACACCGTCCAATCGCTGTTTAATTTCATTTAGAGTAGTCCTTCTTTTGTGAAGAACTTAATAACAGCTCGAAACTCCATTTTGAACATGTCACAATGTTCTACACATGGAATTCTTTATGAAACTGAATCTGATCAAATGAATACAGCGGAGCGGAAGTTACAGCTGCAATTATTTACTTAACAGATAAGGCATGACACCAGATAAGGATTTTGTGAAGGCGATAATCCTTATCGGCGAGGCTGGAAACTTATGGACCTACTCTGTACTTGTACTAATTTTAATGAGGTTAGCTTGACCCAATCGAAAAATTTCCTTTTTAAGAGGGTTTAAAGTATAAAAATATAGTTTTAAAGGTGCCTTTTATTGAAATAGTTTTTAGAGGCATACTTAGGCCAAAAGAAATATAAGTTTAATAATAAAAATGATAAGAAACATGTTATGGGTTGTTAAATAATAAAAATAAGAACGAAAGTTTTTAATGCTAATATTATTTTGAATTCAAACAGATTATTTTCTTTAAGAAAGTGTTCTTACTCTATAGATTTTACAGTAATCATGCTGCAGATTAAAATAAAACGTATATGCCTCTGAAGTTTCCTTGAAAAAGTATTTCTTCAAGTCAACGAATATTTCCGATGGTCTGGGATTTTTTTACAAATATCAAAGTATTTGAGACTTTTTTTAAAGAAAATATAATTTTCCACAATGTATGAATTGCAGATATTTTGGTTTAAAACTCCACTGTCCTAGTTAAATACGAAGCTCAGATGAAACAGTTGAAACACGCTTCAAGTTGCGGTCGTGAATATAGACAGCTTTTTCCAGTTCTTCTTTTGTTCCAGCTAGTATGCTTTTATTGCTTATTGACTGCAACCTGATGCGATAATTTTCTCTGCTGACGCAAGACACTTTTCTATTGCTCTCTCCATGCGTTAATAAAACAAATGTGAAGATTTTGATCACGCTGCCAACGAAGTGAGTCGACTCTTATTTATTCCAATTGTTCTCTCTTTGGAGGTGTCTGCAGACTGTAAAACGCTTTGATATTATATATCGTGTGCAAAGCACGTACCTTTCGATGCAGAACCGCCCCGATAAACTACAGACCACAGTAATATAGGGAGTCCAAAAGTATAAGTAAATTAAAAAAATATTATTAATAGAAAACAAAGTATATAATTTATGGTAAGAATGCTTTGCTTTAAATGAAGTTAACCTGCATAAATGTAATTCAGAGCTACAAACAACATTTATCATACAGGAACTGGCTTTTAAGATTTTATAAAGTTAATGTTTTTAAAAAATGTTACTATTTTAACAGATACAAAATTAGAAATCAACACACCAGCTATGTCTTCTCTTTGAGACTTTTTTAATTGTGTTTAACGCCCGTTTTAACTACTGAGACATCACAGGCGGTGGACGTTGATGATACACGAGATGAAATGATATATTGGGAAACTATTTTTTAAGGAAGGAAACGTTCCAGGTCTAAGTTTAGGGTACTTCCCCGGCATTTCCCATTTATGAGGACTGAGGAAAATCTGGAAAAAACATCAGTCAGGGAGGACTGGTCCTGGTGAGATTTGAACCCCAGACTTCCCGCTCACAAGTTCATGCCTTAACGACCTCGGCAACCCTTGGCGATCTCTTTCAGACTAGGCTTTGGAAATCGTTCTTTGTTAAAATGCTCAATCAGACAGTCTGTTATATATCATTATGTAGTTGAAAATGTGCATATTTTTTTTATCGTAATTTAATAGAAAAGTTTCATATTTTAATCCTGAATGCTAAAAACTTTCTCGGTAATGTGTATTGTCGTTTAAAATATTGCCAAATAATCCCTGCTTGATAAATTTGCAAAAGGATAATGTTTTATTGTTAATTTAAGATATAGGAATGAAGATCTTAAAAATATTCTCTAAAGCACAGCATACATCCGAGACTATTATTTTTTTTCTTTTTTTTTCCCCTCTTCCTTTATCCTTTTCCTTTTTCTTTCTTTCTTTTCTTTTTTCTCAGGCCATCAGCGTCCCATTCAAATGAGGCGTGAAACGGTCGACAAATTTTGCTCAGAGGCCTCTCTTTCAGGCTTGAGGTTCTTTTTCGTGCCGTAAATGTACGACATGCGACCCACGGCTTTACTTCCCTTCCGAAGGAAACCCATACTTTTACGCCCGAAAAAAATCCATCGATCTTGGGTTTAGGAGGCGGGCATGATTACCACTACATCACCAGGACCGGCACTATTACTTGTAAACGATGTTTCTGTCAAAATGAGAGACGCCCTCTAAAATAGCAAGCTTTTTGAAACTAGAAGAACGATCATATGTTAAACTTGAACACTTCCTTAAAAATCCATTTTTTTTTTAATTTTCGGTTTCCTTTTTGTCCAGGGTACTCTTCCCTTATGAACTGTTCTTACTCTCTTCTTATGCTTCTCAGTTAATTCTTTACACCTTCCACATACCTTGCAAATATTTATTTCTGTCTGTTAATATAACTTTTTTTTTTTTTTCATTTTCTGTAAAAAGCTCCATTGCGTCTGGGTATTCCATTATTTCCCACTGGGGCGGCTCTGTACACACTTTTCTTACGTTCATTCACTGTATATCCCAAACTGTTGCGTACTATAGGGAGGAAAAAATGCATTCTTTCACGCCAACCTATTCAAGCGAGGCGAAACTTGCGGAAATAAACTCATTAACCTAGGGGTTACATTTCAGCCTGATTGATGGTAACTCCATTGAAGAAAAGAGTGCAAACCGTTGAAATTAAAGAAAGAGCTAAAAGGAAACAACAAACAGGGTAGACGTGAGTCATAGGACCACATTCCTTCCGCTCGTCAGAGCCAGTTCTGCATGTTTGCACTCCATGTATACAGTCACTGTATTACCTGTGTTTTTGATAATTGCAATGTTGCAATAAATCTTAAATTGTGAATTAGTGTTTAATTTAACAGTTTTCTAGTTTAATGAATGCATTAGTAGTAACTACTTATTTTTTTCAATTAGAATAACCCTGTAGTAGTATATTTGAATGTCATAGAAAGTGGTATTTGTAAGAAAAGGCGTCAGATGTGTGACAATAATATAATACTAAAGGCACGCAAACAATTGGTAAAGGCTTAAAGTAAAAATCTACTTAACCCCTAGATAGCATTCCTTCTTCCTGATATCTGAAAGATTTAAAAGAAAGTTCAGTGCGATGTCGACAACTTGGTGGATCTTTTTTTTTTATGTTAATGATTGTAGTTGGCGAATAATGTAAAAGGTAGGTAGTTATATGAATCAATAATATAATATATAAAACTATCATGCTTCACTGTGACTGGAAAACCTGAGCAGAGAAATTGCATAATACGAGTGCTATCACGCATAAAGATGGATAACATCTTGTGATTCCCGCTTTAAATTGACATTAAGAACTCCATAGAGCAGACTAGTACGCTTTTTAATTGCTTTCTCCACGCGCTTTAAATAGATTTTAATGCTGCAGGCCGACTGTAATAATTTTAAACAATGATTAAAAGGATTTGGTAATGCTGTTAGTAAATTCGGTATTCTCGGCACCTGAACCTAATTTACGTCCTTTTCGATTTACATGACGAATAGAATTTCTTACTTCCATAGACTATCGTGGAAATCTCAACTGTTATGTAATTTTGCACATCATGGCTTTAGGTTACGTATATATTGTTCGATATGTTAGTCGGTCCTGGTGGTGTAGTGGTAACCATGCTTGCCTTTTAAACCCAAGATTGCGGGTTCAAATCCGGAAAGGGGTCGATGAATTTTTTCAGGCGTAAAAATCCTAAGTATGCCTTCCTTCGGAAGAGAAGTAAAGCCGTGAGTCCAATGTCGTACATTTACGGCACGAAAATGAATCTCAAGCGTGAAAGAGAGGCCTCTGGCCCTTTCACGCCGTGAATTGAATGGGACGCTGATGACCTGAGATGTTAAAGGGCGTCCGTAAATAAACAAACAAAAATCCATATGTTAGCGGTAATAGACTTGTACACACATTACATTCGTGTTCAGAGGCATTGTTAATGAACACCTTAGGAAAAGTTGGAGCACATTATGAATGGTGTAATGTAAAGATGAAAGACTATAAACATTTTATGCTTTTCTATAATCATTCTGTTTGCGACAGCTAATTTTAACGTGGTTTTCTTTTGTTTCAGGTGAGTGCTGGGGAAGTACCTTAGAGTAGCACGTGAGTAATGCCTTTAGCAGTGTTAATGAATACTTTTTAAGCTAAATTGTCTTGTAAAAATGTCTTTCTTTAAAAGGATACTGCAACTTGAAATTATGATAATATACAATTTTATATTATATATACAGCGTGTAACAAAAATACCGGATAAGCCTTTGGGGGCGAGTCTTTCAAACCAAAATAAGAAAAAAGTGATATAAGCACAATTGCGGAAATATTATTGAAAGATAACATTCAACACGTTTCGAGATTCGATCTAGTAATTTAACTTTCTTAAAATAATAATTAATGTATTTAGACAATCCAGTGATGTTGTTGATACTAAAGCTCTCTATGTACATGTATGAACACGTTCCATATGTGGACTTACGTGTTAAGTTTCTGTCGTTTTACACGGTTGTCATACAGTTAATTCCTAAAATATTTGAGTTATACTGTTGAATGATACCTTCTGCGTCTGCTATGTTCTTCTTTTTGCATTAGAAGGCCAAGGTCAGACAGAAAATGCATACTTTTGAGACTATATCAGTTATATTTATGGCACTTTCATCTAGTAACATTTTTAAGTGCGTCTATATTTATGAACTTACTCCTTGATATCTTTAACAGAAAGTTTCGGGTTATATTGTATATTTAAGAAGATGATGTTCATGTGTTTTATAAAACAAAAACACGTTACTATTTAAAAACCAGCTACACTGGCAGCACTTCGGGAAGAAATTGAAAGGGCATGTGCTGCAATCGCTGAGGACACTTTCGCAAACGTTGCTCAATCAGTAGTTCAACGTACTCAGAAGTGTATCGACGCAATGGTGGGCATTTTGAACTACTGTTGTAATTGTAAACGTCTAAGATATTAATACTCGTCATTTTCTGTTTGTGTGAATTCACTTTTGTTATGTTAACACAGTTTTTTCTTTGCTTGAAGTGTGTATACATTTTTTGACACCATCTGTATTTTAGGTACACTATTGTAAAAACATCATAAACTTGCTAAATTGCACACCAATATTGGCATTGGTAATGTGTCGATTAAACAGATATGCAGCAAAAGGACTGATGTCATTATGTAAATCTGTTGGCACTTCCGAAATATTGAATTCAAACAGTTTTAGAAGCAAGCCGCCAGTGCAAATTAGGTGACGGTACACGCAATGGTTTGTGTACCAAGTGGTTATAGCCACTCATTGAGTTATCAACAAAGTTAACACGGGTACTCTTTGTTAGTTAAAACATTAAACTCAGCAAGAGATGAAAGCATTGTTCGCTCAGCTTTGTTATCATTGTTTCATGGCATCGTGAAAGAGTTGCAACTGTATACTGCGGCGCGGGATATAATGAACCTCGCACGCAATTTCCGTTTTTCCGCTTATCCTGCTGTCGAAACTTATGAAGTGCATCCAGCAATCCAATAGGTCAATATTTGCAAAACTAGAAAAGGTATCATTCTCTGCGCTCCCTTTGTTCAGTGAAATAGCAGGAGTATGTTTGCTTTCTGCGGAAGTACGTGTTTCAAATCTTATTATTTCAGCACACCACCTGAGATGGAAGGAGATGTAGCGAAAACAATGTATTGAGTCACACACCTGCTCAAGGGCGTGACTGACTTGCTGTGCTAAATACAGTTCCTGACTATTATGAGACTCATCCTAATTTTTTAAAATTAATTTATTATGTTTATCATGTGTCTCATCAAAGCATTACTATCTCTGTCGGTCCTGGTGGTGTAGTGGTTGCCATACTTGCCTCCTAAACCCAAGATCGCGGGTTCCAACCCGGCCAGGACCGATGGAATATTTCGGGCGTAAAAATCCTAAGTATGGCTTCCTTCGGAAGCGAAGTAAAGCCGTGGGTCCCGTGTCGTGCATTTACGGCACGAAAAAGAACCTCAAGCCTGAAAGAAGAGGCCTCTGAGCAAAACTTGTCGGCCGTTTCACGCCCTGAGTTGAATGGGATGCTGATGACCTGAGACGTTAAAGAGCGTTCATAAATAAAACAATCAATCTGTAAAAGTCCACAGCTACGAAAGGGTTCCTTCTTGTCACCCTTCGCTCGCCAGCCCGGATTGCTCATCTGCATGCATCAAATACCGTACGCAGTTACTGAGACGTTGAAGCAGTGGTTGGTTAGAAATCAATCCAAATAATGCATTGAGATTGTTTGAGCTGAAGGTACATCACGGAGATAGTATTGGTCTGGAGGAAGAGTTTTGATCACTTAACAGAAATTCCTCACATGGATTAATCTTTGGACACTGGCACAACTTGACCATTTGTCATGAAGTGACAGAAATGTGCATAGCGATTTTCGTGCAGATCCGCTCTTTAAGTTTTGACCTGCCATGCATCTTTAGAGACCTCTATTCGTCAATTGTGCATTGAAATACGAATATCATCATTGAATTCAGAGATAAGCAAATGATCTGTAACAGAATTTTGGTTTAGTTCTCCTTGTCAAAAAGTTTTAAACCAGAAAGAGGATGCTTTACAAGAAGTGTATGGCGGTTCCACTTAACGCGCGGAAATCGCAGGGCGAAAATATCTGAAAACAGTACTGCCATCTAGATGTGAGCAGAATTTTTTTTTTCCGTTACGAAATTTCCAGATTTTGTGTAAATTTTCATAACTGATAGACTATCACGAGTCAAGAAGGCAATATTCGTCACTTTTAGGGCCTAAACTTATGTCTTCACACGTATAATTTACACGTACTGTGTTTTACTGAAAGAAGGGAAATGGAATCCTTGTCAAGCATGTTTGCTATATCAGAGTAATTATTGATAAACTAAATGGAAAGAAAAGTATTTTCTTTTAGTTCTATTAATCAGTTAAAGAGATTTTTATGGTGTTTAACGCCTTTTTTCATTACTGAGACACCACAGACGGTGAGCACTGACGATAAATGAGATGAAATGATATATTGGGAAAGGCTTTTTTTTTTTTTTTTTTTTTTTTTTTTTAAGGAAAGAAACGTTCCAGGCCTAAGTTTAGGGTATTTCCCCAGCATTTGCCATTTATGAGGACTGCGGGAAACCTGGAAAAAGCTTATTCAGGGAGGACGGTCCTGGCGGGATTCGAACCCCGTACGTCCCGCTCTCGAGTCCATGGCTTAACCTAGCCATCCGTGGCGGTTTAAAAGAGCTGATTTTTATAAAAACGATAATTTAAATACTTTTTAGTAGAGATAAATGTAAATATTACCCAATATTCCTATAAACCCTAGAATTTATCGACATGTGCAAAAATTTACATTTAAAGCTTAATAATGAGATAAGGATATCGACGTCAAAATTTACAGCTATGACATAGCAAAGGTAGTTATTTTATTATTTTTATCTGAAAACAAAAGTATTGTTCATAAATGATTATAAAAAAGTTACATTTATTTATAGCTTTTAAGACGAATTTCGTCAGTTTGGCACCAAAGCCATTACAAATTACATTTCTTATACGTGATAATGTTCATATAATGAGATTAATTAATATAGATTAAAATAAAATGCTATTCCAAACAGCAAATACGTTTTATACAAAACAAATTAAGAAAGAACTAAAAACAGTTCAACGTATTTAAAGATATTTATTAGCCTAAGTTGAGAAACATATAACTTTTTTGGAATCTCTGTAATTACAACATAAATAACAGTTTTGTCAACTTTTTCTTCTTTCTTGTAAAGTCTTTATCGTACACTTTGTCTGCAGTGCTTTGAGAAAGTGGGGCAGTACGAACGGTGTTCGATATCAAAGTCCACAGGTGACTACATCGTTAAGGCTATCCGGCGAACATTGCCGATAGTGGCTGGCAGCAGGTGAATCGATCTGACCCATCCTGCTCCTGTATAATGCAGCATCTGCAGCAGCAGCAACAGTGTAACGCCGCATCTGTCCCTATCACTGCAGCCCATGTCGACATGCTTTGCAGAAAGATGTCCTCAAATCACGGCATCTCTGGGGTTCGATCATCGTTTTTCGCCATATTGTTGCACTGCTTTGAAATTCAGATATTCGTAATTTAGTACAAATTAAACTCATTTTGCCACGTTTACGTTGATTTACTTTACTCCAGAAAGCAATAAGGAGCAAATGCTATAGCAACAAACACAATTTCAGAGGATATATTTTCATTGAAACTTTAACAGCATGCTACTTATATTAACTTAGCATAAATTACCCTTACCTAGCAAAATAAATCGTTTAGATAAACTTTACCTTTCGCCTTTACGCAGCGGCACACATAATTAATTTTCATTTCTCCAAACACAATCGTTTATATTCTTATTTTCTTGCAAATTACTTATCTAATGTAAAAATTTCAAAATACCTTTTCTATTTGGGTTAATATATTTAAGAATTAGAAATGAACATATTTTCGTACATTTTTGACTGGCAGGGTCAGTTTTTTCTATAGTAATGCTTTTTTTTTTTAAAGAAAGATTGTTCTCATTCCATTTACTGAACTCTTTAAATAGCACATTAGTGAAGGGAACCACGGTTACCACGGGCACATGATTACCGAGAAATAGAGAGGATGAGGGAAGTACTGTAGTTTTGAATAGTCCTGTCAAATGACCTTGTATCGATCTGTGCGAGACAATTTTAGGAAATTTGTGGTGGGGGTACTCCATAGCTGCATAAATGTAACGAACAATGCAAGCGAGAAAGACGAGAGCGGTACACTGTGCTATAAACCTTCAGTACGGAAGTACGAGAGATACTAACCTGATTCCCCTGTAAACGCATAAACAGAAAATACACTCGACCAGAAACCACTGTGCATCTTTGATACCTTAAAAAACCTTATTGTTGTTTGTAACCAAGAAAAGTAAGCTTAAATACTTTAATTGTGTAATAAATAGAATATTTAGTATTTTAAATATCTATTTTCAATAATAAGAATAATTTTACTCTGTTTTCATCACGACTATTTTAATATATTACTGTCTATTTTCAGTATTTTAGTGTCCTTTTTCCTGCCTATTCTAACCAAAATATATGCCTGAACGAAGGAGATAAAACACTGACTAAACATGGGCAGAGACTAAAGGTTAGTTGGGCCACTGTCTTATTATTATTAGAGCAGTTTGATGTACATTTACAGTTATTATTGCTTGAAAAAAACCTTCTTACATCTACACTCAGGGATCACCCCTCAAAAAAAAGAAAGATATTTTTATACTTGCTTTTATATTGCAAAATTATGCAACCGTTTCAAGCCCAAGTTCTTTTAGCGAATTCCGAACGAATGAAGCTTTCGCATCCGTACCCGTAATATATATGTGAGTCAATTCCGAAGGAATGTAAGTGATCGCTGTTGTACCCATGGATTTCGTTTTGAATAATCTTTCCAAATCTCTATCGTACCTACTAAGCACCGAAAAAGACACACACATACACACTCTCTCTCTCTCTCTCTCTCTCTCACACACACACACACAATGTCTGTTAACGCTCTAGCAGTCGCAATTTTCATTTTTTCTCAACGCAATTGGGCATGTAACCATCAATTAACAAACGATTCGTCGAGTTCGTTAACCAACAAAATTGTACTATTGGGAGGTGGAGGTTCACCTTAAGCAAATTGTTTTTAAAAAATTGAAAAACCGTTCTAGTGGCCGCAATTTTTATTTTCTCAACAAAAATTGGTAGCTTTCTTTCAAATAAGTTGATAAAGCATTTTTGAAGAGAATAACAATCGGGCTATTAAGAGTAGGGGGGGGATTATACCTGAAAAACTAGTGGGGGCTAATGCAAAATTTTAAAATCACTCTAGCGGTCGCAATTTTAATAAAGGAACCTCGGTATTTGCCATTGAAATATAACAAGTAAAATAGTTTCAGAAAATTAGCGAAATCGAACTATTAGGTGGGCGGACAGTTCACCTGAACCCAAAATTTAAAAATCGCTCTTGTGGGATTAATATATGTTTTTTTTTTTCCGCAACGAAACGCCACATATTTAAATAAAATAAGAAAAATAACTTTTGAAAATCAGGAAAATAGGGCTGCTAAGGGGGGTTACCTGAAACATAAAATTTAAAAATCGCTCTAGCAAAACCAGTAATGATTTTTTTCACAACAAAATTGCGCACATACCATTTTAAATCAAATAAAAAAAAATAGTTTCTGAAAATTAGGGTAATCAGACCTTTAGGAGTACGGGTGTACATGAAAACCTAATTTTAAAAAGCTTTCTTTCGTTTAATTGTCTCTATATTGTTTTAAAATAAAAAGGGCAAATTAATTCAGCATATAAACAGTATTTATAACGATGCATATGTTTTATTTATATTCAATAAAAACATCGTCCTGGAGACAGTAAATGTGAAATATTAATCTAATAATATGTGTTTGAGAAATATTTGTATGTATTACCTTCAGAAAACGTTTGGGTTAAATATTTTTTCTACAATGATATTTAAATTAAATTTCAAAACCAATGGAAATCTTTGTAACTTTAGATTGCTTTTATTTTCTTTCCACATTGTAATTGTTTATAAATAGTAACATGTTATTGTTTTATTGAAACATATGAACATCACCTTAAATACGAAATGTAGCTTTCTTTTAGTGAGTATAAAAATGATATCAAGAGCTCAGTTCATAGACATGGTTACATTTAAAAATTGTTTAAATACTCACAGAGTATATTTTTTATAAGTGGTCATATATTTCATTTAATTAATAGTATTAATTTTTGTGGGTTAATCTCAATGAGAATTATAATTCGAATTTTGTTCCCCTAATGCCATAAATTATTTCATTTCATTACTTAATAAAGCCCAGTTTTAATGTTATATTTCAACGCTTTTGTGCACTTTAAATTGTCTCGCTAGCAATAACAAACCATTTCTAGCAATTTCATACGTATATGGTCAGTCAATTATGAATTATGTGCTTTAAATTGCGAAAGCAGTTAAAACTGATATTCAGGCGAGTTTATTCTCGTGTAAGATATTAAATTGTACAGATCGTGGCGTTTTTTATTTCTTTTGCACTTTACATTACGAAGTTGGCAGTCTTGAGCAATGTTTTCTTGTTGATTCTCAACTGTAGATGTTAACCCACGAAAAATTGGCACGGTGGAAAAGCAAGGTAATTTCACAAACTCATTCGTTAAAATCCGGGGCGAGAACAGTTAAGATTGCTCTTCGTGCCCTCAAGATCGATCTCCTCGGGTTGCAGTACTTCTCCCACACTTTCTTTGTCTCTCCCCCACTTTTCTTTCAATGCGTACCTGAAGACCTGGGAGTAAACAGTGACTCGTTGGAAAGCTCAAGTTACTCCCCTTGCAAGTAAACAAGGGGTCGGGCAGCATTATGTGGTTCAGGCAACACCATGGTGGGAAAAAGGGAACGAAAAACTCTTGTTTCGGTGACCTGGTTCCTTGCCGCATCTGCTCCAAGTTAACAGTGTAACGTTGTATGGTACCGATCTAATATCCCGGATCTCTGAACAGCAACTTTTTGTTACAGCTGTTTTGAATGTATCTATAGTTTATTTTGTCTTTAAAACCTGAGCCCTATTTCACAAATGAGTAGTCTAGTGCTTTATTAGTAAACATTGTTTTAAAGCTTGGACCTTAACTTTTTGATCCACAAATTAATGTACATTATTATTAAAAAGCGTTACAAATGACGTCATAAAATGCAAGATAAAGAAACACCAGTTTGTCTCATGGCATACCTTGCTTTAGTTTATTTAAATACTCTGACAAGAGTTAAGGCCATGAGGGCCTCTCTTCCACTCTATCAGGTGAATAAAACCAGCAAAATTCAAGATACAATATAAATAGTTATTAGGTATAAAATACAAAGATAACAGATTTTTTTGAATGATTTATTTATGGACGCTCTTTAATAGCTCAGGTCATCAGCGTCCCATTCAACTCAGGGCGTGAAACGGCCGACAAATTTTGCTCAGAGGCCTCTCTTTTAGGCTTGAGGTTCTTTTTCGTACCGTAAATGTACGACATGGAACCCACGGCTTTACTTCCCTTCCGAAGGAAGCCATACTTAGGATTTTTACGCCCCGAAAAAGTCCATCGGTCCTGGCCGGGTTCGAACCCGCGATATTGGGTTTAGGAGGCAAGTATGGTAACCACTACATCACCAGGACCGACTAAAAAAAAAAAAAAAAAAAAAAAAGAGAGAGAGAGAGAGATACCAGAGACAAATTAAATATATAAACGGTCCTTACGACCCACTCCCATTGCAATTATAAACATAATATGTTGCAAACTTAATTGTCACAATATTTCATGTACTGTAATTAGTAATGTACATATATATAAAATGGCATAATGCTAACGCGTGAAAAAGACTCGGGTGTTTTCCGTTAGTAGCTTGGAAGGCCAAGAAGGTCATTAAAATCTGTACAATAAACCCGAGGATGGAGTGTGATTTTTTTAATTAAGAGTTTAATGCCCGTTTTTACTGCTGAGGCACCGCAGGCGGTGGACACTGACGATACATGAGATGAAACGATATATTGGGAAAGGATTTTTTTAAGAAAGGTAGCGTTCCAGGTCTAAGTTTAGGGTACCTCCCCGGCATTTGTCATTTACGAGGACTGAGGAAAACGGATGGTGGGATTCGAACCCCAGACCTCCCACTCACCAGTCCGCGTCTTTACAAACTCGGCCATCCGTGGCGGTCATCGAGTGTAATGCCACATTTTAAAAGAACTGCCGATGGAGAGTTAATAAACTGAAGAACTCTTAAATTCATTAGGTCTTTGAACCCTACAGGCGTTGTACTGTGAGCCTTTAAACTACCAATGTCAATGAAATATTTTAAACCTTCAAAAAAAAAAAAAAAAAAAAAAAAAAAAAGCGAATGCCAGTTGTGGCATGTGAACTTGAAGCAGCCAATGGTAAACTTATATTTGAACTTTTAAAGTTAGGCGCGAACTTTCGTTTGCCTGTGTACCCTATGTACGCTGTTTGGCGTCGTTAAACTAACAATTATTTTATTAGAAGTTAATATTTAAGGAAGCGTTTGCCCTGCTGAGGTACGCAGTTATAAGATATATACGCAGTGAGAAGCAGTACTGATTCAGTTAACTCTAGTTCTCAGTACTCATTTGTCAGTTCTACACGCGGCAAGACGCAATTTATAAGAAATACACGCGGCAAGATACAGCCAGTTCGACTCAGTTGAGCAGTACGCATTATAAGTTCAACAAGCCTGAGGCATGCAGTTTACATAATAACTCAGGCGCAGATAACAAATTCTACACGCGGCGAGAGGCTCATGCTATTCTGATTCCGAGGCAGGCATTAATTTGTAAGATATACACTACGACGCTTTTAAGTACTTAGTTTCACTACTAAGTTCCACTTCCGTCAGCTGAGTTTGTATTCGACAGTACGCAAAACACCAGAGGACACCAAAGTTTTTGAACATAATAAAGTACCATATATATTATGCTATTGGGCAACAACACCAAAGCAATCATTCATCAATTTACAAAACCACTTCAAAATTGGCATTACAATGAGAGGCCACTCGACGTCGACAACATATCGCTTCATAACTGGTACCCAACCTGAGGCACTAAAATCGGGGCCTACTACTTCATCATACACCGCATATAAATTTCACATACTTTTAATAAATTTATAGAGTTGACAAAGATGCTGTTAGAATTCAACTTATTTTGCAATAATTTTTCCTAACTACTAGGAGAGGAAGTAGGAGAAGAAAAAAGGAAACAAAAGGCTAATTATTGTGGTTTCTAGAGTTGAGACGATTATAATTTAATCTACGCTTAAGTTGCTTTTTTGTTCGACAATCTCTTGACTTCAAGAGGAAGGGAGTTTCAGATTCTATGAGTAACACAATGAAAGGTGAGTACAAATGTGTTCAGTAACGAGGGGTAGACAATAAATTCATATTCCGGGTAGGAAGTAAGGACATACATAGCGAGAGTCTTATGTACTGCGGGATGGAGGTATGATACCATCCCTCTTTAAAGAAAAAACGAACACAGGCATTGTAAAGGCGATGTAGTCTGTCGATCTGCCAAATATTCAGATTAGAATAGCAAACGTCATAATGATCAAAATGAGGCATAACAAACACTTGACAGGTACGAGGGTAGGTCCATAAGTTTCCGGCCTAATCATTTTCTAGATATGATAAAGACAAAAACTCTATTTCACTTTTCTATATAGTTACCCTTTATTGCATTACTCTTCTCACATCTTTGAATTAATATTTCAATCCCTCACCCCCCCCCCCCAAATAGAAGTCTTGTCTGCAAAATGGGCATAACAGCATCCACCCCTTCCTCTATTTCATTTCCTTCCTCTAAGGTCCTTCTTGAGTTGTGAGGACAAGAAATAGTCCCTGGGAGCTAAATCTGGACTGTAGGGTTGATGGTCGATCTCCTTGAACCACATTTCTTCACAGCTTCCTTTGCAACAAAAGCTTTGTGCACAGGCAGGCGCGTTGTCGTGAAGAATGCGCACACTCCCCATTTACTGTAGTGTTTCTCTCCTTGAAATCAATGAAGAATATTCCTTCACAGTCCCAAAAGATTGTGGCCATGATCTTCTTGGTTGACTGAGTGATCTTGGCCTTTAGAGGCGATGCTTCATCAGGTTTACGCCATTCCATTGATTCTCTTTTGGACAAGGGATCATAGTATAGAATCATGGTTTCGTCTGCTGTAACAATGGTTTACAGAACTTCTCTCTCGTTGCCACAGCAGAGCTTCAAAAATGCCTGACAACAAATGACTTGTTGCTGCTTTTGGACTGAGGAAAGACGTCTAGGCACCCATTTTGCACTAACCTTATTCATGTTTAAACGTTGATGAATAATTCGAAGGAATGTTCTTTTAGAAAGGCCCAACATTGCTGCTATTTCTGTAACTTTGAACCACCGGTCTTCCATAATTTCTCTTTCCACCAGAGCGATGTTTTCAGAGTGAGCATCTCCAAGGGCCGACCTGCACGGTCTTCGTCTTCAATGCTTTCTCGACCATTCCAAAAAGTTTGGCCTATTCTTTTGCGGTAAAATATGAGGGGGTTGCTTCGCCATATACTCCGTCCAATCGCTGTTTAATTTCATTTGGAGCAAGTCCTTCTTTTGTGAAGAACTTAATAACAGCTCGATACTCCATTTTGAACATGCCACAATCTTCTACATATAGTCTTCTTTATGAAACTATATCTGAACAACCGAACACAGCGGAACAGAAGTTACATTTGCAATTACTTACTTAACAGATAAGTTATGACACCAAATAAGACTTTTGTGAAGGCGATAATCCTTATCGGTTAGACCGGAAACTTATAGACCTACCCTCATATACTCATTTCTTCCAATGACATAGTTTTTCGTAAGATCACGCCAGAAAATATCATTCCAGTACAAGCTTTTGAGTGATTTTATACATGGAGTAATTTAAGTTGTGATATTATAAGATAATGCCTGTGTGCATTAAATGATATAGACTTTATTTAAGATTGAATAATGGTGTTCGAAAATGACTGCTGGACCACATAATCTTATCTATATGTAATAGTAGTAGTAGTGGTAATGGTAATGCGTTTTTATTATAATAAGTTTACAACTGCATAATGAATAACTGCTGTAGCATGGACCTCGAAGTCGTATATGCTGCTACCGTACGTTCAACATATAAAATATTATACACAAGGACACTACCATTTGCTAAGAATAGCTTCTTATATATGCATAGATAGGTATATTACACCTATATATGCATAACGGCTACCCCTGCGCTATACTACCCGTTACTCATCCATCTCTTCCATGTTCTCTACAGCCATTAACCTCCTCTGTCGGGTCTTCGCCAAAAATATTCTCAATTTATGCACATATCTCTCAAGCACCATCACCTCCAAGCATGCGTTTTAAGTCTGTTGGAATGATGGTAAATGTTCCTATATTAAAGCTCTGTTTTCTTACATTATGATAGAACATGCCTCCAGGTATCACTTTCTCCATACAGAGGGCAAATTATTTCTCTGAAAACATTAGTTATTATACTTCCTTTCCAAGCACCTAAACTGAAACATGCGAGATCACTTTTTTCCTCCTGCTCACAGTTTTTAAATATTCGCCCTTTCCCCAAACCTGAACTATTCGAGACTGAAGCAAACTTTTTGCCTATTGTGCCTCCAGTATTTCGTCTATCATATCATGCAATCGATTATTTCTATTTCCCATACTTCGCGCCTAACACATACCCCATCTTTCTCTTATTTGCTCTCTCAGACACACTGTTCGAAGTACTTGATTCCCCGTATTATTCTTAACCGGTATTTAATTGCCTTCTTTTTTAAACGTACACTTTCACTTTAGATGCTAAACTCTTTAATGCCTTCCCTATCCACTTGTACCATCCTAGCCTTATCGGATCAGAAATATAATGGCGTATCTGGAAATAAAAATCAGACCTGAAACATTAGGGTCACGGCCGGCATTTGAACCACGGATCTTCAACCTTCTGGGCTAACACTCTTCCAACTGAGCTACCATGCCCTCCTCCAAACATAGAACCACGAACCTCTCTCATCTCTTTCTATATACTGCGGAGAACTCCATAATGTTTTCTGTACTATGAGAAATCTGTTCCATAAGAGGCAACTGGTAATGTTGCGAGAGCAATGGACAAATAGTGTTCCTGAAAGAAGAGGCGTCTGAGCAAAATTTGTTGGCCGTTTCTCGCCCTGAATTGAATGGAACGCTGATGACCTGAGATGTTAAAGAGTGTCCGTAAATAAAACGAATAAAAAAGTCATTCAAATAGTGTTTTGTAATGTTTTTAACGCCCGTTTTTATTACTGAGGTCCACAGGCGGTGACCACATACATGAGATGAAATGATATATTGGGAAAGGATTTTTTTTTTAAGGATGGAAACGTTCCAGGCCTAAGTTTAGAGTACCTCTCCGGCATTTGCCATTTATGAGGACTGAGGAAAACCTGGAAAAAACCCCAGACCTCCTGCTCACGAGTCGGCCCCTTAACGACCTCGGCCACCCGTGCGGTAATGCATAATGTGAAGAACATTTTAACTGTATGTCCTCTTCGAAGTTAACAGATCGATTGGGCTGCAATATGTTAAATTTTAAGAACATGTTCCTATACACTTTCGGGGATATAATAATAATAATAATAATAATAATAATAATAATAATAATAATAATAATAATAATAATAATAATAATAATGACTATATCCTGTAAGGAAATAATTCGCATTTTATTTAGTATTCTTCCCGGTCTTTGCCAAACTTCATCTTCATAAATTATTGCAGCTCGTCATTGTCTGTACTGCGCGAGGGAAACGAAAGTCAGAATGATAGCGCCGCGGTGCTTAGGCTACCTGCAAGACTGGGAAGATGATTAGGTTATCTATACGAGCCGGCGCCAACACAGGTCTGCTTGTGCAATTGATTTTTCTGCCTGATTGAACTCGAAAGGCTTCTACAAATCTGCTAACTATAACAGAAATCGCTGAAAGGCACTTTGACAATTTATAGTGGAAATAATCAGTAAGAAAAGAAAGAACTGAAGAATTAGTTTGTTAATAAACATTTTATCCTACGTTGCATTTTCCTTTAACTTAATATTCTTAACGGGACTCTTGATATGCGCATAAAGAAAGGGGGAAAACAGCGGGGAATATATGAGATATATGCACCATCTCAACTTCCAGATAAAGCACCTGCTTTATTCTGTGAAGGCTTTTAGGAACAAAAATAGCACAGTTTAGCTGTGGTTGCTTTCAGCATCTTCATTTATCGTTTCGTTGGCACTGCTGTAGGGAACACGTTTTTCTATGAATGTTGTGATATATTTTGAACATAGGAAGATTTCGCTCTTATATAAAATCGATTTATAGATCTATTCACCATTCTTTCGTTTGCTCTTCGTGCCCCCCACCCTATGCTTTCTTCTCAAAATCTAGCACATTTGTGAAGCGTTCAGGCACAAATTTTTAAAGATTAGTTGATTTTGTCGAAAAATAGTTTGGTATGTGTGTGTCATTGTATTTTAATGCCTGAATCAATAGACTTTCTTGGCCTGCAATAATAAAGTGTTGCTTACTTTTTGAGTTTCTCTGGTATTTCCATCGTAAATATTGGCGCAAGTTAGAAGTCTTTTGAAAAAAAAAAAAAAAATAGGAGAGGGGCTGAAAACTTCCCATCTGTAATGAACACTAAATAGCATCAGTGTTCAAAAATAGTGATAAGGATCTCTTTACTATTTTACTGATGAACGATTAGACCTTTTTGGTCATAGATAAAGTAGCAGTAAATACGAGGGAAAGTCAATTTGCAGTAGGTATAAGTATCTCGAGTACAACTTCTTGAGAGAGTTGTGGACGAACTCTTAACTGGTTGGAAAGTGATGAGCAACTTAGCCGTGCTTGTGCATAATGCAGTAAATTGAATGAAAACCAATATGCAGTATAAGTTTCTCGGTTACAACTTCTTGATAGAGTTACAAACTCGAGCTGGTTGGAAATTTGAGAGCGAACGCAGTTAAACGGCAGCGACATGTCATAACAGCTCCGGAGAGAGAATTGTTAAGCTTGACTATTGCTATAGGAGACAACTAGTATCTCCAGAGTGTCTGCCTTGTCATTCTATCGTTCTATAAGGCTCATTGTCTGTCAAATTATGCTTATATCGATCGAGTTTATCTGTTGAAACAATATGCCACATGCTTTGGGAAAGATCTTCTCAAACCTTGAAGGGATTTCGTCGGTGAGGACCGGATTAGTGGTCAATTATGAAACAATTTAGTTGCTGTTTGCCATATTTTGTAGCGGCATATAGTTAATTGACTATTGATCGCTTTGGTGTTGTTGCCCAAGCTTTATGACAATATCTTAGCGTTTTGTTACGCTATTTTGTGACTCGTGCTCAACAGGACTGGGAGAGAATATCAACTGTGTTAATAATTACGGGATGCGAGATAACATATGTGATAATTTATTTTTCGCAAGATTTTTCGCGTCGCCCGATGTGCTGCGTACGATAGTAGCTATGTCAAATATAAATTTAGCTGCCGCGAATTCCAAGGAGACGAACTGAATCCGATAATCTGAACCGCACTGACCTAACTGAGCTGATTCTCTCTGAAGTGAACTTTTGCAATGATTATTTAAACTGCACTGATGCTATGAACTGATGCCCCAGCGCAACAAACGCATTCTTATATATTCCATACAAATTAATGAGACGTTGGCTTCACAAAGACAGCGGGGGTCACAAGCGCGCGCAAGTCTCGCACCTTGCTTTAAAAATTCAAAATTTATATCTATTAGCTGGTCAAATTCACCTGCCAATGCATGTCACCCGCTACTATTTGAAAGTTCAAAACATTTATGTACATTGGTTGGTTTAAAGTTAGCTATACAAACGGCTGGCGAGTTCATTACCCCTAATGTATTCGAAAGCTGAACTTTATTAACCCTCGCCAACGGAAGGTCTTTTAAAAAATGTATACAGTTGTCTCTTGCCTTGTATAGCGGTTTATTGTATCCTTTGCTCTGCCCCGTTCCTGGCTGGCCTACCGTAGACAGTTGTACCTCATGATACACATATGTGTATAATATCTACATTACTAATTAAAATGCACAAAATATTAGGCTTACGACATAATATATTATATTTATATTTTATTGGGGGCGGGTCGTAGGAACGGTTTCAACCTGTAAGGGAAAATGGGGAAAACAACTTGGGCAATAATGGATAATAAAACCAATATCAAAGAATGAAATGAAGACGAGATTTTAAGGACGTGCGAGATGTGGTCCATAAGTTTCCGACCTCATTATGTTACATAGAGATAGAATAAAAATGCTACGTTATCTCTCTTTAATATAAGGTACTTCTCAGACATTTCAATCCCTCAAAAAAAAAAAAAAAAAAAAAAAAAAAAAAAAAATGACCGAAGCTTTGTGTGCAAAATGTTGGGAAATGGCGTCCTTCAACTCATAGTCGTTTATGATTGTCCGTCCTTGAGGATAAGCTTTCAGTTGTTAAAACATGTAAAAGTGTGGCCTGTACGGTGAATGGTTCAGTTCCGACTTCATTTGCTTGCTAGCACTGCGCAATAGTACAGCACGGCACTTTCCAGTCGCCTTTGTGTTACTCTCGTTGAAGTCTATAATCAGCAGTCACAAAAATTATTGACATGATTTTCGTGATCCTTCTTCGTGTGGCCTTGGCCTTTATAGGGGATGCATGCTCTTCTTCCGTCACTCTATTGATTGAAAAAAAAAATCCCACAAATTATTTGCACAAAGATTTGAGACTTCTGTCACTTCTCCTACAGAGGTAAACATTTTCCACAACGTCGGCGCCATGCTTTCATGCGAGTGCTTCTGCAGGAGTCTGTTTTGACTACTGGAAAACAGCAGATGCACTAGCGGAGAATGTGCGACCACACAAAGAGTGTTCCCAACAATGACAGGAGTCATATTAGGTGAGAAAGGAGCATGAAAAACCATTTCAAATTTGTTTTCACGAAGAAATTCTTACGCCATATTCCCCCCACTTGGAGGACACTTTCCGCATGCAGAATTGTGTGCACACTCCTGGAGATATCTTCCAGGCTTATCGGCGATCCTACAGAATAACTTTCTCCATTCGCGCAAACATGATGTCTGACCAGCTGGCGCGAGACGGAAGTTGTATTGGTATGTTGTCACAGTTCTTTGAACTGTAAGCACATTTTTCACATTCTTTATACTCTCACCACATGTTCACTCAACTGGCGATGAATTTCATGGATGTCACACAACACAGGTGGATAAAACGAAGGATTACTTGCTGGGCCTGTAATGAGAACGTCGCCATTTTAAGAATCAAAAAGACTCCTCACTCCAGCTGCATCCACTAGCGGACATTATTGAAAATAAAGTTAGCAAATTATGGGCACGTCCATCCGAGCGTGATGGTTCAAAGTATTGGTAGTGATCAACCCATGCATCGGAAACATCAAAGAACAAACATTTCTAACTTACAAGCGACATAAGTCGCACATGTTCTGTACACAGAGCTAAAAGTAGATGAAGTTTCTTTTGCATATAGTTTCCCAAGTATTAAAATATATTTAATCCCCAAATTGCAAATACCCTGCAATCCCAAAGCCTATTTCATATTCTGTGTTAACTTGCAGTACTAATTAAAGAAAATGAGCTCATATTAAAGACAACGATAAACAATTCCTCCTTGTAGGGCCCCGCCCACTCCTTGTATGTGTTTATCCATCTGGAAATCATAAAAGTAAATACAAATAAATATTACGAAAAGTAGGATTACATTGATGTAAAGAAATCTGAATTTGTATATACTTGGGCTCTGTGAACCATGCAGTTCTGCCACCTCTGTCACGCATTCGCAAATAGTGCCAACATATTTGAAACTAAATCGCATGTTTCTACCTGCTTCCTGTCCTGAGGGAAGAAAAAAAAATCTGAGACCATAGAACTTGAACCACTTCATAGTGGAGGGCCATTCTGTGACAATGGATTCCAATACATTCCTCATCTTACTACAGCAAAAGTTAAAATACCTCAGATAACTTTTCACGCGTACTTGTATTTAAACTTCTGCATTACCGAGATAAATTCGGGGCACCCATATGTGATGTTGATGATAGATGCGAAACACAATAGATTTAGGAGATCCCAAACTTGCAGCTATTTCTTTTGTCTTCGAACGCCTTTCACTCAGAACTTCCTCTTCGACAATGGCGATATTTTCTTGTGTCAATACATCACAGGGCTACCCTCACGTGGTCTCTCTTCAAGGTCCTTTCTGTCCAAAAGAAATAACTTTGACCACTCCTTCACAGGGGAAGTTACGAAGTTTCCCCATACACACCGTCAAGGCACTGTTTAATATCACTGGTGAAAATCCTTCTCAAGTTATACATTTAATCACTCTTTATATTAAAATGTTAACTTAACACGTCCGAATTAAAATGAATTGTTTACACTACTGAAACATTTGAATATCAAATAGCATGAACATCGCAACAATGAATCATGGCCGTTCATATCAGACCGGAAACTTGTTGACCGTACTTCGTAAATATCTCATCACTTAAATTCTTTAGAGCATGTATAAAACATTGCCTTTATTCAAAGATTAAACTCTTAAAAATAAAAACTAGTTTTAAAAAAATTGGCAGTAGGGAAAAACATTTAGTGAGGCAACAATGGTGTTAATAGAAATAAATTAAATATATTTTAAGCCTTGTAAATTGATTACTTGACGTTTTAACTGCAAGAACTCCTCCAAATGAATACTGACTGATGTTTCTCGTGATCTGGTCCTTAATCATGCAAAAGTGAAGCACCAGCAAACATAGACTTTATTTTTGGGAACCATAACCGCCACCTGTTCAGCAACATGGGTGACATCTTAAGGATGACTTTTTTTTAGTCAAGGAGTTGATTCAGTTCAAGCAGATCGACACGGTGGCCGATCGTTAAGGCGCGGACTCGTGAGCGGGAGGTATGCGGTTCGATTCCTGTCAGAATCTTCCTCGCTGACTGAGGTTTTTCCCAGGTTTTTCTCAGTTCTCATAAATGACAAATGCCGGTAAGGTACCCTAAAATTAGGCCTGGAATGCTTCCTTCCTTAAAAACAAATTAATCATCTCGTGTATCATCAGTGACCAACGCCTGTGGTGCCTCAGTAGTAAAAAGAAAAAGTTCCTGGTACAGAGTTAGCATGGTATTCCAGCTTGCGTATAAAATACCACAGGAATTAGCGGTTGCTTTTGGGATAGTTCCCAACTCCCAAAGTAAACTGGTGGTTTGTCGGATTTTCAGTTCGGTAACATTGATTTGGGAATTTTTGCAAAGCGCACACCGTTAATCTGGCGAGTAGAGCTTTAGCATCCGCATGAATATTCAATGCCCTTTAGTATAATCCTCCATACTTAACTACTCAATAGAAATCGAAAGTTCATTCAGATGCTTAAGGGAGAACTGGGGTGGAGCAGGGTGGCTAAAATTTAAAGAGTTCAAGCCTCCTGGTTGATTTGTTTTCTGTTTTTTCTGGGTTTTTTTTCTGTTTTTCTGTTTTTTTTTTTTTTTCCCCCATCTAAAGCAAATGAAGGTTAGCGTCAAGAACTGTGAAAGAATTTCCTCTGTCCGTTATCTACCTAGGTAAATTCTATTTCCTTATTATTAATCCTAGCAGCTATTTCCCCCTAACCCTAAAAAGTTAGAAATATTAATTTTTCATAACACACCGAACGCAAAATGCATGCAAAATTTTCACACTGCATGACCATTAAATAATATTTTTTTATTGATTTATTTATGGACGCTCTTTAACATCTCAGGTCATTAGCGTCCCATTCAACTGAGGGCGTGAAACGGCCGACAAATTTTGCTCAGAGGCCTCTCTTTCAGGCTTGAGGTTCTTTTTCGTGCCGTAAATGTACGACACGGGACCCACGGCTATACTTCCCTTCCGAAGGAAGCCATACTTAGGATTTTTACGCCCCGAAAAAATCCATCGGTCCTGCCGGGTTTGAACCCGCGATATAGATATTGGGTGTAGGAGGCAAGTATGTTAACCACTACACCACCAGGACCGACATTAAATAATATGCATGGCTCTTATCGCAATTCTGGTAATATTAAAAATAAAACTATTTACTTTTATATAGATGCATGAAAAATATATGGGATAGAAAAAAATATGTTTGTGATCATAAAAAGTTCAACGCCCATAAAAGACGTATTATAAAGACCCCATAAGTTGCATTGCCACGGAATGTCAGAGACTGCCGAACTTTAGGAGCATTTCATAAGAAATTATTTAATATTATTAGAAATAATCGAATACCTTAGATTTAGATTCCTTTTGTTACAATGCATTTATTTACCCTGCTGTAGAATGATTCATTCTATTATTTTTATTACTATCATAAATGTTCCATTCTCTTTCATAATGTTATTTGGGTTTTTACTTTTATTCGTTGTTTGTATCTTCATTTCCGCTTTCAGGATTTACGTAGGTTGATATATGTATAAAATGTCATTGCTGGTGCTTGTTGTATACTATTGTTCTTTTATTTTATTTTTTTCTACTTAAGTATTGATGTTTTTCGTTGTCCATATCTATGTATTACCATACCTTTATTTATATATATCATCTTTTACATTGGTTTATATGCGTACGAATATTGTCAACGCTACTGTCAATGTTGTGATTGTAATATAACTTCGTGTAATATAATTAGATTGGTAGAGCGGAAGAGAATGCCTAATGGCCTTAGTTCTGCCACAATAAATAAATAAATAAATATGTTCTCAGAAAGAGAACTACTTTTCGGAAGTACTACTGCAATACCAGCAGATGTCTGAATTTAATAAAAAGAGAATTGTGGGTGAGAGTGAGGTATGTCATTTCGAAAAATTGTTGCTCGTGTTGGACGAAATGTGTTCACAGCGAAACGAGTATGAGATCATGGATCGAGGTAAAACGAACACACAGATTCCCAATGGCTCCGCCTAACAAATGAAAAAGAAGACAGATGTCTGCTCAAGGCTATTAAAAACACCCTTATTATGTTACAATTTTAATGGCAAGCAGTGTATGTTGAATATAAGGAATACAGAGAAGGATTTGATGGAACAGACTGAAGATATCAGCTTGAAAGGAGTACGCGAAATGATCAATAGAGATATGTTCTTTTGAGAGAGAAATCACATTTGAAGAAATGAACTAATTTTCCAACAAATTGGGAATAAGATAATACATTTTAAATTCAGAGTAAATACAAATAGTATAGGACGATAGTTGACTGTATAATTCTATATACTGCACTTTACTCTGCATTTTATTGGGTATTAAATTCATTCATACGTTCGTTTTCATTCAGCAAACGCTAACGGTTGATCTCAGGCTAAAGCTAGAATTCCATCAAAATTCTCAGAATCCAAAGCCCAACATAGCAATAATTTCAATACACCATCTGGTGCTTCCAAATTAATTTTCTTTATGGATTACACTTTTCTAACAACCCTTACCAGTGCATCTGCGAGAACTGAAATTAAAAATGATTTCATTTCCTTTAAAACCACTGTTCTCTAGACACAAAAGCTCAGCTAGCAAGCCCACCCACCTAAACCCACATAATTACATAACTGATTGCATCATACCACCTGCTTGTAAAGCCATTATGATTGCAGGAACATGCGATGATAATGTGATATATACTTGTCATTTCCTGTATACTCATAATTGAAGCTAGTTTATTCGTAAATCCCAAAAATTCACTTTAACCTAACCTATAAGCTACATTTTTAACAATTCCATAAATATTTTCGTGATGCACATATTCGTAACTGATAACATAGTAACAGCAAACATTGGCGGATTCACTGTATTCTCCTTTAACAGAAAATGACCGAAAGAATTGAAAAAGTATGCTGAATGTGAGTTTTGTTAATGGATTTAATTTCATAACAGGCCTCACTACACTAGTAATATTGCAGGAGTATTTTAGAAGTATAAATAAAGGCAATTTTATGGCCCAAATCATAATTATTACTTTTTTCAAATTTATGTTTTTAATAAGTCATGTTTGCAATTTATTATGTTTTTCTTCAATTCATTACTAGATGGCCCACTGTTAGTTATTAGGTTTATTAAAGGACGGTGTTTAACATCTTTAGTCATTAGCGTCCGATTCAATTCAGGGCGTGAATGGTCGATACATTTTACTTACAAGCCTTTACTTACTTTCCGAAGAAAGCCAGATGTCCTAAAAATCCATCGACCCTGGCCGGGTTTGAACCCGCGAGCTTGGGTTTACGAGGCAAGTATGGCTACCATTAGACCGCCAGGAACGAATCCACTGTTAGTGTTCTCTCGTATGTGAACGTGTGCTGGGCTGTTTAATATTTTCACAGTTTGATATATGCTTTTATTGTAGGTATATATAATTTTGTCATAATTTGTCTATCTGTTATACTGGTAAAGCATAATTCTGCTTCTCCAATCTCCCTGCCATGTCCCGTGTTTCATTTTCGTACTTTCTTTTTCATTACATTTTAGGAGCTTTTGACATATTGCATTTCTCTCTCTCTCGGCGTATTTCATTAGCTGACCAGCTTAATTCATTTCCATACCCCTTTGATCCATTGAAAGTGATGTTCCAATTTCTCTCTTCTACTTTTCTTACTTTGATAGAGAAGAAAGAGTTTTTTTTTTTTTTTTTTTTTTGAGTAGTGTTTAACGCCCGTTTTTACTACTGAGGCACCACAGGCGGTGAACATTGATGATACACGAAATGAAATGATAAATTGGGAAAGGGTTTATTTTTAAGCAAGGAAACGTTCCAGGTCTAAGTTTAGGGTACCTCCTCGTCATTTTCCAGTTATGATGACTGATAAAACCTGGAAAAAACCTCAGTCAGGAAGGACGGTCCGGGCTGGATTCGAACCCCTGACCTCCCCCTCGCGAGTCCGCGCCTTAACGCCCTCGGCCACTCGTGGCGGTGAAGAAAGAGGTGGTTTTACCTCGACACTACAAAGAGAGAACGATTTCTTTTATGATAACTAGTTAAATTAATATGTTAAGTCAATGTAGAAATCAGGCTAATGTGGTAAATTTTAACATTGTCCAAACAGGCAAGTAAATGTAATAATAAATATTTTCAGCTTACTTTTGTTGAGGGAATTGTTAACAATTACCATTCGTCTTTTGTGAAAGTTAGAAATGGTATTCGCACTTGTTAGTTTACAATCGGAGCAGTAGCTAATTAAAACAATTTTATTTGCTTTTAGATGTAGGTTATGTATTCGAGTATTTTTTTCGAAAATTAATTGCTATTAAATGATATAATATGTAAGAACTTGCTGCCTTATTAACTCACGATTGTGTTTGTTTCTTTTGAAAATTATTTGAATCACAAAAATAAATGTGGTTAAAGCAATGAAACTTCCTTGTATACTTACATTTAATTTTAGTAATTTTTATTTGTATTTTCATAAACATTTACCTAACAGCCAGCTTGATTTGAACAGAATTAAATTGCAATATACTGACATAACCTGAAAGTGTAAGCCAAAGCAGATAATATGGTACCACTGCTCACAAAAGCAGGTGTGACTATCAATTGAGGGTTTCTGGAACACATAAATTATAATTATAGTACAGATTTAATTCTTTGTGTATAGTCATTCAGAAGTATAATAGAATCCAGGCCAAAAGCCTACTCTGATATGGTAATCTCATAGGCCAAGTAAATAATAACTTGCTTAAATATAAAATTACCTAATTAATATGACGATTTATCCACCTTTTAGTTCAGTACTATTTTAAAGAATATTTCAAAGTCATACCAGAGTATCCGACATAATAACTATTATAGGATGTTACAGAACAAAGTGCATGTAATTAGGTTAGGTTAGAATTGTTTTACATAAATTGTAAGACTAGAAAGTTAGAGAATAAAGCAAATACGCTTATTCAAAGTTATCTGACATATCTAAACCTTCTCAAAATTATCTGTCATAACATGCAGGTGTACAATTTACAGAAACAATTAAATGTCTAAGTTAGCAAAGCATCTTTACATATGCACAAAATTTATTTGGAGGGAAACCAGTTTTAATTAGGTCTGCCAACATTTACTATATTGCCTTGGTAAATGTGCACACTTACCAGTAAATCTGAACAATTTAATGCAATAGTGGAAAGACAAACGATGATTTCTTTCTGTTGCCTGCATTTACCAAACAACGAGGCAAATATTTACAATAAGCAATACTAGAGCAGTTCCCACTGTGACAACAACAGATATAAATACTCTCCGAAGAACGTTTCATTTATTCATGTAATAATTTAATGTCACTCTAATTTGTCGAATTCTATTCTTTAAGAATTTATCTTACGTTAATATTTTAGTTCTACATTGTCATGTTGTATTAATGCTCTAGGTACTTTATATGATACAACTATTATTGAAAACGTCTCCTAAACACGAGTTCCTGTGTTTATTAGCTACATTTTTAAGGGCATACTTTAGCATCTTTGGTCATTAGCGTCTCATTTAATTCAGGACGTGTGACGGCCGATAATTTTGCTCAGAGGCCTCTTCTTTCAGGTTTGAGGCTCTTTTACTTGCAATAAATGCAATACACGGGACCCATGGTTTTACTTCCCTAAAAATCCGTCGACTCTGGCCGGGTTTGGACCCGCAACCTTGGGTCTACGAGGCCAGTATGTTCTCATGTGGGTTTGTGCCCTGTGCTCTCCGCTACTACTGGTAAACCTAAAGTAAATTTCTGCGCAATCTGCGTATGGCCACGAGGGAAATCGTTTCAGGGAGGAGGAAAATAGAAGCTCCCTTGGTTTGAATTGAAATTTTTCTGCCCAGGGCTTCGGAAAATATGAGAATACCAAGTCACGTGGCAACGTCCCTTTCACCTCGCTTCCAGGCTATGCATTTTCGAAACACCGGCCGCCTTTCTTTATTTGTCGGAGGTTGGGAAAAGAATCCGGTACGATAACCGAGAAATTGAACAAAGAAATGGACAGATGTTCAGGAGTGGAAGAAGGTGGGCCCCAGGCAAGGAAATGAAAAGAAAAAGAAAAAGCAACAGAAACGAAAAGAAAAGTATTTCCTTTCATAGCCAGTCGGTCTTTAAGTAGGTTGAGAGGTTCGTTTCTCAAATTCCATTAGAAGGTTTTCGTAAATGGGCATTAAATGCTTTATCGTTGCTCAATATTTGGTCTTATTTATGTATAGGCTTTTGTTTTATATGTGGCGAGTTTTTTAATGCGTTGATGATGCTTTTTAACCTGTAATATTATTAATGGGGATTATTGATTGTCAAAGCCCTCGTACGTGAGTCTAAAACTTATAATAAGTGCATATGCTTAATTTTAATGCAATATAATAATCGTTTTGGCTTGATTTTCTGTTCAATTTATGCATATATATCTTAAAAAATTCTATCTCATGAACTTATATTTTATTTATTCCTATACAAGGCTTCATTACTTTATAGCTAATTTTGTTGGAACTAATACAACGTTGTACAAACATTTTAATTTTATGCATTATATATATATATATATATATATATATATATATATATATTGTTGTTGTTCCATGCAAGCATGGATACATTATTTATAAAAGTCCACCAGGAACTTCCTAAAAGTTTAAAGTTTGTACGAAATGTTTCAATTGCTCTCGGTCCCTAATTTGCCATTGTAACTTCAAACTAAAATAGGTACGTAATTCATTGGCACTTTGAATGGATTTAATTTAATGTATCAGAAGCATGATAATATTATACAATTGAAAGTTGTGTCATTAATATCAAAGCATGCCTTCCCATGTTACAGAAAGTGTTTTACCACCTCAGTTTCCTGTTTTTCTTTTCCTGTTTGTCGTATAGGAATAACTCTGATCGGGGTCAACAGACCTTGGTGGCTAATTTATGATATCACGATCTTCAAAGGAGGTAGCTGTATGATTATATGATCAAAGAACAAAGGATTAACAATTGTCTGACAGTCTAGACTCATTAAAAATTAGCAGTGGAACTTACTCTCGATGGTTTACTTTTCACCCTGAAAACATAAAAGGAAAATATTGACTCAAGGTCTTATTTGCACTAAAATAAGTTAGCTTCATTAATTTCCCAAAGATATCCAGAGATATATGAGCTATTAACTTCATAATTTTGCAGTGCTATTTGCTGTTTTACATTGTTATCCTTAACAAATTTGTGACTGAGCACTATTTACACATTCTATATTTAGTTGGGCTATTTAATGCGGAAATGTTTGACAAAAGTTATGATTTAAGTATTTTGTACTCATAATAATAATAATAATAATAATAATAATAATAATAATAATAATAACAATAATAATTTATAATTAGAAACATGCGTTTGAACACTAAGAAGCTCCAAGTAATTCGCAACAGTGTAACTGTGCAGGGTTATTGCTCGGCGGCAACCAAACCCAGTTACCAGCTCTCCTGTAGTTAATAGTGGAGAAACGCCTTCACTGTAACTTTAGCCGTGATTACACAGCGAAGGTTTTGTGCTTGACAACACGTAACATATCTCTAAAGTGACCAAAGGCGGGGCTTAAAAAAAAAAAGAGAGAAAGAAAAAAGAGAAAAAAAAAATGAATTTACTACAACTGAGAGCACTTTAACAAAAATAATTAATAATATGCTTCAAATCTTACAAATTACCTGCCTGTACCAGTGAATTAAAACCTTAAATCTTTAATTGAATGTCGAAGATTCGATTCTGAGGAAAGACCAATTTAGAGAGAGACTTTCTTTTTGTTTAATGTTCTATGTAAATGAAGGGGACGAATGAATCAATATCTAACTGTGCTTGGAATTTTAGCTGGTTGCAGGGATGTTGTTAAGAGCAAACTGACCCAAGAGTGAGACCGGAAATTGTTATAATCTCTAGCTTTAAGCAAAGTAACAACTAAGCAAGACAAGCGATTTCGTAACCTTTCATTTACGAGCATTAAAATATGACTTTTTATTGTTTTCAAGATTTGCCATTAAGAGACAGCGTTGCTCCATTGTAACTTTTATTGGTTCACTTTAATTTTAAGTCAGGTTTGACGTTGAAATAACAAGACATCAAAACGTATTCTAAAAATTACTAATATAAATTGAAAAGGGGGCGGGGATAAATAAAAAAGAGCACAAACTTTAAAAAAAATTTTACAGATTACTGAAGTAAAATAAAAGTTTATTATCCACAAAAATGTGTCTGTTCGGGAACCAATTTCAACTATAAACTGAAAAACGGGGGGGGGGGGGCAAATAAAAAAAACATATATTTTTAAAAAAGAACCTTGAGAGAAGCTTTATGAAGGTAAAAACTACCAAGAATAATTTACAAATAGCCCGTTATCATATCAACTATGTTAGTTTAATATTTTAAATAAAATGTAATTAACGCCTCTGGCACGTAAACGTTCTGGACCATTGCAAATTCAAATGTTTATCTACATTAAGAAAACGTGTGCAACAGCATTGCTCATTACTTGTTTGGTGTATAAATATTAATATTCGCCGGCAATTTGTTTGTAAACAAGTCGCTAAATGAGTAACGCTGTGGTTTACTTGCTTTGGGTTTACCATGATTGTCATAAAATGTTCCTCCCTTTCAGTGATGATGTTCTAGAGTTAATGTTTTTGCGTAGCTGTGGGACTTTGCGAACCGTCACAGGGGGCCAGACAGGCAACTGTCAACGACTGCGAGAATAAAATGGGTCAACGAATATGTATAGAGGACAATAGGATTGTCGAATTCCCTTCGCAGAGGGTTATATGACCACTGGTGTTGGCTAAATGCAAGTTGTGCGTTATTAAATACTTATATGTAATCATTCATTAACAATGAGAGAAGAATAAAGTGCATGGTCACTGGTTTCATCTCAAGAAAGTCGCTATGAAGCACAAAAAGAAAGAGATGAACTATTAACTTAAAAGTGTTGTGGAATATTTATCCAGAAGTTTTCTTCACCTCTAAAAGATGCATGTTAATTGTCTTACCTCCAGTGATATTTATTTGGACTATTTCACGAGTAATATAAGAATTTCAATATAAATCCCCTAAACTTGTCTTACAAGGTTATAATAATTATATATTTGCATTATGAATATTAATTATCCACTAGCAACAGACGAATGTCGATTGTCAGTAATACCAATACAGAGGAACCAAACACGGATTTGGGACTGTTTTATGAATAGAATAAAAATAAAAATAATTTCGGACATAGAACATCAACAGTTGTATAAAGTGTTACACTTACTAGTTGACGTTACAGGCAGGGCTGAAAAGTGTCCTTGTACTGCTGGCTCCCGAGCGGCTAGCCAGAAGTGATCGACAGCGGGGAGAGCATAACGCAATATGAGTCACATCTGTTTACAGAACATCATACTACACATCACTGTTGTTTTTCGACCCAACTTTGAAGTATATTAAATAGATATTTACTGTGAAAGTGTGTATACATGTTTTGGCACCCTGGGTATAAGGCCCACATTCTACATTAATAATTAAAAGGCACAAAATACAACGATTAGGCTTACAGGATATATATATATATATATATATATATATATATATATATATATATATATTTCATTGGGAGTGGGCCGTATGAACTGTTTCTATTATTATTATTATTATTATTATTATTATTATTATTATTATTATTATTATTATTATACCTACAGTGGTACAGTTCAGCTCTAGTTTGAGGAATAACAACGGAGAAATTAGACAGCTGTACTTGCTTCTGTATAAGAATGTTTGATGTATTAATTAATATAAATGAACTGTGGAGCATTGCTGGCCACACGAAGGAACTAATTCTGAAGTATCTGGAACCTCTTAATGTGGGTTTTATTGATCCCCAGAATAGGAAATAGTTTGAATTTAATGAATAATTGACTTTTGGCGAACAGTTTGGATAAGGAGGTAGATAATTTCAGTAATATAAAAATGTTACAGAAAATTACCATTTCGGAGAGCAGCATTACAACTGAAGCTAAAATCTGTTAAGAAATAAAAATAAAGCTTATAACATTACAGAAGGAAGAACAAAGATAAAAATGATAGTTAGGTAAAAATGTACTCATTAAGATTGGATTGGAGGCCTTGCTCAACTATCGCCGTGCAAGAAGTTCGAGCTTCTCAGAATCGCCGCTTCAGTACCAGACGCCGGGGCCAGAAATATTTCAAGGCGCAAGCCACCGTCACACTGCACACAGCACCGGCTCATAACAACTGGAACTTTCTAACCTGCAAAAGTACTAATGGAATGAAGTGAGATGAAATGGGAGGACAAACATTTGTGGAAAGACCCATCACAGTATTCGCCTAAGCGACCAGGGAAAACCACGTAAATAGCGTAGGCCCCAAGGGATTTGAATCCGGGACCTTCCGAATGCGTTATTACCTGAGCGAACCTGCTCAGTAATAACCAGGAAAAGGAGGCTTAAAATACAACCACTCGAACTCGAATATTAATTGTTGTTTTATTATTGCACTAATGCATGTATGCGGGAGGTAATGGGAAATTAATGGAACCTACTTGTTACAGAAAGTGATTAAATGCTTAAATACTTATTGTTTTCATCCAAAAATATATTAATGCATTTCTTCCCAACTAAATTCCTTGGTTTAACTTTGTTGCTAGTATTGTATTCGTATTGTTAATATGTTAGCTCAGTCACGGCCCAAATGTATTTCTCCGGTAAGGTAGAACTCTGCGGCTTTCCGCCTTTAAAAATAATGACTCCTTTCCTTTAGTTCTATCAGCAATTTTATGTTCTATAGAGCGTGATAAAAGGAAATTTTCATTCGTTATAGTGCTTTGTTTTTCACGCAAGTTCAGGTTTTATTAACTCAGTTAACCAACCAAAATTACAGTAAAGTTTTCGTCTCCTTTATTGTATACCACTGTAAACCTTTATTGGTGTGTGGTAATAGCAAATCACGGTGAAAACAGAAATGAGATAAGACCCAGGTTTCCAGATATGTTATTTGGAAAAGTAGTTGTAAGCAGAAGAAATTTTATTTTGGTGTCTCCCGTTCGACAACTACGTAAGAAGGTACATAGCACTTTTTGCGTTCTCTAAGACTGAATTGACACCATCGAGTTCATATCATGTGCAGTCTGATCAAATCTAAGTCCGTTAGAGACAATTCCTCTGTTGGCAAGGCTTTAGCTATCGCTGCGGCAGGGAACCGTCATTTGTCGTGGATGAAATCAGGAGTTCGCGGTTTTCTGTGGAATCTTTCGTTTCTCTGGTTTTATTTCATTTTCTTTCCCCCTTTCTCTCTAGTCTCATTCAATTCTGAAATCTCACCTGGCATTCATGTGCATGGCTGGGCTGCGTTCTAGCCCTTCCCCTTCGATAGGAGCCCTTAGTGAAAATCTGCCTGATTCGGAACCTCACCAATCACTGTCGAAATTGGTTTAGCTCAAGGAGACACGGCCTATGCCGCTTGGATGTTGAGCTAATGTGGTACAGGTTGGCGCACGGAAACGAGAAGATTAACTTAAATTGCACGAACAAACACAGGAAAAACATTATTTATTGATGGAAGTGCATGTACATAATATACCATTAAATTATTGTATTATTACAAATATTAAAATTATAACTAATATTATTAGTGATTATTACTGCTAATGTTAACGATGTTAAATTAATGAATTGGTAGGGTAAATGTTACATTGATAAATGTCAATTAGATACGCAAACAAATAATATAATTTGTGTTGTAAAATAGGTTAATATAAACATAAATGTGAAATTTTCACGAATATATTTATAAATATGATATAATATATAAATATGACGTGATCTGATATAGAAAATAAAGAAACATATTTAAGATCTAAAGGTATATAATACAGTTTTATACAAATATAGACAGGTAGTAAAGAAAAAGTAAAAGTATGTAAGAAATGTACTGGCCACCAGTACAGTTTCTACCGGATACCGGTAATAGTAGTTTTATCAATTTACAGTTGAAGATTAAGTGGAAGTAGTAGAAGTAGTAGCTGGTTTCCATAAAGTAGGAAGTAGTTGAAGGGAGATATAATTTTTTGGTATTATTTTAGTAAATTTCTAATCGTACCCTAGGTAAAATATAATCTGAAAAATAATAATGTATGAATGTACTTTTGTAATTTAGAAATAAAGTGTAAGAGTTTTCAATACACGTTCCGGTGTAGGTAACAAGATATCGGGATGGAGTATTTCAGATTATTATTATTATTATTATTATTATTATTATTATTATTATTATGCTGTAATGTAAAAGTATCACACGATACTTTATTTCTTGAAGATGACATCGGAAAGATATGCTCCTTTTCGACATTCTGATAGCCTTCTGAAATGCTCGGTGTCTCATATCTCTAGGAATGCTAGTGATTCCGTCTTCAATTTTCCGTTTTAGTTTAGTGATAGATGCGGGACGTGGACGGCACAAGTTGCTTTTTAGACGTCCCCACAGAAAGAAATCCCAAACACTGAGTTCAAGGAATCTTGGAGACCATGGAGTGTCACCGTTACTTGAAATGACCGCCTTCCAAACAAGTAGCAAACGACTTCCATCGATCTTCCACCAGCATGTGGTGTGGCTCCGTCCTGCTGCAGCCACATGTTCTCGATGTGTAGCATCGAGCGGCGAGGGCTCCTCTCGATGGCATCCAAACAGCTTCGATCTTCCGTCACGTGGTGGCTTATTTTTCAAAGCTGAAAATGACGCACCCACATTGTAATCCCGTGAGCCGATGGAGTATGTCCATGACTCTTAGGTGGTAATGCTGTCTAAACACCCTTTGCCCAGCAGTCACACTATCACCGTGCTTGTAAAACGCTCTCACACCGACAGCACGATCCGCAGCACTCCAGTTCTATGATTACTAAAGCAATAATGTCGCATCGGTACAGAACAACTGCCGGCGCTACAGAGTAGCCAACACAATGATCAAAATTCCCCTTCTCCCTGCGCCATTCTGTAGGATGGGTTACGGTGGCTCCGTCGGCGATCTATATGTCACCGCCAGGTCTCTATATCTCACTTCACGGCTTTAGTACCAAAAGTAATTGCCCTTTCTTCAGTCCTCACTCCATTCCATTGAATGGCTGGATGTATGGAAGCATTTTTGTTTATTCTACGTAAGGGAATGCAAAAGAGGAAAACAGAAATACGAAACATAACATTCTGAACGCATTCTATGTACATGGTTAAAGGAGTTCAAGAAAATGTATAATTGTTTTCAAATGACAGGTGGAATAATATTTCGCATTTTGCATTAAATTCTTTTTCTGGCTAACAGTGTCACTTTTCCAACTTATAATTTTACAAAAAAGTACATAAATAAATAAAAATAAAGCAGCATTTAGTTGTGAAATACGTGTAATAGTTAACGAAACATCTAACTGGTACGAACCTTGGCAAGTTTTGACTCGAAAGAAAGCATCCGACTTCCCTCGATTTCTTGCTGATTTTCTTGCATTGTCTTGTAACAACAGTACCACCCCTTTCGTCTTCTTTTGGAATACTGTGCTCTTCCACTTGTGTTTGTCCCTCCGTTTGTCTTGTTCCTACTCCGACTCTTAGGGAAACTTTTTTGCTCTAACACACATTTCTTGCACACCTTTAATCAACATCTTCCAATGGGTGTGTAAATAATTTCAGAATTGTGCGGGTGAATAATGTAAACCCTATTTGTTTTATTATTATGATTGTCTGTATATACAGAGGGTGAATAAACTACACCGAAATAATTTCAGAGAATGTAGTATAAGTAATTATAGATAGGTAATTAGGTAATATACGAGAGTAGGTCCATAAGATTCTAGCCTGGCCGATAAGGATTATCGCCTTCACAAAACCCTTATCCTTATCTATTAAGTAAATAATTGCAGCTGTAACTTCCCCTCCGCTGTGTTCAGTTGTTCAAATATAGTTGCATAAACAAAACTATGTGTGGAAGATTGTGACATTTTCAAAATGGAGTATCGCGTTGTCATCAAGCTCTCCACAAAAGAAGAACTTACTCCAAATGAAATTTAACAGTGATTGCACGTTGTTTATGGGGAAGTATCCCCCTCATATTCTATCGTAAAAGAATGAGTCAAACTTTTACGAATGGGTGAAAAAGCATTGAAGATGAAAGGCGAGCAGGTCGGTCCTTTGAAGTGCTCACTCCTGAAAACATCGCTCTTGTGGAAGGAGAAATTTTGGAAGACAGCGGCTTAAGGTTACAGAAATAGCAGCAATGTTAGGCCTTTCAAAACAATAGTCCTTCGAATTATTTATCAACATTTAAACATGAATAAGGTTAGTGCCTAGACTTCTTTCCTCAGTCCAAAAGCAGCAACGAATCATTTGTTATCAGGCATTTTTGGAGCTCTGCCGTGGCAACGAGAGAGAAGTTCTGCAAACCATTGTTACAGGAAATGAAACTATCGTCCTCTACTATGATCCCATGTCCAAAAGAGAATCAATGGAGTGACGTAAACCTGGCGAAGCACCGTCTCTAAAGGCCAAGGTCACTCAGTGAACCAAGAAGATCATGGCCGCAATTTTTTGGGACTGTGAAGGAACTGACTTCGTTGATTTCAAGAGGAGGGACACCACAGTAAATGGGGAGTACTATGCTGGCCTACTGCACAGACTACGAACTTCCATCAAAGAGAAAAGGCGAGGAAAGCTGAGCGGAGGTATGCGCCTTCACAACAACTCGCCTATGCACACAACTCTTGTTGCAAAGAATGCTGTGAAGAAAAGGGGCTTCAATGAGATCGACCATCCTCCCTGCAGCCCATATTTAGCTTCCGCACTATTTCCTCTTCTAAAAACTCAAGAAGCACCTTCGAGGAAGTGATGGATGCTGTTTATGCCCATTTTCCAGGCAAGACTACTGACTATTTTGAGGGGAATTGAAATATTAATTCAAAGATGTAAAAAGGGTGTTGCAATAAAGGGTAACTTTATTGAAAAGTGAAATATAGTTTTTGTCTTTATCATACCTAGAAAGTGGTTAGGCCGGAAACTTATGGACCTACCCTCGAATGACCCAACTGTTCTATTTTTAAGCTATGGCTGTTAAGTTTCTAAAGAACCAGTACGCCACTGTTTACTGAAGAGGCCATTTTATGGACTAGAAAGTAGTGTGATATGATTCTCGTCTATCGGAATATGTTTGTCTGCAAGTTCACAGAAGATGTAACGTTCTCAATTTCGCCTCGCAGACAATCCGCAGCGTACTAAACAAGTAAATAGTACTAATTGTTTATTTACTTACCAGTTCAGTATGCGTATCGCAGCACTTCTTCCGATTTTCCATACTTCATATTAAATGACGATAAAACAATTATCCACCTCAAACGTCTCCCACCTTTGGCCGTCGGAACAACTGCCTTTCGCTTTACGCATTAGGCCACACGAGGAAGTGGACGCCTGCTTCAAGATGAGGCTACACAGCGCAAACAAGGAGTTAATGGATGTTCAGTGGCGCACTGTCAAATTGCCGAGATTGAAGTTATTGTGGGACCATATATTGATAGCTATCATAATGTTGTACTGAAAATCGATATTTCTTTGCCCACAAAGTACTTTTGAAGACATTCAAATATTTTTTCCCCACCCAATCCTTCTTTAATACCGACTTATCAGCATCTGATGCTAACATGTTTAACAGAGCAGAAATACGCTATTTTTAGTTGTGGACCATTCATTCCCTATTTCAAATTGTTGATTATGATTACTCTGCTAACTCAGAACTTATGTTGATGTGGTTCATTAACACTCTGTATAGCATTGTAACAATTACTGCAGCCCACGCACACTGAAATATAAATATAATACATATTTTGTGTGCCTAATCATAATATTTTGTGCGTTGTAAGTAGTAATATAAGTACTATGATTATAATTGTATTATAAGGCTTAAATTCAATATACGAATTGTATGTCATAAGAAGGAAAATTTCTCTGGTGTAGCTGCTTACGGAAGTCCGGAACGCTGAGGCCATAAAACGCTATACAAAGGAGATAGTAAACCCAAGGGGACAAGTGTGTGCCATTGTTTAAAAGACTTTCAGTTGACGAAGGTTAATAGAGACAAGGCGTTTTAAATACGTTAGGGAAATAACCCAGTTAGTCGGTTATACTGTTAACTTTAAACCGACCAATGTAAATAAATGTTTTAAACTTTCAAATAGTAGAGAGTGGCATGCGTGGCAGGTGAATTTGAACCAGCCAATAATAGATATATGTTTTGAATATTTAAAGTAAGGCGCAAGCCTGTGTGACCCCTGTGGCTTGGTGAAGGCAACATCTAGTTACTTTGAATTGAGTATATAAGGAAGCGTTTGCTCGGCTGGGGCAGGCAGTTACTCAATTGTAAGTTCTAGACGCCTCGAGACACCGTTTAAGTTTGCTCTGCTAGGGCATCAATTATAATCAGTTTATCTCTTTGTAAGTCGCGTCAGGTAAATTTATCGTACGCAGAACACCAGAGAACGCCAAAGAGCTACCGAATAATAAATTAGCATATATATTATGTGGCATAACGCGATCATTTATACAGTCGATTTCCTCTCCCTGTCCTGTTGAGTACGAGTTACAAAATAGCTAATAAAATCCGCGTGGCATTGTCATGAAGCGTGACATTCATCACAACGTGATGTCCACAAAAAAACCGCCTCAAAATTAGTACCCAACCTCGGGCACTTAGCCGGAGCCTATTAAACTACTTCAAAATTGGCGTCCAACGCGTGGCCATGACTTCAACACTAAACCGCTTCAGCCCATTTAAATTTGAAGAAACTCCAGCTAGTTTAATTTTATCCTCACTAACACACGAAGAAGCAAATTTCTGTTGTGAGTATTTATTGTTCTTTATAACTGTAGGAAAATTTATTTTTACAGCACATTTTCTAATGTGCCTTATTTCATTCAAACTGAGGTGGGGAGGTTTCGAAACGAATGAAAAAATGTGTGTTTTATCTCCATGCATGTTGATACCTGGGGTGTTCTGGGATGTGGATACAAATACAGCATCCATTTTTTGCAGTTCACACTGGTGCTCTTGATTTCAACAGCTAAGAACGGAACACTTTGTGTTAAAGATGTGACGTCGGCACTCTGCATTGCAATGCATACATCCCGCCCCCCATTCCATGGTGACTCTTTACTCGTTCGCTCCGCGCCGCAAGAGGCCAACTCTCTGCCACTTGCATTTCAGGTGTATGTTTTAACAGGAGGGTTAATTTAGGTATTCATTGTTTTGTTTTTTTTTCAACAATTTAGTTTATAAGATATCCCAGGATAATACATAACACAGATTTTTTTCTCTAAAATTATGCATACTTCCGTTAGTCTTCGTCGTAACCTATATTGTATTTGGAGCCTAATTTATATAAGAGCACAGCTGCCCCGATTAATTTAGTTTCTGTCACGTTTTACTTTGGGGGTATGTTTAATTAAACACTACTTGCTAAATTGATATGTCGGCCACATTTCTGGAGGAGAAATTGCGATTTATTGGGTCGCACCGAATGATAGTTGGTTAATGATATGATTTTCTGACCCAATTGGCACGAAGGGGCAAATGCATCAGACGCTGGTTTGTATATCGATTCCCTTGTGCCGTGGATACTGAATTTGCTAGAGATACACATTTCCTGCGTAGATGTTGTGATGCTGTTTTTAATTAAAATATATAAACCAGAGAACACTGTGTTTTGTTTGTTTGTTTTATTTTTCAGAAATGCTGCTTTATGAAAAGCAGAGGCTTTCTACTGAATATATATTTTTTTCTTTGCAATCCTCGCTAATGTAATGAGAGCCAGGAAAGAAAGGAAACATACCTTTAGTAACCTGACTTTTGTATGAAATTGTTTTACGGAGTAATTATGTCGAAAAATTAGTAAAACAATTCTTTACATTTTGAAACTGTTTTTGCAAGTTTTTTTTAACCTTCAGCTATTTTTTTTTTCGTCCTTAAAATGTGTATTACTTTAATTCTGTGTCTGTCTCTCTCTCTTTTTAAACAAGTCGTTTCTCTAACATAATCTCTTTTTTTTTCTTTTGTCTATTTTTCCATTTTTTAACAGTTTGTCTTTCCATAATTATTTTTTTCCTTGATAATTAATGGAGCGGTACGTGTTTTTCTTTCATTTTTATTAAAGACTTTTCACTCAAATAGCCGCTATAATTTTCAAAGCTACAAATGTACATTTTTCTTGGCATCTTCTTAAAGAAAGGCCAGGATTACAAGTTAAAATATGCTCTTTATTTCTGAGTAAATTATTTCTAAACATCTGAACTTGCTCCATGAAATATTGTGACATTTTAAAACGTTTACTGTAAATAAAAACATTAAGTATAAAGGAGGGTTTATACTGAAGTTGGCAGAGCAAATATTTCATAAATGAATGTCTTTAAACTTAATACAAAGCTTCATCAAAGTGCCTTCTCCACAGCCTTTTCAGACACAATTACGTTGCTTACAAGACAGCCTGCGAAACCGACGTAATGGCTGCAGATTGAATGGGCTTAGGCAAGATTTATGTTATAATAAAGATGTGATAACGCTCTGATATCAACGAGAAATCCTATGCAGGATTCGTGGCTTAATTTGATATTTTATTTCGTAAATTGCTCCTTAGAGTCAAAGAAAAGCACAAATTATAACGCAAATAGATGCTTATATAAAAAAGAAAGAAGACATACTTTATAAAGTACTAGACATTACGTATTATTATATATTATTATTTCATATTACGTTGAGCATGACACTTTGAGAAACATCTGATTTTATCAAGAAATGTATTGGTTCATTCCAACAATGGCTAGTTGATTTGTGCTCAAGTTTTGTATGACTGGTCTAAACTGGCGACATTATTTTGTTTATTGCATTAAATGTTGTACCGTGCTGTAGAGCAGGATTCCCCGAACGTATGAATTTTTTTTATTTATTTATTATTTGCGACGCCCTTTTTATTTCCCATGTTGGCAACACTATAAGTATGATGCTCGCAAATTCATGTCGGTCACAAAAAATCTAACAGCTGTTATTGTTGCGTTTATTGTTTGTAACATTACAAGCTCATCTGTAGACAAATGTTATATCGTTTTCAAAATTAATCAATGCAAAGGAAAAACGTAGAAATGGTTATGACTCATATTTAAGGGTGGGTTATGTTAGGAAACTTAAACTTGGCGCAAAGTGTTGTGAAATATTGTTTCCAGAAAGCAATCGTCCAAAAGGTGAAAATAATCCGGTGTGACCGCACTATGCTATACAAAAGGCTGGGCTTAAGATCTCCAGGACCACTGGTTGAGTTTCCTTGACAATTCTTTATTCTTTCACGTATTAGTAATATTACTCTAGTCTCACATTTTATCCCCAACATTTTCCTAGGCAGAATTTCTATCTGTTTTTATTCCAGTTTCAACTCAGTGTTGAAAAATTGGATAAGTTTAGCCTACAGAGAAGGATGGAGTACTCTACTTGATATTAACTGTTCTGTATGCATTCAGCTGCTTAACTATTAAATACCTCTGTAAGCTTAATCTTTCTGTGCTGGAGAGTTTAAACAAAGAATTTTTGCACTTGCTTTTACCATTATACTTTTTTGTGATTATAAGGTTCTTGAAGTTTATTAGTGATAAAGTTAAAAATAAATTATTTACTTTTTTCAATAAAACATTCATTAAATAATAATAATAATAATAATAATAATAATAATAATAATAATAATAATAATAAAGTCCCGGCAATTACATCTCGACGGACAACCCTTTTGCCCTCTGAAAGGTAGCGATCCACTGGTTGAGAAACATTATTGTAACATGCACTTTAATACAAAAACGATGCCACTATATAATGCCATTTGGATTATATATCATTATTATAGATACATGGCAGTTTAACGTTTTGGTTTTATTAATTATTTCCAAAAGTATTTGCTGTGATTTGAATGGAGATTAGGCCATCAGATTGAACCGTTCTGTACTCTGAAGATGGATATTTTATACAGTTTCTCACTCCAAACCGTCGGTCCTGGTGGTATAGTGGTAACCATACTTGCCTTCTAAACCCAAGGTCGCGGGTTCGAACCCGGCCAGGATCCGTGGATTTTTTCGGATGTAAAAATCGTAAGTATGGCTTCCTTCATGGCTGAAAGAAGAGGCTTCTGAGCATAAAATTTGTCAGTCGTTTCACGCCCTGAATTGAATGGGACGCTGATGACCTGAGATGTTAAAGAGCGTCCTTAAATAAACAAATAAAAAAATCACTCCAAACCTACCCTATATATTTACAAGCTTGTTTTGAACAAAAGCTCTTTACTTAAGCAATTTTTTTGCCAAGTATGGCCATGAATATGAAACAGTTGAGGATCTATATATGTTGCAGAAAGTATAAGCCAACAACTATTGTGAATATTGCAATATTTGTATTTCAGTTTTGATTTAAAAGGAACATGTTCTTCCTCGTTGAGTCATTTACAGGATTTACCAACAAATGGAGAATACATTAGTTCACAGTTTAATCTCCCTTCTTATATTCTGTAACTTAATGCACAAAGTAGCCGAGTGTTAGTTTTCCTTAGAGGGAAATAAACAGGAACTGAATAGCTCTTTTGATATCGAAGAACTTTCTGTAGTAACAAAAGACCATCACGCAGGAGCTGCGCAAACTAAAGCGAATTTCTCACCTAGTAGAGTAACAAAAGAATATAAAATCCAAATAATGGCGTTATTAATTAATGAAATGAAATAAGTTATGGCATTACAGTGCGGCGTTAGGGGAACAAAAGTAGAAGTATTGCAAAAAAAAAAAAAAAAAAAATTACGGTTTTCAAATTATTATTATTATTATTATTATTATTATTATTATTATTATTATTATTATTATTATTAAGACAAAACCTAACAATTAATGGTATATTATTAATTAAAAGAAATATATGGCCACTAATAAACAAAGCTGTACTGTGTGGATATTTTTAAACATTGTAAATGTAATCATGTTTAAGAACTGAGCCCTTGATATCATCTATACATTCACTAACAGAGGAAAATAACAGAACGTTCGAGTTACATTGTGTATTTAAGATATTCACATGTTTCAATAAAACAAAAACATGTTACTATTTAAGAACACTTACAATGTACTAAGCAAATAACATAACAACAAACAATCGAAAGTTTATTCGATTTTCATTGACTTTAAAGGTTAAATGTATTGTAGTAAACACATCAAACGCAAAAGTTTTCTGGAAATTATTGCAGAGCGCTTTTACATACAATAAAAATGTCAAACACACATTAGATTAATCTTTCACATTTGCTGTCTTCACCACGATGCTTTTTTTTTAAATATAAAACATATTTGTTCCTTTTATTTTAAAGCAATGTAGAGAAAATTAAACACGAGCACTTTTTAAATTTCGGTTTTTAAGTACACCTCTACTCTTAATGGGCAATTTCTCTAATTTTCAGAAACTAATTTTTTATTATTTTACTTAAATGGTATATGCTGACTTTTGTTGTGAAGAAACAAATATTGGTGCCGCTAGAGCGATTTTTAAATTTTGGGTTTCAGGTAAACCCTCACTTCTTGTGAACCGATTTTCCATATTTCAAGAACGATTTTTATGGTTTCGAAGTTTTGTTATGACCGCTAGAGCGTTAATGGACACACACACACACACACTACATATATGTATATATATATATATATATATATATATATAGATAGATAGATAGATATGTATATACAGAGAGAGGAGGGAGGGAGGTAGAGGGAAAGAGAGGGAGGGAGAGTTGTTTCATGGGTACAACCGCAATAACTACATTATTTCGGAATACGCAAAAATCAAACTTCTGCTCCATTAAAGGTGATTGTTATTTGTTTAAAGAATACCATATCGGAGTAACACCATATTTATTTAAAAAAACTAAATGTTTCTGATTACGGAATAAAATTCTCTTTATTGTATGTTTAAATAAATCCGTTTAATGGCTATCACCGAAAAAACAGACCGTATCCTCTTTGTATTGCAGTCATTTTTGGAAACTTTTACGCGTTACCTACAAAGAACACTAGTTGTAGCGATATTAAAATAATAATTGGAAGACTGTTTAAAACTTAAGTATCTACTTGATGAAAACGTTATTTATTGTCATAACTGTATGCAAATATATGAACCTCTCGGCTGCTTGTAGCGCCTGTAAAATTTGTAAATTGTAATATTCAAGTGCAGTTGGTTATAATTACAGTGAGGCACATTTAAAAGTCTGCCATTTACTGAAGAACGCTTCCCGCCATCACCGGCATCTGGTCTCGCCACACACTTCACCTTTTTAAAACTTGGGAACTACAAATTACGAGGGTAGGTCCATAAGTTTCCGGCCTAACCATTTTCTAGGCATGATAAAGACAAAAACTATATTTCACTTTTCAATATAGTTATCCTTTATTGCAATGCACTTCTCACATATTTGAATTAACATTTCAACCAGAAATAGTCAGAAGTCTTGTCTGCAAAATGGGCATAAACAGCATCCATCACTTCTTCGTCACACTTAAATTTCCTTCCTCGAAGGTCCTTCTTGAGTTTTGAGAAGAGGAAATAGTCACTGGGAGCTAGATCTGGGCTATAGGGAGAATGATCGATCTCCGTGAAGCCACATTTCTTCACATCTTCCTTTGCAACAAGAGCTGTGTGCACAGGCGCGTTGACTTGAAGAAGGCGCACACATTCACTCTGCTTTTCTCGCTTTTTCTCTTTGATGGAAACACTAGGCTGTGCAGTAGACCAGCATAGTGCTCCCCATTTACTGTGGTGTTTCTCTCCTTGAAGTCGATGAAGAGTATTCCTTCACAGTCCCAAAAGATTGTGGCCATGATCTTCTCGGTTGACTAAGTGACCTTGGCCTTTAGAGGCGGTGCTTCGCCAGGTTTACGTCACTCAGTGATTCTCTTGGACAAGAGATCATGGTAGAAGACCATAGTTTCATATCCTGTAACATCCTCCTGCAGAACTTCTCTCTCGTTGCCACGGCAGAACTCCAAAAAATGCCTGACAACAGATAAGTCGTTGCTGCTTTTGCACTGAGGAAAGAAGTCTAGGCACCCATCTTGCACTAACCTTATTCATGTTTAAATGAATACAACAGAATTAAATGAATAATTCTGTTGTTTTAGAAAGGCCCAACCTTGCTGATATTTCTTTAACTTTGAGTCGCCGGTCCTCCATAATTTCTCCTTCCACAAGAGCGATATTTTCAGGAGTGAGCACCCCCAAGGGCCTACCTGCACTCTGTTCGTCTTCAATGCTTTCTCGACCCATTCGAAAAAGTTTGCCCATTCTTTTACGGTGGAACATGAGGGGGATACTTTCCCATATACACCGCCCAATCGCTGTTTGTTTCGATTGAAGTAAGTCCTTCTTTTATGAAGAACTTAACAGCTCGATACTCCATTTTGGACATGTCACAATCTTCCACACATCTTCTTTATGCAACTATATCTGAACAGCTGAACACAGTGGAGCGGAAGTTATAGCTACAATTATTTACTTAACAGATAAGAATGACACCAGAAAGGATTTTGTGAAGAAGATAATCCTTATCGACGAGGCCGGAAACTTGTGGATCTACCCTCGTAAATAAATGAATTGTACATTCATCCTTGTCACAGAAGATGCTGAGAGTATTTAGTCCAACACACTACATCCTAAGAAATTACCATTTACATCGTCTGTGGTTCTACATAATGAATCTAATTAGGTCTATTTTTCTTCCAGCTCTTCTGTAAAAAGTGTGAGTAGAGAATTACTTTCTTTTATTTGCATTACCCAAGATTAAAAAAGGTGAACGGTTGCGACATCATGAGTTGGCGGCCGGTGATGGCGGGGGATAGGGTAGTACTAGCGCCGGTTAGCGGCCGACTTGCAAATGGGCGATTTTAAACATGTCTCCCTGTGCTACAATATACTGTGTCTATATAAATATAAAAATATCCCTTATTTTCCAATGACTTCTGTGGGATTTTATATTTTAAGTTAATTATGTTATGCTCCTTTCAGTGCTGGAAGGAGACAATTCTTAGAGAATTTCCGAATAAATGTCTTACGAACGTGAAGAGCTTATTCACATTTATAACAACATTTACACACAAAAACACTTTGACTTGCGAACGAATGCAAACTGGTGACTGCTCAGAAGTTCAAGAATAGGCAGGCAGAACAAGTGGCTATAAGTGGGGCAAGGATATATCCTGGGATCCCGGTATTTTCCGATCAGAAGTTGAGTTGTTGTCGATACCATTCATATTAAAACTTATTTTAAGCATTTGTTATTCAGCAGCATTAAAAGCAGTACATTTATAGGTTAGAGCGGCTAAAAATAACAAGGGCATTGTTACGCTGGCTATAAATGGATTTTACAATAGTCGTCGTTTTTAATTTAACATAGTTAATGAATGTCAAAGTCTTATAGAACATATTCAAAATGCAAGCAAATGACAGATCTAAAGTATGCACAATCTTTGACAAAAATAAGAAGCCATCCCCAGATTCTATATGCGGGTCGGAGAACTTAGGGGATGCCCGTAAACGCTGTATTCACAATCGCATGCAGCAAAGAGCGCACTGCAGTGGGCGCTTTGGCTGTAATGAAAATGCCACTATCATAAGCATCTGGAAAGAAAACATCAGGTTTTAGGGTTTTATTGGTTTTATAAGTGTATATGTAGAACATTGTGTTGCCTTTGTATCATATTATATGTTTAAACGTATCGTTTGAGTTTTATGACATAACCTATGTGCACACAAAAACGTATTCTTTACAAATAACTAAATAAATACATGAACAGAAACAATTATCTTCTAAAATAAAAACACACAGAGATAAACACAGATTAATATCGGGTATATAAACCCTCAGAACATGTAACTACCCTCAATCTTCGGGGCATAGGTGATATCAGATTCCTACAGTAATGTGGACGAGAGGCTACACCAACCCAGGCTTCTTGAATTTGTTCCCACAAGTATATTGCGTTTAGATAGAACAAATACACAAAGAAAGTATGTAATATTCATTACAATATGTAAACATTAAAGCTTGCTGTGTATGGGAAACAATATTACGAAACTAATTTGTCATAATGCGTTACAAAGATTTATTAAAAAAAGAGTGTTTCATACCAGGAAGCTAACCTCTGCTCTTAACCACAGCATCACTGCACACTCTGCCACAGAGCTAACGGAACACACATACTAACGTCTTTAGTGCATGCCATATAACACAATTGCTGCAGTGGCTATACAGCTTTGCTGGCACCTTGTGAACTGCGCACTGTCTCGGGTAGGACTCAGAAGATTTTGCATTCAAGAGAGAGACTCAAAAAGTTTTTTTTTTTCTTGTCAAAGGGTGCACATAATCTAAAATAAAAATAACATATAAGGCGAGGGATGGATAAAAGCGATTTACTAAACGGAGGATTGTTTTAAGCATTAGTATACCATAATCAAGTTCGATGCAGAAAAAATACTGCTTCATCAATACACGTGTCATATGCATAACAAAAACAATAGCACTGGCTTCACGTCTTTTATCTCTAGATAGAACTTTATGTAGCACAAAACTTCCTGTTTCAAAGTTGGCATCTATGACACATTTCGCAAAGAATGCAGAGCGGAAATTAAAGAGTTTTCGTATATGAGAAAAGTCGTTCTCTCACGCAGTTTGTGCTGCGTTAATGCTGGTAATGTTGTTGGGTTATAACCTTGTCCTTGTTTCCGTGCAGGAAGACGTTGCGGGAGATAATCAAATGCCTGCAAATGTCTCCGACCTTTGTCTTATCTGCGTGCTCTATCACAGGTTATACTCAAGTCCCGTAATCGCAGTGTTAATGCACTAAGGTGAACAAAGGTCCTTAACTCCCACGGCCCAAGAAGGTTTGTGCTTTTCGTGCCCGTAAAGATTTACACACAACGTGTAATTTTAGCGTCTTATATTAGCTCCCATATGACATGTTAAGGTATATTGTCACGCGAATAGAGTACGAGGATTTTTCCACTTGCTCTACATTTTAGTCGCTGTTGCTTGAAAACCAAAAATATCCATAAATCCTTAACAAAGACTGGAGCTTGGGAAAAATAAATTGCAAATCCCAGATTTCATATGCAATATTCGTACTGGTTTTCCTGAATGCTGACTACACACGCCAATTGGGATTACGTATTTACTCCACCGGAATAAAAGCTAAAAAGTTCATGCAGCCCATGAAATATAAATATGCTATAAGCCTAATCATATTTGGCACATTTATTTATTAATGTAGGTATTATGTATATATGTGTATAACTTTAATATGTTAAATTGTATGTCGTGAAAAGAGAAAGCTCTCTGGCGTAACTGTCTACGGTAGCCCGCCAGAAACGGATCAGAGCCAAGGAGGTTAATAAACCATTATACATAGGTAAGGGATAAGAGTATGCCACTTCTTAAAAGACCCTTGGCAAGGGATAATAAAGTGCAGGCTTTCAAATACGTTAAGGACAACGCCAGCCGGTTGTACAGTTAACTTTAAACCAACCAATATAAAGAAATGTTTTAAACTTTCAAATAGTGGGTGGCATGAGCTGGCAGGTGAATTTGAACCAGCCAGTAGGTGATGTATATTTTTAATTTTTAAAGCAAGGCGCAAAACTTGTCCGTGCTTGTGTGACTCCTGTGGCATGGTGAAGTCAACGTATAGTTAATTTGAATCAAACAAGGAGGCGTTTGCTCCGCTGGGGCATCATCATTGCGGCAGTTCATAATAGTTGACATCAGTTTTGAGTTCATCAGTTAAGAAGAGAGACTCAGTTGAGCAACTCGGTTCGGCAGATCAGATCAGTGCAGTTCATAGAAGCATTTCAGATAGTCAGATAATCAGATTCATGTCATTTTCTTGGAAATTGCGGCAGCTAAATTTATATTCGACGGAGTTAAGTTATTTCTTATGCGTAGCACCAGAGGACGCCGAAGATCTTGATTATTTTTTGATTTGATTTATTTTAACGCTGCTTAACATCACAGGTCATCAGCGTCCCATTCAATTCAGGTGTGAAACGGCCGACAAATTTTGCTCAGAGGCCTCTCTTTCAGGCTTGAGGTTCTTTATCATGCCGTAAATGTACGACACGGGACCCACGGCTTTACTTTTCTTCCAAAGGAAGCCATACTTAGGATATTTACACCCGAAAAAATCCATCGATCCTGGCCAGCCGAAGATCTTGAGACTAATAAATTACCATACATATTCAGATGTACACACTGCGTGATTATTAACGCAATTGATATCCTCTTCCAGTTCTGTTGAGCACGAGTCACAAAATAGCTTTACACACTCTGAGATATTGTTGTCATTAATCGCTTCATAATTGGCGATCACCTTCACCATGGGCTAAACTGCTTCAAAATTGGCGCCCAACCCGGGGTACTTAAACTGAAGCCTACTAAGTCGCTTTAACTTAAATATAAAATACACATAGCTATAATGGTATAGGTAGAGTAAAAATTATTTAGGACCTTGGATTGGGTCGGAGCCTGGTCCACTGGAATTCCAGTAGGCTGCTGCTGATGAATCGGTGACTGGGGACCAAAGCAATCATGGTAGAAATATTGTATTGGTAAATTATATTAGAACTCGGGTAAAGGGGATAGAATGAAACTAATTATTGTATTTATATTTTTTGTAATTGTGAGGGGGCATGTACTGAAATAGCTTGGGCCAGATAGATGGAGGCCCTGGTAGCTTGTATTTATATTTTTTGTATTTGTTCTTAGCATATCAATAAATTTCAATTTCAAAATACACATGTTTTGTGATTTGATGATTTTGAAAGATTTATGTTGTAGATATTGGCTAACATTGAATAGAGAAGGAAATTCATATCAAGAAAAAAACAAGCGAGAAGTAATACTGCAAAGGTCAAGGACATCACAGAACTTTTTGTGATTTAACCAATTAACCACCAGCACAAGGCAGTCAATTCTTGATGAAAAAGCTCTGCAACTTAGTTCACGAACAGTTCAATAATGAAATGGACATGTCATTATACCAGCATCAGAGGCATTAGTAACTCCGATTTTATCAGATTTTGAAGACGACATTATAGACCCTGGGAATCAAGATAAACAGATTTAACCTTCTTGCTTTTGCCCCACCCCCGATCTCTCACTATCTTAGGTCTTTATCAAATTACACAAGGCTAATGTGTGTATGTAACTCGCATAAATCACAATGTCACGGGTCACTCCAAGAATGCTAGAAAATGTTTTCCTTGAAACAGCTGAATGATTTGAGATATAGAGGGGCTTGGATAGAAGGTTCCGGCCTGACAAAATATCAGTATTACATAATTCTTTGTACGGCTAAATGCAGTAAATCTTCCTTCAAATTGTTATAAAATTTTTACTGAACAGTTTGAATTTTACAGCCAGTTGTAATTGTATGCTTGAAATAATGGAGAAAACCAAATTAAAAGAGCGATTAAAATCTTGTCCCCAACCAAAATAAAACACCAGTTCTGTATTTGGTGAGTCTGCTGCATCATTTTATGCCATAAATACTTTAAACGTGGCCGTACGAACACGGTAAATGAACAATGTTAAGGCGTATAAAAGGGCTATTTCTGGGGGAAAAATTCAGATAGTACATAAAATTGTTTTGAATGACAGTCGTTTAATTAGTCGGCAGTGGGCACATCAATACAGGAAGCTCGTGGCATATTTTGTGAAGTTTGGGCTAAGGAAAAGCTATCCTAGCAGTAGGTGTTACGTTTACTAATGATAGAACAAACACTCAGTTTTAATACACTTTTGGAGTAGTTTTTGGTATTGTTCGAGCACAGTACAACGTCGTTCGTTACCTTGGAGAAACTTGAATTCACCATTATGTATACATCACCAAAATAATGTTATACCTATTTAAAGCCCTTTGTTGTAATCGTCAAAATCCATCAACTGAGCTGCGAATTATTAAATCATGCAGATCATGCCGATCTTGTATGTTCCCACATCTGCGCTTTACTCTGGTAAAGACGCATCGGGTTTCGAAATAAAAGCTACCGTAGCAGTCTATTTTGAGGATTTGAGCGAATCAATCTATGGGGAGGTGTGTGGAGTATTTATATATTTGCAGGAGTTCTATAGAAATATAAAGTGTTCTTTTGCCAGTAATTTATTGTTCCGTTTCCGAAATCAGAAATGTTTAACGTAGAGTTGAATCGATAAACTTTTTCGATACGCTATACTTTCATGTTTTTTATCAATTAAAATAGGATAAACAGCAAGTGATGAGCCACACGGCATTCCTTGCTGAATCATACCTATGTTGCATCTTAACTCACATTCTACACCAATGATGGTATTGGGAAACATTTTTCTATCATAAAACGTTATTTCCTGGCCGTTTCACGCCCTGATTTGAATGGGACGCTGATGACCTGAGATGTTAAAGACCATCCGTAAATAAACCAAATCAAAAAAGGGAGGTTTGTGCCTAATGGTGTTCATTAGCTTTGAATGTGCCATATCACCATTTTGTTATAGTCATTTTTGTGATTATCTTAAGAATCCAATATTAAAGTATTTTGTGAATCATCGTAGGGATGGCTAAAAATTTTATAAAATCTATTTTTTTTTCTGTTTTTGTTTTGGAACGCTCTTTGGATAGGTTCACATATTTGCGGAAATCTTATTAATTTTTTATTCAAAGCTTTATACTGTAATGTTTATTTCAAACAATTAATATACGATACATAATTTATAAATATTCTAACAAAATTCCAACTAATCTTAAGACATGCACATACACGGTTAACAAAAATCAGTAGTGCAATTGTAATGGTTGCAAATCTCCACTCCGGCAGGAGAGAGAAAAAAAAAAAAAAGACGCTCTAACCGTCTGAGCTCCTTGTAACCCGTATTATCTAGGTACACCCATGGAAGTCGCTACCTTCGGCTCTCTCCACAGTCGCTAGAGACTGAAGCCAGCAGCACTGAGTTGCTCCGAGAGTTTCTCGTTCATCCTGTAAGGCATTGCCGTACTAATTCAAAATGTAATAATACACATCTGATCGAAAATCATCATAACAGTTTTGTTTGAAATTGGGGGGGGAGCAAACTATTCTACTATTAGTGAGTCCCCAAGTCTTCGGTTGGTCCATGAGATGCAGGCTCCACTCCTGTCAAGTCATAGTTCTGTCGGAACCTACCTCTTCGAAATTCAGATGAAGTTTCCATCTCAATCCAAAACTGAATACATCACATAGAATTCTATATCTATAATCTTGAGTCAGTAATTCAGTTGCTTAAACCACATAATTCCATTTTATCTTTACATCCTGGTTGTTAATGTTTGAGAATATCAACAATAACTCCATTTGTTATTGATTATTTATTATATCAGCAGCTCTAACCCTTTCTTTTACTAGTGATGTCTTACTCTTCCATTTTTCTGTTAATCTTTCTAAATATTTCACCACCTTTTTACTCTTCTCCTATATAATATTAATTTTTGTTATTATTTATGGCGATAAACTATCTGAAATTTTCTTCCATATTTCCTCTCTCTAATACCTAATTTCCGTACATCTTAATGTAGAATGCACTTCGCTATCTTCATCTCTACAGGAAATTCATCTACATACCTAGTTTTTCTTTTCAGTTTTAGAGGCATTTTCTCCCTCAAAGTAGTAAGTATATTTTCTATTTAAACATCTTCAATGCTCTCTTACTTCTTTCCGAAATCCCTTAAGTTATGTCCTCTCAGACTCCAAATATCTCCCATTCCAATTCCTTTTAAAGTTTCCTGTAAGCTGTTTGTCCAACTCCCCCTCCATTTCCTTCCCTCTAATTATGATTAAGCGTTCCCTCTTGTATTGTTCCTAGTATTCTGTGCCAGTACTTAAGTACTGTTTCTATTGCTTTACCTTTATTTCCAATACTTACTAGCTCTGCTAGTGCGACTCCATTGGGCGAAACTTGGGTAATCCCAGAATTAATTTGCAAAACGATCATGTATTGAAGTATGTATTAACTCATCCATCATCTAAGCCCCATATTTCTGCCCCATGTGACATTTTTGCATCAATAGGTGCATTGTATAGTCTTTCTAACCAATTTACTCTTATTTCTGAAATTGTACTTAAGCATGTTCATGTTCCCTCACAGCAAATTTATCTTTGACCAACAACTAGTTAGTAATATAAAATCAGCTTTCATGCTAAATAAACTGCGTACATTATTACCACAATAAGTTATCTGTAATTAGGTAATTTAATAGATTACACGTGTTTTTCAAAATTGTCTTTTACTGTTGGTCAGCTTAGGTACTAAGGTCATTTTTTAGACGAGCGTAGTTTTTCCATATCCGCACAGAAGGGGAAAAAAAATGCTAGAAATTAATTCAGTTGCAAATTCGAAAGAAATAGGAAATTGTAGTTCAGGCTTACTGCCCTCAGACCATCTGAAAAAATACAGTGAGGTCATATGAGTTACGGGTCGCCTTAGTGCAACTTTTTACTGGGAAAGTGCAACCGCCGCAACCGGAAAAAAGATACAGGGAGTTGCCACGGGTAGCTATCACTTTGGTATTTGTATTTATATTTTTCTGAAAACATAAATTTATACTGTATTTAAAACTAATAGTATGCACTAACCTGTATTATAAGAGATGTTAAAATTATGGCCCTCAACGGCAATACGTTGCTGGCCGGCATCTACTTAGAATGAATATGAATGAATATATATATATATATATATATATATATATATATATATATATATATATATATATATATATATTCGTAAGATCACGGACAAGATCGTTGGACAAGGTTTCTTTTCAGTGAGAGTTCATGTCTCTCGTAACCTTCTAACAAGTTGACAAACATGTTTCTCTATCTGGAACACGATTTTAAGGATTTTTTTTGCGAAACACCTTATCACTTTCTCTGCAAGAATCCGTTTTCACATAAGCATCGTATATAAAAACCCGTTCTTCAGGATTACTTTTATATAGTGGCATAACTAATGAACAATTAGTACAATTTACATACAATGAAAATAACAAACGAACGCAAAACAGTTGTTGGCAAAGCCTTTCTCAACCTATCTACTAGCTGCCACCTGCACAGTCACCTACGGCCTTAACGACTGGTTTCTCCCAGTATGCAGCCACGCTTTATCGGCTCTTAATTCACCATAAGAAAGAGGGGGCGCTTTTATTTTGGGTTTAGCGCTCGGCCTTAGAAGCGCACCCTATTTTTTGGTACCTACTAAGTGCATTTTAAAATTTTATAAATGAAATGAAAAACGTGTTTCTTGCGAAAACTTTAAAATGTGCTACTTGTGGGAATATTAAGTAAACATATTTGTTTTAGAACGTATTGATGTATTGAGAGTGTCGAAAGCCCATCTGTATTTCTATTCTATCCATGTGGAGTTCTCATCAAGTGCCTTTTTCTAGCTGTTTATATCAATTGTGGAAGAAGGTTGTACTTATGTTAAAATATTCCTTCAGTAGCATGCTGTGGGGTATTTTATCCTTTTTTTTTTTTTAACAATTCCTCTAAATAAAGTAGATACTTAATGTCTATTATGTACTTCATATAAAGATGCAGGTTGGTTGTGTTGTCGTGCAGCACATTTAAGTAAAGCTTAAAGCAAATTAACTACATGCTTGTCTACCAAATAGCCTGAAAATACGTTAATGCTTATTTCTTGTAGCACATTGCAACGTAATTACAATAATTATCCGTGCTTAAAATAGATGGCATTGCCTTCAATCCTTTAGAATAATTGCAACGGAAGTTCTGACGAAAGCTTTTTAAGCTCAAATTGTTTTTCGGCGATACAGTAAAAATTTCGTCAAAGTGAAACTTTTATAATGCATTCAAATAAGGTTTATTTCTATATTAAAAAGTTGATGAAAAACGTTTTTGCATTAAGTGAACACTATTTGTCACTGCCAAATTGAAGGATACAGTAACTTAACATATTTTTGTTGACAACGTTTCAAATGGAGGGAGGACAGCAATATTTTTCTCTGCAGAAGTTATTAATTAACTAAATAAACTGAATAAATATGAAAACTTTGCAAGACGGTAGGTATAGAATTATGTAATGATATTCTGGAAATTACAATAATAGTATGTCATAGGTTTCACAAATAACAACATGAATTAATGCTTTCAGAACTTAATAGCAGTATCAGCTAAACTTGATGGACAGGCAATTTCTGATGGGATATTTAAATATAGATAGAAATAAAAATATTAATTATTATAAACAATTTTTAGATATCGCAGATATGCCTACTCTGTATATGATTGTCAACCTGCTACAGAGTGAGAGATACCTGTCACAATAATAGATCATATTGCAACTAAACTTCCGCTATACTGTTCTTAAACTAGAGTAATTCAGAGTCACTGGTCTGATCACCAGTGGAAAATTAAATTGAATTTAAAATTCTTCTACTCCAAAAGTATTATATTGAATCTGGGAAAATAAATTCTGCAAACGTAACTTGTTAAAAATTAAACTTAAATGAAGGTCTTCAGTGAGAGAGATGTATTAAATGGAAAATTATCTATCATACTATAATTATTACCATGATATAGCTTGCCCATTTCGAGTTAAAAAAAATCTGTCAATAAAAACGACATTAATAAACAAAGGTGTCTTACTAGCTAAGGCTAAATTAAAAAAAAAAAAAAAAAAAAAACTATTGTGACTATTATAAAACCGCAAATAATACAACAAACAAAGATAAATGTATGAGTTTAAGAAGGAATACAATATATTATTAAATTATAAAATTCGACTTTATAACTACTAAGCTTTAACATTCTCATCGGATTGCAAAAATAGCATGGAACTAAAGAATGTGGTAAAATTAATAAGTATCCTTAATATATGCAAATATCAAATGAAGGTGCAATGATTCAAGACCCATAAAAACAAGTAATATATTTAACTCCAGTTTTATAAATTGCATTACACATTTACTAGAAAACCGAGAGAAAATGATGGAACCTATTTGCAATCAAAAAGTACACTAGTAACTCCATATATATATACACACATATTGTCTAAAAATGTCATTGTTAAACCCATTTATAAAAAAGCAGATGGATATTTTTAATGTGATTATAGACCAATTACACTTGTTCCCACTTTATCCAAAGCAAAGGTATAAACAATATGGGAACATAATGCAAGCAATACTTGCAAAACTAATAATCAACCCTGTTTATTTATATGTCCACAGACTTTAGCTATATAAGACTACACCTATTTATGCAGTCCGTTCTTCTTATTTGGCCCTAAAGCCCGGGGTGAACTTTGGTTTGCCGCGGCGATCTCTGCATCCTCTACTTCCGTCTTACGACTTCATCGATAGAGGACAGTATTGCAGGGATCATGCGATCAGCATTCCGGAACCCCACCGGTCGCCTATCGCGCGACTTTCGTGATCGAAGAACGCCACCTCTCTATCAAGCAGCTTCCCAATTGTTCTCCAGATCTCCCTAACTTAGAAAATTTTCTAAGCAGGTACCGGGAAACGACCCGGGCCTCCTGGCCAGCAGTCAGCAACACTAACTACTAGACCAAGGAGATGTTAAAGCAGATAAATTGTCAGAACGTAAAACATACAGGAGATAAACAGGCTCAAAAGAGAACTAAAGCTTATATTTTGGGGTAACTTTTGCAGTCTGGAGAAATTTGTAAAATTTTTAATATATGTATAATAATTGTATGATTTCTTTGTTAATAAAACTTAGAAAATGACGTTTTAAGTGTTAAAATCTGTATATAATTTTATACATATTAACATTAATTCTACCTTATTCTGTTTTGACGTGTGTAAAAACATGTATATATTCAAACGGATGAAAATTAAAGAAAAAATCTACTCTCAAAATATTATGAGGATGTAGGTTTCAGTATCAAAGATGCATATTTCTTACTAAATACAATATTCCATAACCTGAGGAAGATGCTGTGCTGTCTCGTTTCATTAGCCATCTCTGTAGGCGCTCGTCATGGTTTCAGGAGGCAAGGTTTAAAGTAAATAGTTGTCAAAACTCTTTAGTGAGTAATTTGTGTGAAAGTTTGTGGCCAGTAAAGAACTTTGAAATTAGAGACCACCGTTTCTAGCCACCCCCCCTTTTTTTTTATCCCGTACAGGATTTAGTGCTTGTCTCCCTGGCACAAGAAAGGAATCTTAACTGCGGGCCAAGAAGGTGAGTGAGGAGCTGATATTTGATTTCCCGCTGCCCTCCGGCAAGTGAGGGGAATGGATAACAGCAGATCGATCCGTTTTCTGATGGTAAAGTAGAATGGGAGATCCGGAGGCGGTAGCGGGCCATGTCTCTCGGAAATAGGACGAATTTCCAAAGTTAACATGGGATTTGGGGGTAACAGTACTTAGCGTTTGGCTTTCTGCTAGAAAGTTCAATCTGCCGCATTTATATTTCCGGGTTTGAAATGGAAGATGGGTTTAGCAGATATTGTTTCGGGTTAAGATTATTTCCTGTCAAAATTTAAAGGACGTCACAGCTAAATGTCTCGTCTTTAGAACTTTCTTTGTAGTGCAGCGGTGTTTATAAAGTAAGTGTAGTAATGGAGGGAAGACTATTGAAAAAGATTTAATTTGATTGTTTTGATTAATGATTGGAACCTCAAGGGTAATGTTGATTTCTTCCTCTCTAATGATTGGTTTCCGCTGACTTATAGTTTTGCCACGACTGTTGAGACTCTTCTGCTGGATATTTTATGGTCTTTTTTTGTTTTTTGATTGATTTATTTATGGACGCCCTTTAACATCTCAGGTCATCAGCGTCCCATTCAACTCAGGGCGTGAAACGGCCGACAAATTTTGCTCAGAGGCCTCTCTTTCAGGCTTGAGGTTCCTTTTTCGTGCCGTAAATGTGCGACACTGGACCCACGGCTTTACTTCCCTTCCGAAGGAAGCCATACTTACGATTTTTACGCCCGAAAAAACCATCGGTCCTGGCCGAACCCGCGATCTTGGGTTTAGAGGCAAGGATGGTAACCACTACACCACCAGGACCGACATGGTCTTCTTGATACCACGGGAAAGGAGTGAGTAAAGGAACCAGATATGTAGAGTTATGACAAGTGGCGCGATTTATTATCAAAGTTTGTTCCGCTTAATGAGACACCGTTACTTCTTGGAGACTTCTTGGGCAGTATGTGCCACTTTAGCACTAACTGTGGCGATCACTTTGACGTCCTAACGCACTTTAATAATTCTAAAACTTCCTACCGTTAACTCAATGAAATATTTCTAACTGTTTACTGTTCTAAGTAGATACAACTATAATGCTTAATTTGATAAGAATGACCTTGAGACGCAGCTGAACTCCACTAGCTCTGAGATAAAACTTCTCTTCCACTGACTGAAATGGACTATGCGTATCTTCCACACTGCTAATGCCCTGCTGAATACCCTTCCAACTGCCTCTGAGCAAAATTTGTCGGCCTTTTCAAAATGTAACCATGTTTATAAACTGAGTCCTTGGTATCATATTTTCATTTACTAAAATAGAGAAAAATAGCGTAAATAAAACTTTGATATTTAAGAAAAGAAGTTTATATGTGTTAATAAAACAAAAACATGTTACTATTTAAAACAATTACAATGGACTAAGCAAATATGCACAACGAACAATAAAAAATCGAAATTTTCATCGATTTTAAGTGGCTTTGAAATTTAATTTAATTTAAATTTCAAATGTATAGGAAACGTTTTCTGAATATTACACAGCGCTCTTACCTATAAATATAATTCTCACACATATATTATATTAATATTTACTATCTGCACGGCAATGGTTTTGTTAAATATAAATTTAAAACATATGCATCCTTATAAATACATTTTATATGCACTTAATTTGTCCTTTTATTTTGAAACAAGAGAAAATAAAACGTTAGATAGCTTTTTACCCGGTATACGGCTATTTCTAAAGGTGCAATTTTCCTAATTTTTAGAAACTATTTTTCTTATTTTATATAAATGAAATATACAGGGTTTTGGTGTGAAAAAATAACTATTGGTGCCGCTAGAGCGATTTTTAAATTTTGAGTTGTAGATAAACTTTCGCTTCTAATGATCCGATTTTCCTGATTTTCAGACACTTTTTCTCTTTTTTTATTATTTAATTAAATGGTATATACCGAATTTCGTGCGGAAAAAATATTGGTGCCGCTGGAGTAATTTTTAAATTTTGGATTTCAGGTAAACCCCCACTACAGATAGTCTGATTTCGCTTACTTTGGAAACTATTTTTCTTATTTATTTAAATGGTATATAACGCTTTCGTTGAGAAAAAACAAAAATTGCGACCGCTAGAGCGTTTACTCACATACATACATTTTTCATTGTCATTTATGGTGCCTAGTAAACAGTATCCAAGAAGATTTGAAGAAAGTTTTCAAAACTCTTTTAATAAGTACAACCCCAATCTACATCCTTCAAAAATTCGCTAAAAGGCTTAGTATATATATATATATATATATATATATATATATATATATATATATATATGTATATATATATGTATATATATATATATACCTACCAAAATGTCACATAGTTGAATGCTTTTATGTTCATTACTACTGTAAGATAAGTCTGCATACAAATGTTTAACCAAACTTCTTATTCGAGATGAAACCCTTCCACAAATCTGACGTTTTATCACCCTCTCCAGAATATTACTGATTTTGATTCCTCCTACAATTCACACCAGACATACTTCACATTATATTCTCCAAGTATTTCGTCTCCTTGTCTAAATTTCCTGCGTATAAACTTTCTAGTCTCTGTAATCATTGCTGAGTTGCTACAGAGAGAGATAAATGCTACAATTCTTGTTTAAAGGCCTCAGTAAAACAAAGTGTACTAAGTTAACACTCTACAGCAGAGAAACTTTTGAAAAACACCACCATTTAACTGGTTCGTTAACTGATAGTTCATGTTAAGTTCTCTTCACGAACACCGCTTGCCGAGTATCGCCCTCAGTTGCTTTATGTATATGCAAATTAGTGTCCGGCTTCTAGATACATATACGGAAGCAACATGTTGATATGATGATAGCATGCGGTGGCCGGAAGAGGTGTGTTAAATGCGTGGCCGTATGGCCTTGAGTCGCAAAGTTTTCACAGCTTCAGCCGTGTTAGATGAACATTTAATTTGGGATTGTATATCATGTTAACAATGTAAGATAAGTGTTACTTAACATTACGCTATTCCTTCATTTAGAAGAAATTAATGCCCCCCCCCCAAGAGTCATATGGTAACTGAGTTTCAATTTCAAGTGAGAGCAGATTGCAAAGTGCTCAAATAATACTACTACTACTACTACTAATAATAATAATAATATAATAATAATATAATAATAATATAATAATATAATAATATAATAATAATAATATAATAATATAATAATAATAATAATAATAATAATAATAATAATAATAATAATAATAATAATAATAAAGATATATGCCTACCAGGTTGCAGTCTTGCTAACTTCCTTTACATAACTTCCTTAGGATCACCCCCTAGGAAAGGATAGAAGAGTTCCTGCATATAAAAATATTTTATATCATTGGAGACATCGAATGCTTTCCGCATTTCACAGACAAAACTATTAATCTTCCTGCTTTTCAAGGAATTCACGTTCATAAACCGTTCTGGCAGCAGCGTTACTCCACCCCTTTGTAACGATCTGGACGACAAGAATGCATGTTGGCAAGTGTACCTATGTCAACAAACACTGTGTTTACTTGTTTAAGCTGTGTCAAGTTGACCCACAATGTATTGAATTTCCACTGTTGCCCTGAAGTTTGTTAGAGTCGGTGTAAAGCATCATGGCAATTGATACGTTGGCCTGCGGTCGGTCCTTTGCTTGGCTATGACCCTTGGGCAAAGGCTACTCCAACGCTACTCTAAAGCTAATTTTCTGTTACGGTGCCGAACGACAAATGGATCCTACCCAGGAGGTTTAACCACTTAATTATGTATTTTTGTTGCTTTTATCTTTATTTTTTTTTTTTTTTGAGATTATATTTCATTAAAAATTACTTCTTTCTTTGTGAACCCATAGCGTTAAATTTCGTGATGTCGTCAGTTACAGAGTTCGTACGTCACGACTCTTCTTTATATCAAATATCTTAAAAATGCAATCCGTAGGTTAAATTATAAGTTTAAACTAGGGGCCGAACATCAAAGATTTTTCCTCCATATTGACCAAGACTTAATCCTTATTGCTGATTTTAGAAGGGATCTGTTATTGTGCATTGGCGTTTTGTTCTCTTAAGAAAAAACGTCTAAAGGTTATAATATACATGTAGTTATAACTTGTAGATATACGTTGGCGATGTATCAATGGGGGAAATAAGGAGAGTGTAAAATAAATTAGTTTGAAAACAGTATTGTATTTTGTTACAATACTTAGAATAGTTTTGCTGAAGTGGGAATGGAATATTTGGAATTCTGTAAATAAGAGTCCATGAAACGCTTGTCATGGACCCATATTTCTTTATGGAGCAGACTGTGAAGCCAAACAACTACCTTAAATTCGAGATGAAGGCGAAAGTGTCACATTTCAACTAGATGGTGCTCCTCCACATTACGCCAACATTATTCACGAGTTTCTGGATATAACATCTTCCCAGAGGGGGGTAGGAAAGGGTGAATAGAAGGCGTGGCCACCATAATTGCCGGACCAAACAACTTTAGACCTCTACTTGTGGGGCTGTTTCAAACAATGTGTGTAGTGCTCACATCAGCAACACTGACTATTTAAAAGAAGCAGAGACGCTATTCACCCTGTTACACCCGACGTCCTTAATCGTTTGTGGAGTGAATAGAATATCGTTTAGATGTGTATAAGGCAACAAATGCGCTGAATTCGTGTGCAAACTTGGAGAGACTTTCCTTCTTTTGGGAAGGTTTCACATTTTTGTCTTGTTTCGTTGTTTTTGTGTGACTGTTCAAAGCTGCACTATAACTTTATCGAGCACTGTATTATGTTTTATAGGAACTTCATTGTTTCATGCAAGTAATTTCGCGAGGAAGAACGCAATGGCGAGTTTAGGTAAGCATATCTTCCGTTCGGCACCGTAACAGAAAAGTACTGTATGTGTTGGATGAAAGAACTCAACACGCCACCGCAAAATCGTAACAGCACTACTGTAGCAGTAATATTTACGAACGGAATTCACTTTCTGAGTATCTCTAGTATATGAAACAGAATAATACAGGAATTATTACATATTTAATGATAAAGTTAAAGATGAAAGTGAAACCAATGGCAAGGATAGGACATTCAGTTGTGTTAAGCTTCCGTTAAAATTAATACCTGAAAAATTAATATTAAATTAAAAGACAAAAATAATTCAGGTGATCAAGAAAAGGCCGGAACTGCTAATGGGCAGAAATCTCAATATATTAATTCAGAAAAAGTAGAAATAATTAATTTTTTAAATTTTCAGAAATACTTATTTTCCTTATTTGATGGTATCTATTTTTTTTTATTTGTCATACATACATTAATAATTAGTTCATTGTTCAAGGCTGTCTGAAAATAATGAATACATTTTTCATGACATGAGTCGCTGTTAAGGGACTTATGTAAATCCATTAGATATTCTTCTTTAGATTTAGAACAAATCGCCTACATGGTCCATAGTTACGGAGCACCTGCACTGTGCATTGAGCTAAGAGGAATTAATTGCTCGTCTGCATCGTCCAGTTTGAGCCGGCCGGCAGTGCCCATTCTTTCTTGTCGCCATAATGAAATCTCACCAACTGAACACCAAATCGAACATATTAAGATTACAATGTTGCATTCATACGTCAGTTTTTTTCCTTAATATTATTGTCACAATTACGAGATTGACGCAACCTACCAGGTTTAATAGGAACTACTTCTAAACGGCTCTCGAAACCATCTTTTCGCGCGCACTGTCAGTGCAAAGGAAGCATTTTATAGGCATATTGATCTTGTATGCAAACTCGACAGTAATCCCTTTCGCTTTCAGACAGACAAACAAACAGATGAACATGCAGGCGTCGAGAATGTTGGGCGTGACCCAACAAGTTTAAAGGATCTATTCGCCTTGGGCTTCCAGAAACCATCTGCTTTTTGGAAGAATATTGATTGTGTTTACACTCATATAGGAATCATTTAAACACCGATTTTATTGAATGCCTGAGATTCCATCTCAAATAAAGGACGAGGTTTGTATATCTCTGTTGATAGCCGACATTGCGTCACGTGGCTAAAATGTAGGTTATTACTTTGAAGGGTTTGGCGTATGGCAGCCCCACTTGTACTCCAATTTTTAAGCGGTTTTTTCGGTGGGGACTGGTTGGTAGCCCATGAAGCGATTTAATTGCTGTTCGCAATATTTTGTAATAGCATACCGTTAATTGACTATTGATCGCTTTGGTGTTGTTGCCCATGCTTCATGACAACAATATCTCAGGGTTTTGTTCCGATATTTTGTGACTCGTGCTCAACAGGACTGGGAGAAGTTAATTGTAAATAATTATGTAATGCGACATAATCTACACGGTAATTTATTATTCTCAAGATCTTTTGCGTCCTCTGGTGTTCTGCGTACGATAGAACCTATGTCAAATATACATTTAACTGCCCCGACTTCGAAAGAGACGAACTGATCCATCCATCCTTCCATCCATCCGTGCGTCCGTCCGTCCATCCGTCCATTCGTTCGTCCATCGATCCTGATCTATCGGACTGATCTCAAAACTAATGCAAACTGATGCCCCAGCGGAGCAAACACCCCTTATATATTCGATTCAAATGAACTAGACGTTGATTTCGTCAAGCCCACGGGGGTCACACAAGCACAAGTACCGCGCCTTGCTTTAAAAATTCAAAATATACGTCTACTGTTGGCTGGATGAATTCACCTTCCAGCGCCATACTAGCCGAACTATTTAAAGTTTAAAACTTTTATTTACATTGGTTGATTTAAAGTTAATTGTACAACCGGCTGGAGAGTTCATTGCCCTACCGTATTCGAAAGCCTGGACTTTATTAACCCTCGCCACGAAAGATCATTTAAGACGCACATAGCACTTGTCCCTTCCGTTTGTATAGCGGTTTATAATCTTCTTGCCTCTGCCCCGTTAATGACTGGACTACCGTACACAGTTACGCCAGAGAACTTCCTCTTTTCACGACATACAGTTTTTTTTAACATGTTAAAGTCATACACATACATGTGTATATAATATCTACGTTCTAATTAAAATGCACAAAATATGATGGTTAGATTCGCAACGTATATATATATATATATATATATATATATATATATCATATTTAAATTTCAGCAGGGGTGGGCTATAAGAACAATTTGAACTCATCACATTGCTGAGCTCATGCAAGATTTAATTCAAAATTTTGTTCAATCACCAGTTATTGCTGTACACGAACGTGTATGACAGCTTTACTATTTCTTTTCAGAGAGAAGAGCATTGATACACTCGACATAATTAATGCTCGCGAGTGACTTGATATAAGTAACTCGGTTTGATATTAAAGAGAGCAAGTTCAGTTGCAACATGCTTTACTTTTCGACATAGCCCTCTCGAAGTTCAACGCACTTGCTCCAACGTTTCTCCAGTTTCGCGAATTCCTCATGAAAGTGGTTTCTTCGAGATCTTCAAAATGAACGTTTACCTCATTTGACTTAAATAAGATAATAGTCAGAAGTGTGATCTGCAAAATGGGCATAAACAGCATTCATCACTTCTTCATCACACTTAAATTTCCTTCCTCGAAGGTCCTTTCTGACTTTTGAGAATAGGAAATGGTCACTGGAGCTAGAGATGGGCTGTAGGGTGGATGGTTGAACTCCTTGAACCACCTTTTTTTCACAGCTTCCTTTGTAACAAGAGCTGTGTGCACAGCGGCGTTGTTGTGAAGTCGCACACCACCACTCAGCTTTCCTCGCGTTTTAGCAGGTAATCTGTGCAGCAGGCGAGCATAGCACTCCCCATTTATTGAGGTGTTCCTCTTCATGAAGTCAATGAAGAGTATTCCTTCACAGTCCCAAAAGATTTTGGTCATGATCTTCTTGGTTGACTGAGTTACCTTGGCCTTAAGAGACGGGTTTTCGCTAGGTTTACGCCTGCCACTCCATTGATTCTCTTTTGGACAAGGATCATAGTAGAGGACAATAGTTTCATCTCCTGTAACAACGGTTTGCAGAAATTCTCTCTTGTTGCCACTGCAGAGCTCCAAAAATGCCTGACAACTGATGACTCATTGCTGATTTTGGACTGAGGAAAAAGTCTAGACATCCATCTTGTACTAACCTTATTCGTGTTTAAATGTTCATGAATAATTCGAAGGAATGTTGTTTCAGAAAGGCCTAAACTTTCTGCTGTTTGTGTAACTTTGAGCTGCCGGTTTTCAATACTTTCTCCTTCCATAAGAGCGATGTTTTCAGGAGCACCTCTGACAGCCGACCTGCAGGATCTTCGTCTTAAATGCTTTTTCGATTCATTCGAAAAAGTTTGGTCCATTCTTTTAGAATGTGAGAGGGATGGTTCCCCATATACATGGCCCAATCGCTGTTTAATTTCATTTGGAGTAGGTTCTTCTTTTGTGAACTACATAAAAACAACTCGAAATTCCATTTTGAACATGTCACAATCTTCTAGATACAGCCTTCTTTATGCAACTATATCTGAACAAATGAACACAGCGGAGCGGAAGTTACAGCTATATTTATTTACTTAACAGATAAGATATGACACCAGATAAGGGTTATTTAAGGCGATAATCCTTATAGGCGTGGCCGGAAACTTATGAACCTACCTCGTACCCTTCAGGAGGGTGAAAGCACATATAGGAATGGCGGATAGCAAAGAGAGCTGCCGAGCATCTTCAATAAGATCCCAAAATATAAGATTAAAGAAACAGGCTATCTAGAGTGGCAAAACAAGTGCAGCATAATAAAGAGTCATGTTGGAAAGCCTTCACCCCCACAGTTAGAGATTGGCTAAAGAAACTTTTCCCTAAAACCCATACTTACTGCGGTTATTACTTACACAGTTTCATATCATAGACGACCCAAAATGTACACGCAATAATTCCAGACTAACTGTAAATCGTTTTATCTACGAATGTAAGGCCATAGAACAGCAAAGCTCCATTCTAATTAAAAATGTATACAACAAAGAGGAACTTGGCCAGTCACCAATTAGTATTTAACATATCAACAGCGTTTTGTAAATTTATTCACACACTGTAAGAAAACCAAATGTAGAGACTGTATAATTGATTAATGATTTTTATTTAAGTTAAAGTCCCAAATATATAGCCCAACGATATAAGACGCATGGAAAGTGTTTTGTATAAATGCACTAGGAACAAATTGTAGCCCACGCTAGCAATTAATATTGTTAGTATAGACAGGAAATTAATAATAAGAGACAATGGTACGTTAAATACGTGAATTACGTATGTGATGCATATAATATTGCTATGTAATGAGGCTTGGAGATGATATGCAATAAATTAAATAAAGATCTTGTCCCCTTTTCTCTGTCATTCGAAACGCTTGTGTTTACACAACCGCCAAACAATGAATTGTGATCACAGAATATTGATACGTAGAAAATAAATTTATTGAACATGTATAAAGGTGTTGCTCTTTTCCTCTTTTAGTGTACGAACCCAGTTCCATACCAAACCCCATTGTAAAATCAATAATGCTTTACTAACCGTGGTTGTAGAGTATCTTCGGATAGCATCCTCCTACCTTCCTGATCTTTTAGCGCAACTCCTGCCTTAGAATAAACAGAAGACATAGATTTCCCTAACCTCAATTTCTTTTACATTTATTTCTTCATTTCTTCCTCACAATCTAAACGAGCTCCTGACTACAGTCATACTTACCGTATTCATGATAATTAATGTGCACCATTTTTGACTGAATTCCAGCTATAAAATTTGGGTGCACATTAGATTAGAGCGCATATCTAAACCTCTTTCGTTTACCCTGTCTCCTTGCAACTTTCCCAAGCCTAGTGCTCCTCTTTCGTCCAACTTAGTTCAGCTTCGGCTTAACGGTGATCTGTTATTGTTGCGAATAGAACGGTTAGGTACAAATTGTAATAATAGTTTTATGTTTGGTCTGAAGATGAATTAAAAAAAAAAAGGATGTCATGTGAAACAAGGTCCAAACGAAATGTAATGCTTCAAGCCGAGAAACATGGATACAGAAACCAAGCTAGGAATTTGATATAATAGAGAGTAATGTTTGTTTGTAGCCCTAACATAAATTAGCAAGTGTTACTGGAATAAAGCATAAACTTGTATAAAATTGTTACGGTATACTGTAATAAAATTTCAGGTGTGCATTACATTCGCCAAAAATGATTTTTAATCACAGTTTAATTTTTGGTTTGCGCATTAGATTCGCATAAATACGGTATAATTAGTAATATAACTCTTAACTTCCATTACATATGTTCTTCTATGTGTTAAAAGTCATCCCAAAATTATTTATTTTAGCATGTTGCGTAAAATCTTTACTGAGCTTTTAGGAATTATGACCCATGTAGGGAAAGAAAACTTACACTGAATGTACACTTTTGTTTATGAACTATATTTTATCCGATGCAAGTGTTCTTACAAACGTAACAAAAATGAATTCATTTCTCATTCATAACGACTATATCTAATTATGAACTGATTGCATGCTATATACATATAAATTTATATGAGCAATTTTTATATCTTAGGTAAATAACAGACAGAACTTAAACTTTTTATGCCACTCTCACTTTGCCTTGAACCTTCTTGACAACACCGTTGAACTTGCTACAAGATAGTTCCGCTTTACTACGAAGTCCTTCAAATCCAAGTGCTTGTAATAGCTTGTTTATGGGTGACCTTCATTTGTTCAAAAACAAAACACTTGAGTGTTTCGCTAAGGCACGCAAAGTTCTGCTAAATCCACAAATTGAAAAAACTTGTTTTTGTGAGCGATTCCTTTATATAGAAACCTGACAGTGTTGAGCGGTTCCTTAGTATTTCAACAAAATAAGTGCTAAGAAAAATCGTGTAAGTGTATCCACTGTAAAGATTTGTGTGATATTATATTGAAATCGATTCAGGGGTTAGTCAAACGTGAGAATGAATAATAGGTAAGTGGGGAAAAGCTCGTTTCTAGATCTATAGCAAATATTCTATCTATTGCAATACTTTATTTTATCTGGCCTAACACTAGCACGCCCGAGCTTCAAGTAACCCCTCAAGCGCCCGTTAGCTGTCAATTGACCGCTACCACATTCTTGTATTTTTAATCATTTTTCTCTCTCTGAAAATTTTGAAATTTCTCGCTTATCGCCTTCTAGCCTACTGTCATGGTATAGAGGGAACGATACGATTTTGCTTCTAAATTGCAGGCCAGGTTCGAATCCAGTTTGCATTTAGCTTCCGGAGTGAGTTTGTATATACTTGGTAAATCAATATCACATATTTAAGTGCAATTCTGACTCAGGCAGATGGAATTTCTTACTTACCTGTGGTGATATAGAGAGAACAATATGGCTTCTAAACTGCAATACAGGTTTGAATCCAGCTTGAGTCGAGTTTCTGGTTTCAGATATTTTTATGTTTATTGTTCTTTGCTCACGTATGACGCATGTTTATGTCTCCAAGCTCCGTTGTCCATTCATTTAATTTGTTAGTAATTCAATGATGCATTCATTACATTTGCTTGTTAATTCTTTTATTCATCTTGTATAAGACATCTCAAGCTAAATGATTTTAAGTAAAAAGGATTCAAATGCTTTTTTTGTTTATTTCAAGTATGTGCGTACGTTGTTTTTTTTTTTTTTTTTTTTTTCGAAAATTAGAAATATTTTATTATATGAAATGATTTTATTCTATGATATATAGTAACAAATTATGTTTACAAAAAGACATGTTATACAAATACATGTATCAAATTTGTCCACTTCAGATTGTGTAGGAGATATATTCCGAAGAGCTTTCAGAATTTCAGCTTCAGAAAGGCCACGATTGAGAAAGGGGTGCATTATATGCACGTAGCCTCCCCCACAACGAATGTTAAGCCGAAGCTCGAACACAACATGAAAGCTACGTAACAATGAAAAGCTAGGGAAATTTTAGACACGGATACAAGAGCTGATAAGCAATGACTCACACTACGCTACGTTTGAAATGTCTGCAGTGGTTTATTGTCGGTTACAACTGCGCAATACACATTGTAAGAAACGTGGCTAAGGAAGTGGTAAATTAGCTATTATTTTAAAAAGTTACGCATGAAATGCGAAAAAGTAAGTGAACTAAAGGTCATTGAAAGGGATTAAAAGTCGCAAAACCATAGAAAAATACTTCCAAAAACAGTGAAAATGTCAGCGTTCGAAAGTCAAAAGCGGTCATTTGACGCGATTGCACGTTCTAATGTTAAACTGCCCTGTGCTCTCTTCAATGATACGAAGTGGCATGCAGAATATTCGGGACTGGTGCTGCCATCTGGTCAAAAACTTACTTTGATATGATGGCCACCGTCAGCCTCGAAGTAGTTCCTTCCACACGTATACACCGGTCCCATTTTCCAAGTGCATATTGGAAGTCATGTTCTTTGAGGGTGTTTAGCACAGACAGCGTTTCTTCTTGAATCCTCTCAATTGTGTCGAACCGACGTCCTTTCAACTTTATTTTCAGTTTGCGAAATAGAGCGAAGTCGCAGGGTGCCAAATTAGGCGAGCACGGTGGGTGAGGGACAACCGTCATGTTGTTTGTCGTCAAAAAGCTCCTGATGAATAAGGAATTGTGACAGGACGCATTATCCTGATGCAACAGTCAGTTCCCTTGTCCCCAACGTTCGGGCCGTCGTCTCCGCACATTTTCACGGAGCCGTCGCTAAAAGTTACAGTAGTATGTGGAATTCACTGTTTGATTTGGTGGGACGAATTCTTTGAGCATAATCCCCTTGGTATCAAAGAAACCGAGGAGCATGCTTTTGCCTTTGCTCTTCATTTGTCTCTCTCTCTCTCTCTCTCTCTCTCTCTCTCTTTTAGTTCGGGCTCTTCCTCTTCCACTGGGAGGATTGTTGTTTTGTCTCAGGTCATAAGCGTACATCCAGCTCTCGTCGCCGGTTATAACCCTTGGACAACAAGGTTGGGTCATCGGATACGGCCAGGCGAAGCTTCGTGCAAACTTCACCTTGCTGTGCCTTCTGATCAGTAGTCAGGATCCTTGGCTCAAATTTTGCGGCGACACGATACATGCCGAATTCATCAGTTAAAATTCGTTGGCATGACCCATAACCAATTCCCACTTCATGAGCAAGCATGTTGAACTTTGGCAACAATGTCGGACGTTGTGTAGCTGACTGGCCTAGCGGTATGAGCATCGTCTTCGAAAGCTGTACGGCCGGCCCTGAACCGAGCATGCCACTCAAACACACGTATATGACTCATGCTTTGTCCCCCAAATACTTGTTGAATCATTGCGAGGGTCTCCTAGTATTTTTCCCGAGATTTGCACAGAATTTGATGCACTCTCTCAGTTCTAATTTTGGATCCATCGTAAAATCGCCACACACTACCTATAGAGTATCATGAAAAGTACTATAGAATCTCAACATACCCAGCTGCATGAAACTTTAAACAGTCACTCATCGTATGTGCTAGTGTTGCCACCTAGCGGTACAAAACTCTATTGCAACTACTGTCGAGATGGCGGCACCAGTCCCGAATATTGTGGATATCCCCTCGTGTAAGCGATCTATGCCCAGATATGTACGACTCTTGCGAGTTACAAATCACAGTAGAACAAGCACACATAATAAGGACTTTTATCCTTTTTCTTGCCCACAGGATGCTGTCAGAAGGAAAAAAATAATATGAGGATAAAGCAAATTATAAATCGGAAAAGGTCAGGGGGGTAAAACAGTCAAGCACATTAAGACGAATGAACATAAAAAGATCAGAGGAATTTGAAAGCAAAATCGATAGCAGGCGAGAAAAGGCAAGTAGAAGGACAAGGAGAGGGGGGGATCACCCCATACGTACAAGATTGATCTTTATGACCTGTTATATTCTCTGTGATGAAGTGAATAATTTGCCAACTGTCTCACTATCCCACACTACTATGCAATTTATCTCATGAATTTTCTATCCTCTCATTTCCGTCATAGTTTCCTTTGTGGTGCCTTGCAATGGTAGAAGGGGAGAGGAACAGAGAGAGAGAATAGAACAGAACGAGCATTTTCCGTATATTACAAGAATAGCTCAAAAGTTGGCCCTTGAATTTTGAAGGATATTAAAAATAAAGAAGCGATATTCGTTATTAAGCATACCCGAACTTGTAGCATATACAAAACTTTGTCGCAGTGTCTTTTAATTTCATTTCTCGTCTCACTTTATCTTGAACGCATTTAGAGAAGGAGAATGCTACATTCAAATAAAGGCTGTTTGAAAATACAAAAATATATTATGACCTCATTTATATTCACGGGTTCAATCCCAGCTAAGTCAGTGACTGTTTATTAAAAACCCAAGTGCAAATGCAACGGTAGGACCACTTAAAACTCTTCCATCTGCAGGAAAATAGCAGTAACCAAATTCTCATTGTTGTTGTAGCCCCTCTCTTAGAGATGGCCAAGGCTCAAAATAATGTGCAGTGCCTTGTACAGAGAGGATATTCGAGTTACGGGCCGCCTGAGGGCTGTTGCTCATTGAGGAAGTACAGACGCCGCCACCGATAGAAGGGAGATAGCGTCGTCGCCCGTAAAGTTAGTACTCTTATTTTAGTATATACTTTTTTTATTCAAAGCGTAAAAAGATACTGTTAATATAACCTGGGTTTTATGAAATGTTGAAAATGATGCTCCTCGGCGGCAATACATTGTTGGCATCTGCGTAGATTATTCCTGTATTTAATTTAATACCGGCGGTCTGGAACACGTTTCTTATCATTGAAAGATCCTTTCTCTCGCAACTTTTTAAGGTGACCAGGAAGTGTAAATCTACCAAATACTGCTGCAATAAACGTTTTAGCTTGTGTCTCAGAAAGTTTTAAAGATATCAATATTAAATGTTTGAGAGATATTAAGAAACCTTAACTGAATTTTAATGTTCTAATGCACATAAAAAGTTTTAAACCTTTTTAAACCAAAATAAAATCTTGTTGAAAATTGAAAACACTATGATATAATCTTGTATTTTTTATAAACCATTGGTAGAATTGGAATGGTTATTCTTTTTACCTAAACTGCAGACAACATACTGTCCTGGGAACTAGAGTAATATATCTATGCTAGTTGTTTGAAAAGAAATTACTTTTAAAATTAAAAAAAAAAACCGTTTTAAATTTCTTATTGGTATTGATGTTTATCAACAAACAGTGATGGGGAAATAAGTTTTATTTTTGTTTAAAAAACTTTTTATGTGCAATAGAGAATTAAAGTTTTTATATCATCTTTAGTTAGGTTAAGTGTTCTTAATATCTCATAAAAAATCATATTGGTAGCTTTAAAACTTTTTGAGATAGTGCAAAATGTATACCTCTGCATTATTTGCTAGATTTACACTTCCTGGCTCCTTAACAAATTGGCAAACAGTTTCTCTATGTGGAACACGATTGCGATCTTGCGAATTGCCTTACTATTTCTCTGCAAGAATGCATTTTCACATATGTATGGTCATAAAAACTCTTCCTTCAAAAATATATTTATATAATTGCTAAGAAAAATTTAGCACCAATTTACACACAATGAAAGCATCGAATAACATGCAAGCGCATAATCACACACATATTAACTATAAACTGCTACCTGCACATGCAGTACCGGCCTTGATGTTTGGCTTCTTAAAATACCCGAACATTCACCCGTATAACACTGAGAAGTACATATATCATTTAGAGAAAAACATTGAATGTAAATTCTTCTCTACTTAGAGGAATATCCAGAAGTGTGTGATGGTTGGAAATATATGAAATTACATCCATGAAAAGACACACTTTTTATTTTTGTCTTTGGAGTATAATAAGGTATTAAAAATGCGAGAAATTATATCAATGGGTTAACAGTGGCATTTCTATATTGTGACGTGTTTGCATTTAGACTTGTTGTATAAGAATTAAACTACGTTTATTGTATCTACTTTGAAAGAAACAAAAAGCCTATCATCGTTAAACAGGGAAAATACAATTAATCTTCGTTTCGTACATCAAGTGAGATTTATAATTACAATGTACATAAAATTTAAAAAGCTCATTATTCGGTTAATGAGAAATGACATTAGGGTTAACTATTTCACTCATGTGACGTCATCTTAAAATCTAATGATGAAACAAAACAAAATTTTGAATTTTGACCAATCACAGCCGGATTACGGAGTGAAATTTTCGAAAAAAATTATCAACTCCGTTTTATCACCGAGGTGCATTTGTCTAGTGGTCAGTATAGCCAATTCTCCACTGTATAATTCCTGAACATGCATAACTGACCACTTTTGCTACAGATGGTGGGGAGGTATTGATAACAACAAAAGCATGGGCAATTAACAATCATAATCCGAAATGGAAGGTTCTTCATAGCGTTTTGGTGATGAGTCAAATGTGCAAACTGACCTTATCATTTGGAATTCCAAAATACAAAATACAAAGAAAAATAGAGACATTGTATGCAATCTATTTTTTTTCCGCAGTTGGTATTAGAAAATAGAACGATAATGATTGTAATAGTCGACTTTTGGCCATTTCAATTTCATGGTTTCTGAATAGAATAAATATTTATAAGTATAACATTTTATATGAGTTGTAATATTCTGTGCGCGAATTTCAAATGTATATATATATATATATATATATATATATATATATACTATTAATAGAGTAATAAAAACTTCTAAAAAGCATAAAAACTCATAAAAACACTCAGAGTGCAATATAAAAAGGTTCACATAAAATTTCACACTAAAAACCGTAAAATTGAACACTAAAATCACACTATATTTCGAGCTTGGCTCTTGGTCACGTGATGAAAATGAACTGTCAGTTCATTTTACGGTTTTTAGTGTGAAATTTTATGTGAACCTTTTAATATTGCACTCTGAGTGTTTTTATGAGTATATATATATATATATATATATATATATATATATATATATATATATATATATATATATATATATGAAAAATAAAAATAAAGAAACACTATTAACAATGTAACAAATTAACAGTAATAATAAAAGTAGATAAAGATAAAACACAGAGAAAGAGTCACACTTGAAATTGCTATATTTCGAACTACTGCGAGTTCTTCAATGGCAAGAAGCTAGACAAGTGAAATGGGTATATATACCCATCTGCATGTTCTGCACCAGAGCTGAGAACACGTGTTCTCAATGTTTTTAAATCACTTTAAATGTAACATAGATTAATATATGCATTTTTATGCGATTGGGACCCAAGGTATATTTTTAAGTGTTACACAATGTACCTTCGCAGTTAATGAATGACATAGTAATTTTGTATTTCGTAAGCAAATGACGATATCTGAATATAAGATATTAGAAAACAAGTTCAAAATGTGTAAAGTATATAACATTATTTTTAACTGGAAGAGGAACTGGAAATATTATTTTCACGGATCATATCATCTTTCCGTAATTAGACCTGAAATTAGTAATTCCAACTGTTTGGAAGAAAGCCGAACGTGGTTATATATATATATATATATAAAGATGCAAAGCAGATTACTATTATCTACATGCTTGCGGTTAAGTAAATTCAAAAAAATGCAGGGATTCCTTGCAACTCCTAAATACTCTCTATTAGCCATTAACACCGCACGAACCATTTGTTAGGGCCTTGTATTATAAGGTAGTTGGCAGCCTATCACGGAACATACCGGCGACGAATAGATACATATGCATTTTAATAAATCAGAAACATACAAGAATTAATCATAGCGTTAAAAATAAATTAATAGAAATAAATTAATATAGTACTCTTGTAATTTAAAAATTGTGAATGCACAGAAAATGCTCACTGTTTGCTTGCAACTTTGTTTCCAAAATGTTGATTGTTTATGTTAAATGCTACAACACCTGTATCGTAGAAAATGGTGAGAATTTTTAACTTTTTTTGAAGTTAAATAGTTAATTAGTTTTAAATAAATTCAGGAAATTTAAATTGCAAAAATATCCTACTAATTTTGCACTGGCGGCCATTCGTTAATTCCAGGATTTATCTCGCTTGTATTTATAAAATATTGTTAAGTGTTGATAGTAGTGAAAAATGACTTGAGTAATCGGCTGTCAACTGCCAGGTTCACTCTGCTGCTTACAGCGAGGCTGGGACAAATGGATTATATTTACATTTTTGTTTGTATCTTTTAGTAATCGCAATTTTTTATGGTGGAAACGAAATGACAGCAATGTAAACGTTTGCTCTGTGATGCTCTTTTGTCAGTTTTAAAACATGTATAACATTCACATTATGAAACAAAATACTGTCTTAAAACCTCAAGTCAAAATTAACCTTTTTTTGTATGCGTTTGAGTTCATTTGTGAATGAAATAACTGAGCAATTGCCACATACTGACCTCTTTCTCAAATGTTTAAGTTTTATAGGAATAAAAGTCCTTTTAAAAATTTTATTAGCACAGTTTGTTCTCTCTTTATTTACAGGAGAACTCCAAAACAAGGGAAGTAGAAGTGGACATCGACGAGCTTTTGGACATGGACAACGATGATCAGAGGCGGCGACACCTTCAGGTGAGTACAAGATAGACGGAAATACAGTAGCTGGGCTACGGGGTCCTACATTGTACGATTTTAGAATACACTCAAATAAATACAATCGCATGGGCCTTACGGCCGTACATGTTAATATCGTCCTTATAGCAATCAAAAGGGCAATACTCGCACATACATACATACATACATACACACATGCATATATACATACACATATACCTACATACACACAAATCTACATGAATACATACAAATACTTCGATATATTTACGTTTTCTATTAATAATTTAAATACAAATACATAAACATGAATGAAAACTTACTCTTGAGCCCCCTTTCATTTACTCACAATGCTCCCCAACTCCCCTCTTTTCAATATGGCCATTAATCAATCTCCTTTGACTTCTCTAGAAATATCCAAAATTGTGTGAGTATCTCGCATGCACCAACACTTCCCGGCAAATGTTCAAACTTCTATTGGAACTCAGAAATTGCTGTGATAAATGCTTTATTCTTGAAATTTCCGTTTCCCTGCATTCTGCCAGAATATGCCTCCAGGTATCGCTTTCTCCGCACAATGGTCAAATTCTTTCACCGAGAACATTCAACTGTTTTGCTTCCTTTCCAAGCCCCTAATCTGAACCATGCGAGACCACTTCTTTCTTCCCTGCCAAAGATATCTAGATAATCCCCCCTCCCCCACACAGGGTGTATTTGAGCCTGCAGGTCCAGCGATACTTTTTCTGCGCATTGAAAGAAAATATTTTATCTATGTATATCTCGCAAATATCTATTAAGTATTTTCCAACTATTTCGTGTAATGTCCTCTCCCCTTAACCAGATATAACGCAATCCAATTTTGTCTAAGCCTTTCCTTATTTTTGATGCCCATACCGTATCCCACCCTTCCCTTATTTGCTCCCCTAGACAAACTGCCCGAAGAAGTGCTTGATTCCCCCGTGGATCCTACAGGGTGTTCTGTGAGCGAGTGTTGCACACTGTGATAACTAGTTGTGAAGCTAGTTGAAAGTTGAGGGGAATCACTTGATTAACAGTTCTTCCATTTGATAATTTTCATATTTGCAGTCAGATGTTTTCTTCCACAGTCTACATTTTCTATTTCTTTAAGCTCATTGTTGATGGTAGGTGTATAATTCACGAATTAGACGTGTTACATGACTTATCCGTTTCTTTCGTTCCTTTAGGTGTAGAACAATCTAAACGTCCCTTAGTTTTGGCAGCATATTTACCTTTTTTCATAATTTTGTTCCCAAAATATTTTATACATAGTAGCCATATAGTAGATAGTTCATATATATTTTTTCCCCCGTATTTGTGAAATATTGCGTGAACTTTATACATAATTTCATTAGCCTGACCCCCAGAGAACGGTCCTCTGTAACACTGTCGAAGCATTGAAAGAAATTTAATACTTTAAAAACGTGTTACACAAGTGTATGTCCACACTTTAAACCGTACAGATAACCGTGCTCGAAATCTTGAACGCAAAATTACTAAAATCCTACTCGATACAGCGCGCGGTTCACAAGGTTTGTGTAGCCATTGCAACAGTTGTGTTATATGGCGTGCACTAAAGACGCTAACCATTATCTCTTCACTCTTAGAGTAATCCTAACCTCAACAAACATAATGTATCCTTCCGCGCCAAGAATACTGCCCAGTTGTCAGAAACACGTGGCAAGTATACGTATTGTAATAAAAGACCGGTTAATTTTGAGGTTAGGTTTATTATCTCCTTTATTGCAAGTGCTGAATACTTATCGCAGAATTTTGAAAACACGTATAAAATAAAATTTTTCTCGCAACTAGTTAAAAGCTTGTGCCCGGTTTATGCTTTACACAAGGCTCCGTAGAAACAACAACATGTGATTCGTTAACGTCAGTCATGATAACAAGTGCAAACTACTTGCGCCTTGCCAACAACCATTGAATCACGAGTTGGGAGTTGTAGCGCATCAATTTGCAACTTCGAAATTCAATTTCATTAAGTCAGCAGTAACTAAATTCAAGTCATAAGTATTTTTTTTTTTTTTGTATAATAGATTATATTTATTTCTGAACTTATCCTCAAATTTAGATTGCTAATATGGAACTACTTTCTTTGCGTGCATTGCTACTGTGTTGTACTTGGCTGCATACAGTCACGTCTCGTGACTTTTGTTTTGATCGGGATCACTTTAAACTTTACCTTACAAGGAGACGATTCCTGGAGCTCTAGTCCCGAGCGACAGCGGAGAGAGCCGAACTTCTCAGTCCCGAACGGGAGATCGAAACAGTGCTGATACACATTTTTCTCTGCGTGGCCGCTTGTATCAGTGTAAATGTTGCATGTATTATTTTTTTGTTAAACGTAACGTAACCTATGCGTTGTCCTCCGTAACTTTCTGGCTGTAGTATGTTGTTTCTTATTACAAAGGTGAATTATTCCTTTTTACCACCAGTTGTCTAAAAGGAATTCGCAATTAATTCATTTACGTATACACTAACCTTAACGCAAGCCTCGAGTAAATCCTGGAAACCGGCGAATCCAGTAGTTTGCTGTGGTCAGGCCTATGTTGACCTCCTTTTCGTAAATATAAATTGATAGGGGATTGTGTACTACTATGTAAGCGGGTAAATAATTGTAATGGTGGCAAACCTTCTTCTTGTTTTCCAGCAGAAAACAAAATATATAGCGAATTATAGCGAATTCTGTGCATAGTACTATATTAACGAGTAAATAATACAAATAACAGATGACACGAAGCGAGAATGCTCTTTGTGTTCTTCAATTCGCTCGTTCTGAGTCTTTTGTGAGTGTGCAAAGAGCATATCGTGCCAGGCATTAAAAGGATGCAACTGTTTATGTGACGGCAAGCGTTCGAGGCGGCCTGGAGTGTCAGAAGAGAAGGTTGAGAAGGTTGAGAAGGTTAGGGAGGCGTATGCCACAACTAGTAACTAACAGCATGGACTTTATCCTCCAGCTAGATGGCGCTCCATAATGCAGTTCGTACATATTTGAATGAGGAATTGCCTTGGTTTTGGATTGGCCGAGTGTGGATAATGATCAGCCATTCATAAACTGGTACCGAAGTCACCCAACTTGGCCCCATGTGACTTCTTCTTGCGGGGTTGTGTGAAGGATGGGTGTACATGTCATCCATGCCTCAAGACCTCCAGGATCTGCGACACTGTATCCCCAGCCATCATCGCCAGAGTAACCCCTTGATATGCTGGATCGAGTGTGGAACGAACTCGATTATAGGTTAGAAATGTGTGCCGAGAGACCACCGGAGTACACATTGAACATTTGTAAAGTTAGATATCAAAATGTGGTGAGTTTATCTTTGTGAAAATTCAGCACATTTGAATGTTTTGTTTGGAAAATATAACTGAATGAAATATTTCACTGACATTGTTTACACACTGTATAAGCGGATGCAAATTACATGTTTCATAAGTATTATTATAACACATATTTTATAACTTTTTACATTCATCAATATTTAAAGTACTTGAACTGGTTTTATTGGTTATAAGCAACAAAAAGATGTTTTTTCAAGGTATCACCTATCATAGTCATCCGCTTGTTAGGCAGAACATTTTTCATCTTGGAAAAAGAACACTCTACTTCCACTGAAATAATATTTAAAAGCATATTTAAAACAAGCTATTTTGGAAGGACTCAAATCAGTTACAACAAAACATTCACCTAAAAGATATCATGGGAATGTAGATCAAAACAAAGTAATTTAGTTTTGAATAGTCCTGGCAATTAAGCAAAAGATACGCAATGGTTTCTGTTCTGTTTATGCGTTTATAGGAGAATCAGGTTAGTATCTCTGTTACTTTTGTACTGAACACATTGTTTATTGCACAGCTGTGCCACTCTCATCTTTCTCGCCTGCAGTTGTTTGTTACATTTATGTAGCTAAGAAGTTACCCCCACCGCAAATTTCCTAGAACTGTCTCGCGCAGAGAGATTGATACAAGATCATTCGCCAGGACTATTCAAAACTACAGTACTTCCCTCATCCTCTCTATAAATTTATAAGATTTAAGTAAATTGGCAATCCCGGAACCATGTCAGACTGTAACACAATTTTAAACTGCAGTTTAGTATTATATATCATGTTACAATAATAAAAAGGATTTTAATTTGTCACTTTACCGCGCCAGTATACCAAATTGTAAAAATCATTAATTACCACCGCTGCGTTCTTAGTAACTTTATCCAGAGATTTAAGTAGTGAGAAATATGCGAATTATTTCTTTGAAACAAAGAACATTTCGTAGTGATTTGAAAAACCTTAATTTATAATTACTAATATATTTACAAATATTCAGGACTCTCTAAAGATAATGCACTAAAGAGGTGTTAAAAAGGTTTTATTTTGTTTGTAGATTTGCTCAACATCGTCTCCTGCAAATGTCCTAAATAAAATGTCTTGTAATCTTCATAAAATTACTATGCTGATATAAAAATGGAATGTTTTAATTTCCGTTAACCTTACCACAGCGGACATAAATAAACACATTTTAAAGGTAATGATAAACTAAAATGATGTCTACAAAATTAACTTAGTCCAGCATTCCTAAGTTCTTCGAAGGCAATGCATGAAGCTTTAACACCGTACAGCATAATCTTCATTTTTCCCAGAGGGTTATATTAACTGCAGTGGCAGGGTATCAGCTTGTGGTCTGAAGCAGTAACGTTTAAATCTGGGATCGCTAGCTGAAGGCACTTTCACTAATGAGCCCAATTTTCCTTTGAGAAAGAGAGGCACACGGAATTTTGGACAAGCCACAACCGTGCGATTACCAATAATTTACTTAATAAGAGTGGCCACTAGTCTGGCGATAGAATTATTAGCATACACTATATAACGCCTTGCACGTTGCCTCTACCTGTCGCCTGTTTTTAGCGAATTCCAAAGGATTTAAGTAAGCTATTGCAGCCGCACCGTAAAATATATGTTTGTGTGTGTGTGTACGTTAACGCTCTAGCGGTCGCAATTTTTGTTTCTTTCTCAACTAAACTTGGCATATGACTATCAATTAACAAACGATTCGTCGAGTTCCTTGACCAGCAAAATTGGACCATTGAGTGTGGGGGTTAACCTAAAACGAAAAAATTTAAAAAAAAAAAAATCGCTCTTTTTGTTTATTCTCAGCGCAATTCAGTAAATTGATAAAAGTGTTTTCCGAAAATGAGGGCAATTGGGCCATTAGGAGTGCGGTAAAGCTGAAAAACGAGTGGGAGTTAAGCGCTCTAGCGACCTCAATTTTAACTTTTTAAAAGGAAACTCGGCATATGCCATTGAAATAAAACAAGAAAAATATATTCCGAAAATCAGTGAAATCGGAATATTAGTAGGGGGAGGGGTTTACCCAAAATTTAAAAATCGCTGTAGCGGCAAAAATATTTGTTTTTTTTTTTGTAATGAAACTCCATATAAAGCCTTTAAATTAAAAAAAAATGGTTTCTGAAAATCAGGGAAATCGGGCAATTAGGAACGGAGTTTACCTAAAACCTAAAATTTAAAAATCGCTGTAGTGGTACCATTATTGTTTCTTCACAACAAAATTCGATATATACTAATTTAAATAAAATAAGAAAATAAGTCTCTTAAAATTAGGAAAATTGGACCATTAGGAGTAGGGGTATACTTGAAAACCGAAATTCAAAAAGAGTTCTTGCGTTTAATTTTCTCCATATTTTTTTAAAATAATCGGACAAATTAATTCAGCATATGAACTGTATTGATAACAGTGTATATGTTTTATATTTAACAAAGGCATCGCCGTGAAGATAGCAAATATGAAATGTTAATCTAATATGTGTGTGAGAATTATATTTGTAAGAGCGCTCTGTAATAACCTTCAAAAAACTTTTTCCTTGCTTATTTTTACTACAAGAACATTTAAATTAAATTTCAAAGCCAATGAAAATGAAGTAACTTTCGATTGTTTTTATTTGTTCTGTACTTTCTAATTGTTTCTGAATAGTACCATGTGTTTGATTTATTGAAACATATGAACATCGTCTTCTTAAATGCGCATAGTAATGCCAAACTTTGTTATTTCTCTAATTAGGTGAATGTAAAGATAATATCAAGGACTCTTAAGGGTTCATAAAAGTGGTTACATTTGAAAATGTTTAAAAATACTCGCACAGCATAGCTTTGTTTATCACTTGTCACACAGTTCATTTAATTAATAGTATGCCATTAATTTTGATAGTTTAACCTCAACAATAATAATAATAATAATAATAATAATTATTATTATTATTATTATTATTATTATTATAAAATGTGGTTTTTCCTTTGCGATACTTACAGATTACAAGAATTCTAATTTTGCTCACGTAATGCCATAACTTATTTCATTTCATTAATCAATAAGGCCTAATTTGGATTTTATATTAATTTTTATTAAAATTATTCATTCGGAGGGGAATTCGATTAGTTTACACATCTCCTGCGTGACGTACTTTCATCTTTTTATCGTGGCTCTATGAATTTAGAATATCGCTGCAAAGGAAACGAAACAGTAAATATACTCACAATTGAGAAAGTATGCAAGCCACAATCCTGCGATTACTAATAATTTACTTTAACGAGAATGGCCACTAGACTCAATTATTAGCATAAATAAACTATATAAAGCGTTGCACGTTACCTCTCCCTGTCGTTCACACCCCTCCCTGTATTTAATGAATCAATAAGCATGCGCAGTATAAGGGATAAGCGCTGAACTACGAAAACAAATAAAGTGCATGCACCGATCTCCCTGACCACACTTTGTAGAAAGAGGATTAACCAATAACAATGAAGCATCGCAGAGTTCTGTGTCGGAAACTGCGCTGTTTCTCAAAAACTAAACTAGTTTTCAGGATATTGGCGTTAAACTCTGACATAACTCCATTGCTAATCTTGATTGAATGTTTCTGGGCGGGACAATTGAAACTAACAAAAGAATCAAATGCAAATTATTTTTGTGAACAATATTAAATAGGACAATGTATTTATTGCGTGTCGTTGCTGTTTACATTTGCTTACGTGTTTAAATGATCTTCATTTATTTACAAAATACATGCAGTAAGCTGCAAGACCTAAATAAAATTATTCAACAAACCCCTGCAATAAATAACGGCTTTGCAATGTTGTTCTTTTCTGTCAGGATCTATTATTTTCCTTGTTTTTAGGTCAACAGTATGTTTTTTTTCGATATTTTTTAATTTTAAAGCTCAACTATTACACATTGAAAGTGTCCTTACGTCCCACCCCCACTGAAATATAAATATAATATAATTTGCAAACTTAATTATTATAATATTTCATGTATTGTAATTGGTAATGTAGGTATCCTATATATAATATGACATAATGTTAACATGTGAATTGTATATCAACAAAAGAGAAAGTCTGGGCTGATTTTCGGTTACGGTAGCTTGGAGAGCCAACAAGGTCATAAAACTATTCATTAAAAGAAGCCAGAGGTTCGCGCGTGAAACTCCCTTTTTAAAGAGTGCCGTTTTAGAGTTAATAAAACAAAGGACTTTTAAATCCTTTCAGGGCTTTGACCCCGACAGGCATTGTATTGTTATCCTTTAAACTATCCAAGGCGAACTAAATATTTTAAACTTTCAAAAAATGGCACGTGTGGCAGGTGAACTTAAATCAGCCAATGGAAAATATATGTTTAAACGTTTAAAGATAGGCGCGAAGCTTACGCGTGTCTTTGTTACCCCGCGGTATGTTAAGCTAACAATTATTTAATTTGAATTTATTATATAAGGAAGCGTTTGCCCTGTTGAGGTACGCAGTTATAAGATCTACACGCGGTGAGAAGCAGTGGTGATTCAGATCTACGTTGCTGAGGCACGCAGTTCACTGAATCAGCTCAGACCATGATAAGTTGTACTTCAGACGCGGATACGCATTTCCGATACATCAGTTAGGCAGTTTTTATGCTAATACTCAGCTGAGAAGCAGTTATCAGTTACGCAGTTCTCATTTATCAGTTCTACACGCGGTGAGAGACACTTGTTATTTCGACGCAGGCTCTCAACTGTAAGATATACACCGCGACACGTGCATACACATTTTCACTTCAAAGTTCCGCCCGGGGCAGCTAGGTTTGTATTCGATGCAGCTAAGACTATCGTACGCAAAACACCAGAGGACGCGAAATATTTAGAGCTTAATAAAGTACCAATGTCTCATTGCATGCTTGAACTCCTCCCCCAGTCTTGTTGAGTACAAATCAACAAAATATTGAATTACCATGAAGCGATCATTCATCAATTTACCAAACCGCTTTAAAATTGGCATTATATCTTGAGGTCGGCAACAAATCGCTTCAAAATTGGTGTCCAAACTGCCGGGGTTACTAAAGCGCTGCACACATATCCATCAAAATGTGAGCAGGAAAACGTTTGCAGCCTTAATTTTTATTTAAAAAGGCGCTATTATTGTTGTTATCTTATAATACCAGTAACTCATGCATTAAAATGTTAAAAACGAGTAAGAATCGTTTAGAGCACTAATATGAAAATGTAGCAAAAGCAAAAAACGCTAGGCGATGCTATAGCAATAACAACTGTTGTGAAAACGGTACAAATGTCGTTAAACTGATGCAAAGTACTAGGTAAGCCTCATAAGTACCGATTACTTCCACAACAAGCTCGCTGAGCATTTAACAAAGCCATGCATTGAAGCGCAAAAATGCAAAGTGGTGGTTAGAGAATGAAGTCTGGACACCAAAACGTTACCTAGTTGCGGCTACAGGTGTAAGGAATGTTGGCTATAGAGTTTAGTCAGTTGTTTACTGTACTGATGTACCTGCAGGTTCGTACAAGAAAACGAAAGTCGTTGCATGAAGGAAGCTCTGACTTGATGTAAACAACACGATGTGTATGACAAGCTACATAGTTAACTTTATACGTTCGGTGTCTAATTTCCATCCTTAGTGATAATCAATAATCTAAAAATACAATTCCCAAATGAGAAGTCCTAGGATAGGAATGGAAGTACATCAAATACTCTCACCGAGAAAACACTGAAACCGTTGATCATATTTCGATAAATCTACTGCAAAATGTGGGCAGCGAATAACGAACGTTTCTATTCCAAAAAAAAATGATTAAGTATTATATACATATTTAGGTAATTTTGATGAAAAAGTACATTTTTTTCAGTTGCATTATCGACATCGAACGGGGCCCATAACTCGCAATTAGCGGCACATTCGCTACAAACGAAAAGACTGGGATTTTGGTTAATACTTGCCCCTGCCCTTGTAGGACCTTAGCTCAATGACTAGATCTCCTGGAACTGTGCGCATGCGCATACCACGTGAGCCTGCTACATTAACACCAGAGCCAGGAACTTCAAGCATTTATTTTGGTTAAAATAGGCAGGCAGAAAGGAATTTAAAATACTGAATATAATTAAAATATGCTTTTATTAAAAGTGAAAACAGAGAGCAATATCACTCATTAATAATGAAAATGTGTATTCAAGAAGTACTTAAGCTTACTTTTCTTGGTTACAAGCAACAAGATGTTTTTTCAAGGTATCAATTACGAGGTGGTATTCAAAATATTCGGGACTGGTGCTGCCATCTGGTCAAAAACTTACTTTGAGACTAATGGCCGCCGTCACCCTCGAAGTAGTTCCCTTCCACTTGCATACACCGGTTCTAGTGATTCTGCCATTTTCCAAGTGCATATTGGAAGTCACGTTCTTTGAGGGTGTTTAGCACAGACAGCGTTTCTTCTTGAATGCTCTCAGTTTTATCGAACCGACGTCCTTTCAACTTGATTTTCAGTTTGGGGAATAGAGCGAAGTCGCAGGGTGCCAAATCAGGCGAGTACGGTGGGTGGGGGACAACCGTCATGTTGTTTGTCGTCAAAAAGCTCCTGGTGAACAAGGAATTGTGACAGGACGCATTATTGTGATGCAACAACCAGTTCCCTTGTCGCTAAAGTTCGGGCCGTTTTTTGGTAGGTCCATAGTTTGTTTGGCAGAAATTCCTGTGAATCAAGTCTACCTTTAGCCCTGCCTCATCACTACTCCAAACATCATTTTAGTCTCTACTACTACCGTATATATTTTCTCCAACCACTTTATATGGAACCCGGCCAGGACTGATGGATTTTTTCGGGCGTAAAAATCCTATGTATGGCTTCCTTCGGAAGGGAAGTAAAGCCGTGGGTCCCGTGTCGTACATTTACGGCACGATAAAGAACCTCAAGCCTGAAAGAGAGGCCCCTCTGAGCAAAATTTGTCGGCCGTTTCACGCCCTGAGTTGAATGGGACGCTGATAACCTGCGATGTTAAAGAGCGTCCATAAATAAATCAATAAAAAAAAATCACTTTATATGTATTTCTGGTACTTTATACCTAAAAGCAGTAATAGCTTTACAATGGCTTGTAAAAAGTACCGCCTTGTCGTCACACTGGTGCTGAATTTTTCGTTGCAGGGGAATCCCTGGTTATATCAGGTGCGGAATTTACCCGTGCAGTAATCGTGTTCATGATGGATAGTCCAGTTTCATATCATGAAATAGTACACGTATGCATGCTATGATTTAAGAACAACTTAATGACTGTATTTACTAACTTTGATAAACGGAGTTTGAGGAAAATGTTGGATGCAAAAGGATTTTATAATTAGGTAATTTTTTGGATTATATTTTTATTTAAATTTGGTAATATTTTCCAATGTTCATAACGTTCATTCATATATATGTGCAATGTATAAAAATATGTTTGAATTAATAAATACATAGTAACGAGTCTGTATTTTGGTTTGCGGCAAATATCAACTATGAACAGCGGAAATTCAGTTGGCTGATTTATTTGTTCCCCGTTTTGGTCTCGCTGTAGTCTACATAGAGTCCCCATGAAGAACCAATGTCAGAGTTATTCATTCGTTTACTGATAAGCAGAAACAATTTGATGATGTGAAGGTTACACCTTAGAGGCACCCCCTGTGCTCGGTCAATACTTTGCAGGCAGGGAGGCAGGCGAGATAGGGGATGAACTGAAGCGGAACTGTTGCAGAGGTGGAAAACATATTGTCACGGCGGCCTTTACGGGAGCCTCGGGGAGTGTATATGTATTAAGCCTTCAAGGTACTCTCTTGCTTGCACGTTGGGAAATCAAATTTGAAATGTAGACAACATTACATATGCATTTTTCGTCTCGCAAACATTGCCTAGCATTAAAAACAAATACTGGGAAGCAAGAGAGACAAGAGGTAGATATTTATTGTACAGGAGGGCGTAAACATTTTGTTTATATTTTATGTTGTTTTTAGGTGCTGCAGAAGATTTCTGTTCGTGATTTGTTTTCATTCATCACGTTTTATGAGAAACAAAGTTTCTTCATTACCGGAAGTTATCAAAGAAACGGTCCATGTTTTAGAGTGTAAAATATAAAATTGCCAAAATACAAAATATTATTTTTGCATTCAAAATACATGTTCAAATTGTAGAACTAGTACGAGTAATTATATAATTTAGAGATATATCTAAACCTTTCTGCTGTTCTTAAGTGCTAAAAATTCTGAGAAACAAACGAAAATAATAAGGATAATACACATCATTATATTTCCAAACTGTGACAGGTCTTTACACCCCCTTACGCCCAAGAGTGAATGTCTTTAGATAATTTAAATAGTCATAACTATTGGTGATGGCTAGAGCGATGGGTCTCTCCATTGTAACAAAGCTAAGTACCTGCAGGTGGCCGAGCAGTAGATTTTTTTTTATCATAGTTGCTGAAGATGCTTCAAAATTCGTTAAAGGGAGAAGGGGAATAGGTGTCAGCGATGACGTCGTTACATCATATGATCAGGAGCTCTCCAATAAGATGTTAAAAAGGCGATGAATTTAAAATAAGCGCGTTTGGATGCTCAAGAGCTCACCAATAGTATTTAAATGTTTAAAAGGATCATGGGCGCTGTGCCGTGAACCCTGTGAGCTTTTGTAATTACGTGGCGACGTTTTGGATTCCATATATAACGGGAAAACAACTTCGGTACACTTATTCGTTCATTCTCTGATGATTAATATCGCATTACCAAGGGCAGTAGACGAGAGGCACACAGATGCAGCATATGTAGCACGCGTCATCAAAGTCATAGAGATAAGGAACCAGCTGGCCATAACTAAATGTGGTGTGATTAAACATATCAATGCGTTCACTGAAGCAAGGTTGTGTGATTTGAACCACCTCCTTCCGTCTCCCTCTTCCGGTGACCAATGAGATACGAAAGGCAACTTCGGGGCCTTGAATGACCCGGGGTATGAAGTGGGACTCTCGGTCCTACGACAATATCAACATATGCATATAAAACCGCTTCAAAAATTTCCATGAAGTTAATTTATTTATATAAAAGCTAATCATTTTCAAATCACAGCTAGTTGCAATATCGATCTGCCAATGCTTGATTTCAACGAACATGCAACCAGGAAGGGTATATCTAGCAAATAATGCAACAGTATACCTTTTAAAAATTTAAAACTATCAATATGAAAATTTTGCGAGATATTAAGAAAACTTAACTAAAGATTCTCTGTAAATTTTAATTCTCTAATGCATATAAAAGCATTTTAAAATTTTAAACCAAAAAATCTTGTTAAAAACGGAAAACACTGTGACATAATCATGCATTTTTCTTATAAACTATTGGTGGAATTGGAATTATTATTTTCTTTTTATTTTTTCTTTCTTTTATTCTTTCTTTTTTTTCTTTCTTTCTTTTTTCTTCTTTTTTCTTTTCTTTTCTTTTCTTTCTTTTTCTTTTTTTTTTTTTTTGCTTAAACTGTAGAGAGCATGCTATCCTGGGAACTAGAATAATATATCTATACTAGTTGTTTGAGAATAAAAAATATTAAGTTTAAAATTTAGCAAAAAATAAAAACCAATCCAGAGAAAAATGCACATTTATGTCAAAATTGTAAGTTATCGGGAAATAAGATTTATTTTTGTTTAAAGAACTTTTAATGTGCATTGGAGAATTAAAATTTATAGAGCATCTTTAGTTAAGTATTCTTAATATCTCAAAAAAATTCATATAATAGCTTTATAAATTTCCGAGATATAGTAAAATATACTGCTGCATTATTTGCTAGATTTACACTTACTGGTTACCTTAATAACTTAACTAAAGGTTGCATAAAACTGGGGGGGGGGGGAATTGTCAGTCTTCAGATTTATATGCACGACATTTTTCAGTTCAATTCAAAGCATTCACTTAGGTCCTTGGACCTGTGTGATCCGCCAGTGAATTTTTATTATTATGTTCATGAACCTAAGCAATGGTGGTGGTAATAATAATAATAATAATAATAATAATAATAATACCATACTAAGATTGGTTGAATTACGGACAGCAGAGCACAGCTGCATATTCAAAGAATCCAGCCAAGGCCGCATTGTGCATATGCAGGTAGCATCTTGTAGTCAGTTTGAAGGACTTTGTCAGTAGTTGTGCGTTCATATTGTTACTCCATGCTCTCATTATGTGAATTAGTTTTTCCAGTACATAAATACAGTCCTGAAGAACGGATTTTATGTAGATACATATGTAACGACAGGTTCTTGCAGAAAAGTGTTAAGGCAACCTACTGTAAAATATATTGGCAATCGTTTCCAGGGAGAGAAACTGTTCGCCAATGTCTTTAAAAGTTACGAGAGACAGTAACTGTCAATGACAAGAAACATTTCCGAACTTCCATGTTATTATGGAGGAAAAAGTTAGATGAATGCAGGATTTTTTTTACTCAGATGCCGGCAATGTATTGCCTCTGAGTGGCATCATTTTCAACATCGCTTATAGCATAGGTTAAGGCTTATTAGCAGTTTTAAATTTTATGTTTTTAATAAAAATTTAAGTACTAAAATAAAAGACCAAATTTACACTCCCTTTTTCGGTTGCAGCAGCTGCACTTTCCCAATAAGCAGCCACGATCAGGCCATCCTTAACTCAAATAATCACAATGTATTGTATAAAAATTCCACTCTTGCCCTAGAGCAGACTTCTCCCGCATAAATGAAACAAATAAATAAAATAAGTAAACAATAAAATAGACCCGTAAAATATACTTTTCGATACAGGCTTAGAAATTCTTCAGCACAATTCAAACCACTGCCATATTTGGTAGAAGATTGATGGCATTTTTAAACCCACAATACACCTAATGGTTAAAATAGAATAGTGAATATGTGTTCACCTGTAACTGTAAATTACGTAGTTATGCTCAATATTCTTAAGGATATGTTCTGAACATTTTCATTGAAATTAGAATGGCATATCTCACAAGAAAACGGACGGTTGATTTTGATTGATTTATTTATGGACGCTCTTTAACATCTCAGGTCATAAGCGTCCCATTCAACTCAGGGCGTGAAACGGCCGACAAATTTTGCTCAGAGGCTTCTTCTTTCAGGCTTGAGGTTCTTTATCGTGCCGTAAATGTACGACACGGGACCCACGGCTTTACTTCCCTTCCGAAGGAAGTCATACTTAGGATTTTTACGTCCGAAAAAATCCATCGATCCTGGTCGGGTGTAGGAGGCAAGTATGGTAACCACTACACCACTAGGACCGACGAAAACGGACGAGAAAAAGAGAAAAAGCATATTGGATCTCTCCTGAAGAACCTATTTGGTATCAAGTTGAACTTTTGCAGAAGTCCACTTAGCATGCCCTAATGTAAACAAAACAAACTATCCATCCGCCAAAAGCAATTTAATTCTAAACAGTCTTATTCATTAATAATGTAGATAGTGATAATGGTCAATGATTAAAATATATTCTAATGATTAGGCGAGATATTTTCAGATCAAATGGCGTTAGCGTTTATGCATATGCAATGTGCAGTAACTAATTTGTTTGGAGTAATATGAGCAAGGATAGCTTTCTTATAACGCAATTAATGTTTTGTCCATTGACGCCATTGTGTTTACAGAGTCACTGATCTTCATCTCTCTCCACCATAACTTGCTCTTACACGGAGCACAGAAATCAAGTGCAACTCTTGCTGCTAGCTGCTGCAAGTCCCGAGCGACATAGGAGAAAGCCGAACTACTGTGTGTACGTGTTGCATATATTATTTTTTTGTTAAACATAATGTAACCTATGCATTGTCCCCATAACTTTTAAATATAAATTGATACGGGGTTGTTAGGCGGGTAAAATATTGTAACGGTGGTAAATCTGCTCTTATTGGAATTCGCAATTAATATATATATTAACGCAAACCTCGAGTAAATCCTTCAAACCGGTGAACCTAGTGATTTTTCGTAAATATAAATTGATAGGAGTGAGTAATGGTGACAAATCTCGTTTGATTGTAGCAGAAAAAATTAAATTCATAAACGTCATTTAGCTTGAAAGCCTTATCATCTGTGGAAGTCACTGCCTTCGGCTCTCTCCGCCGTCGCTCGGGACTTGCAGCAGCAAACAGCAAGAGTTCATTTGATTTCCGTACTCCGTGTATGGATAAATTCTACCATAGAGCTCTACAAATAGAGCAGCTGTGTTCTGATTACCTGATTCCTTAAGTTTAAGTTAGACGTAAAGGCAAAACCTTGGATCTTGAAAATTTCTAAGTTTACGTCAAATTGTACGTTTATATTTATGTTTGCGTGATTCATTGTGAATGGTTCCGTTAGTGTACATAGCATATAGTTTTTACGTTTAAGTTTACGTTACGTTAAATTTTCTTTGTAAATGGGGCCTCAGAGCTGTAATCAGTATTTCAGTTATCATTCTTTCAGTATACGAGGCACCAGTTGTGCAATCAGTTTATCAAGCCTTTTTTCGGTCAGTTTTCGAGGAGTCGCGTGAGTTGTTCGAATTATGAAACGCTATCAGTCGTACCAATTTCAACAAGTACTCTAGTCGAATCAGTGTTTTTAGTTTGTCCATGATAACCGCTTCACTTCACTTGCGACCCATGTAGAGAATAGCGTCAGCTTTTATCAGTTAAATAAACTGAAAGTGAACGAATGCTGGAGCTCATAGTTCTCATGAAATAGAGACAAACCTTCGTCCGAATCTTGCATGGGGAGTGACGAAAGACGAGGTTTCCTAGACCTGGTGATCGTGTCTAGTGCGAGTTCTCAAGGCCTCTTCTCGTCTCCATTGACATTTTCTGAACCCCGGGATTACTATTAAAATTCAATAAAAACATATAGTTAACTATAATCGAAAGTATGTTCAACCTCTCCAGTTCTTTTCCCCCGAGACAACGACCTGTCTCCAAAGCAGTAGCCGAGTTTCACAGCCGAGGTAATGAGGTCAGTAACCTCAATTCATCACCAAGAAAGACGACGGGAGAAGAGGAGAATGTCGCCAAAGGGCTTCACATCCCCCGTAAGCACCTAATTGGGGCTTAATTAAACTACAGATCAATCACAGGTCCTAATTAATTTACTAATCAATCATCCCATATGTCTTCTCCACCTCCCGCTTTAATCCAGCTTCATGGATTAGAAGATTGACGCAGACACGTGTTGCTCCGGTGTGCGGCCGCATGTCTTGAATCACTGAAGAGACAAGGAGGGATCAAATTTATCTGACTTGACGCTGACTTGATACATGTCTGTATGCGGCCTCCCTAAAATATGTAAGAGGCTTCTAATGCATTTATTTTAGATTTAGGTCACTTTAAGTGTTAATTACTACAATAAATTTCCAAACATTCCAATTAAATTGTAATGTTAGTGACAATGTGTGGGGAAATGAAAAAGGCATCACTGGCCATCCTAGCAAACAATTTGGAATAATATTTTTTTTTTAAACTGAAGGTTGTCTTTCATGTATTTAAAACAATGAAAATATATTTATTTTAGGGCTAATGTTTTTGCATTACTACGCTTTAAGCTATAAGTTTCCAGTTGTTTGCGCAGAAGCTGATTTGAACTGGACAGCTGGTAAATGTCACAACCTACTAATATTTTAATCGACACCCCCAACTGGTGTGGCATGTGGGCTGTTTCCCATTATCCTATACAAATATTCACTTCACACATTGTGCTGATCAGATTACTTTGCCTGTTAGCGCACACAAAACCTTTGGATTTAATGAGCACTATTATGTTTTCCCTTCGCACGCACTAATTTTCACGCATACAGAACAGTATGAAGCGTTTGATTGTATTACCCATTGTATGTTCTGCGGCGCGGAAACTAAACAACGTGAACTCTTAAGTGTTAAAAGCACTTGAAAATCACATCCCAAAATATTTTTTTAAAATCTTGAGTTGTAATTTGATTTGTTTTGCCTAACGACGTAAAAAGTTTCGAAGGAATATTACAAATAAGAGTGCTAATCTGCTTTAAATGTTTTATAGATAAACGTGGAATGCTAATGAAAATGTATAATGACTAATATGTTTATATATATTAACTAAATAACAATAACTAGATAAGAAGAAAAAGGATAAAACACATACAAAGTCATAAATTTACTATCGCAATATTTCGTGTCCTTCTTAGGCAAGAAGACAAGTGAACGTAGTGAAAGTAAATATTGAATACCGAAGGTAACATAATGCATGGAAACAGATTAAACAATCAATAAGAGTGTGTGTGTGTGAGAGGGAGAATTAAATGCATATTTTAAAGTGAGACAAGGCATGTTGGCAACCGGCAAGGGAGACTTAAAATTCTGTTAAAATTAACAGAACGTCCATGATTGTTAATACAGCGAAACAACAGTAGAAGTTTAACCAATATAAAATGCTTTGCAAAATTTACAAGATAACATAAAATAACAAGTAACAAATGAAGGAACATTAAATTCTCTTGATAAATAATTTAATTTAACACTTGTTGATGCGTTACCGACTCATAGCTCTGGAAATTTACTCAGAGATAGAGAGATGGCAGCTATATTTTTGCATAAAGCGCGTATACCACCGGGTTTAAATCTTACGTATTAATATATATATATATATATATATATATATATATATATATATATTCTCTGTCTCTCATACTCACTTTTGCTACTTGTTTAATATGTTTCCATGCATTACGTTACCGTCAATATTCAATATTATTTTCACTACGTTCACTTGTCTTCTTGCCTAAGAAGGACACGAGCTATTCGAAATATTGCGATAGTAAATCTGTGACTTTCCAAGTATTTTATCCTTTTTCTTATCTAGGTATATATATATATATGTATATATATAAACGAAGCTGAAACCAATTGCCAGCTTTTTATACTAAATGAAATAATGTTTGTTTTTCTAAGAATTTGAACTAAATTTGAGATCGACTGTCTATTATTTTCTAGGACAAATGCGAGTACACTGTTTGGCATTAGCCTTTTAATTAACTAATCTATATAAAGCACAATGTGTACCTATGTATACGTTCGTTCGTTATGCATTCCTGAACATTTTATTCTATGCAAACACATTTTGTGCAGGTACTCCTTAGAATGAAGTAAAAAGGTAAGCTACTTTGATAAATCACCTCTTCTTCTTTTCATCCCTTTTTACATACGAAAAATAAAAAAGCTAATATTTTGTTTCGACTGTTCAATCAAGCTCTGTGCAACATCTCGTGCTCTCTTCCTTATTTTATCCTTTAAGGGGATGCGGAGGTACGGAAAGGGGTGAGAAATCCCAAATGCTCTATCAATAAATGTTTATATTTACGGATTTAATGATACGTAGCTCTTTCTCAATTTGGACAAAGCATCCTTCTCTAATTTCATTTTGACACGTGAAAAATTAGGTTGGTTGTGAACATTAGAAGCAGGCTCACACAGTTGTCCCTGGCTTCATCCCTTGAAGGGGTGGGGATATTCCATGTTCTTCTGTATCAATTAAAGTTTATATTTGGCAGTTTTTGGAACGAGAAGCCTAATTATGACATTAATATTTTGAGTTTACACTGAAGGTATTTTTAGCTTCTTAGAAAAACTTATGTAATTATTATGAATTTTTATTTTGTGATATTAATAAGCTCAGACAACGTAGAATAAAACAGCAAGTACTGTTTAAAACAAATTTCTGTTTTGTACTGCAACCAGTTTTATGTGTTTACTTTCTTTATCCAGTCTAATTGTGGGATTGCTTTAAGCAAAGAGTATATTAATGTGTTTTGCGCAACGTTGTTCGTTTTTGCTTTGTATTTATAACTATTTTGCAGGAAATGAACCCATTTTACCGTGAGATTTATATAAGTTTCATAAAAAGATGTACAAAGAATTTTCAAAAAGAAAACGGGTTTGACTGTAAATATTTTTCAATGGGAACAAATGTTCTCATAGCTACGTTGCGATGTGACGTATGTTCATAGTCAAACGCGTCATTGGCGAAGGTGCAATTAGCAGGTTGCACCTCAATCTAACCACAAGTCACACAATGTCATTCATTGTAAAGGTATTTGTGGAAGTGGTAAGGAATTTTGGAAAGTTCGTACGGTAGGTAAGTTTATGATATTACTTGCTTGAACTTCAGTTAATCAATGTTATCGTATGTGTTTGACAAAATAAATTATTTGTTTAAAATAAGCTATTATATTTTCAATCCTCTTGATAATCCTAAACATAGCTTTGAAGTTAACCCCTGCAGTTCCACAGCGAAGGCATTTCTGTAGGTGCCAATTTTTCGTCTACCTTTCTACTCGTCAAACTTTGTAGTTATTTTTTCAATGTGCATTCAATGCCATTTCTACACCTAAAATCCAATTCTTATTTTACCAGTGGATGGAGAATACGAACAACAAAAATGGAATTGCTACATGCCAATTATCATTATCACCAGTTTCTTAAAAAATTACCAGAAAAGTGTAAAATCTTTTGTACATACATATCTAAGTTATAAAAGATGGCAAATCTTTTTGTAATTTATAATTAGATTTTAACTTCAGATACTTTTAATGTGCATTTTCCTGCGTAAAAGGCCACGATATTGGAATTACGCTGTTTAATAAAGTGCTTTAGAACGACCGCTTGAAGCCATAAACGCATTAAGCCAGCTTCTTACTGAACCCTTTAGCATACAGCACACAGTTCGGCATTTAAGCCTTTAAACTTTTAAATTGGTCATAACCATAACTACCGAGGGTACCAAAAATGTATACACACTTTCACAGTAGATATCTATTTAATATATTTCAAAGTCGGACCGAAAAACAACAGTAATGTGTAGTATGATGTTCTGTAAACAAATGTGACTCACATTACGTTGTGATAGCGTTGCTATGTGACAGGTAAATAACAATGAACAAATGAAGCCAAGAGTATCGTAAATCAACAATGAACAAATGAGGCCAAGATTATCGTATGATGATCTGTAAACAGATGTGACTCACATTACGTTGCGCTAGCGTTGCTACTACAAAATGGAGCCAAGGTTATCGTTTGAACAGCGGAAAGCAATTTTGAAGTGTATTGTAAAACCGAGAATGTTGTTGAAGTTCAAAGGCAATGGAAAGAACAGTAACTGGCCCAGTGTACCTGAACATGATACGCACATCCGTCTTACTCGCCATTCATACACTCTATGGAAATGAGGAATTTTACTTTCAACAGGATGGTGAACCACCACGTTACTACCGAGATGTAGGTGCGTACCTTGATGACAATCTTCCAAGACACTGGATAGGACGAAGAGATCCGATTGAGTTTCCATCCCGTTCTCCGGATCTAACTCCGTTGGACTTCTACCTTGGGGAACTTAAGGATGTTGTATACCGTAGAAAACCAGCTACACTGGCAGCACTCCGGGAAGAGTGCTGAGGACACTTTCGCAAACGTTGCTCAATCAGTAGTTCAACGTACTCAGACGTGTATCGACGTCGATGGTGGACATTTTGAGCAAGTGTTGTAACTGTAAAAGTCTAAGATGATTAGTGCTCATCATTTTCTGTTTGTGTGAATTCAGTTTTGTCATGTTAACACAGTTTTTTCTTTGCTTGAAGTGTTTATACATTTTTGGCACCCTCTGTATGTCTAATATGCAGGAATATTTTCAAACATGTCAATTTGTATAATTACCTTTCCTAACTGCAAACCACCATCACGCCTTGCCAATCCACCTGGCGACCCTGTAACAGAATCTACGGAATGAAATGATATAAAACGGGAGAGCGGAAAATTAGTAGTTAAGATCAAGAAAACCGACCCCCAGGGATTTGAATCCAAGACCTCTCAAATGTGAGTCCCAAGTGCTATCACCTAAGCTATCCCACTCGGTTTAATTCGAAGAACAATAACAACTATCCAGGTTTCCAGTCAACGATAGAAAAAAAAAAAAAAACATGTACCAACAATTGAATCCTAATAATTAAAGATCCACATGATACAAATGCCATTTGAAATTTCAAAATGGAGTGGTTGGAGGAGAGAGGGTGAAACCTAAAATGTTATCAACATTGGTTTTAAATTCCCCGCTCAATGAAAGTGTTATTTGTTTAAATTAAATTTATTTTAATAAGGTAGTTATTTAGACTGGCAAATTTTGGAATGAAAGTCCTGTGTTTTTATAGCATGACAATTATTAATTCCTGTGATGTTATGTTATTAGGAGAAAATTTGCAAATATTGGCGTATTATTTTCATTGTTAATGATATTTTGGGGCAAATACTTTAAATATTCAACGAACTTTCGAATCTTTTTACCTTTTCACAAATATAAGTTTTGTGAACAGTTTATTTATTGATAACCGTGAAGTAATACGCAGTGAGATTTCTGATTCAGACATTTAAAATTGTATATTTTTGTGGTATGTAAAAATTTCAATTATAGAACACTAATTTTAAGATAAGTTACCTAGTTAAATACGTTAAACTTTATGCTTGCCATTGTCCATTAGGAAACTCAGGTGATTTACTAAATTCTTGCAATTTTGCAGCAAGTTTAAAAAAAATGTATCACAGATTGTTTTAACAGTATAACAGTACGGCGGATTGGAAGACACAACATAAGGGACTGTGTATGGAGCCATATAAATTGCGTACAAATAGCAAAATCAACAGATATAACTGTCTAATGTGGGGTACCCAAAATCCTCAAGAATTTGTAAAATATGAGCGTGATTCACCTAAAGTGGGCGTTTTCTGCGCAGTGTCATCGCGTAAACTTTACGGATCATTCTTCTTCGTCGAAAACACTGTACTGGACATACCTACCTGAATATGATACAGCAATGGTTGTTCCCACAAATGCAAAAAGATTGCGACAATTTCCTGTTCCAGCAGGACGGGGCCCCACCCTATTACCTTAACAACGTTCGTGCTTTTCTGAACAATGAGTAGGGACTATTTCGAAAACCGGTCTCCCAGATCCCCGAATCTAACTCTCTGTGACTTCTATTCTATGGGACTACATCACAGATTGTGTGTATATGCCACTTTTACCACAAAATCTAGAAGAACTCAAGCATAGGATTGAAGAAGTTGCCATCACTGTATCTAAGACATGCTTCAAAGAGTGTGACAATAGTTTGATATGCCGAGTTACACGTGGTTTCAATATAGAGTATGTGAAATCAAACATTGAAAACAAAACCATTTGATTAAACGAGTTAAAATCTTCCGGGCTCTTTTGCCGTGATCCATGGTTTAAATTGGTACTACAGTTTTCTTTAACTACTTCGGTTGGCATTATCAGTGGACGATGAACAACACCTGACTGCTAGGAAGATTTTAACTCTTTTAATTATAACGCCGACCATGAAAGCCTAAGAAGTAATAAGACCATTTGAGTTCCTCTTTAATATGGCACATATACAAAAGCTATATCATTTGTAGTTTTTGTGTAATAGTTAAGAAAAGTGCAATCAGCCTTTAGGGACGCTATGTATATTGTCCAATTTCCATGTTAATACATCGACAGTTTTTGAGAATAAAATATTTATTTTTATAAGCTAATATACTAAATGTTATATCTGTGACATAATTTATAATTTTGAGAAAACATTTTATGTTAAAAACAAATTACCACGTCTTTTCTTACAAATACGGTTGTCTAACATTTTTATAAACACATTCCTCAAAAAAATTATTCATAACTTTTTTATTTCTGTTGAAAAACAGCAAAAAAGTGAATCGTGTAGAACATTTTGAATAACAAAGTAGTAAAAAATAAATTTCAGAAGCAATCATTTTAAAATGCAACTAAAATATCTTACAGCAATAAACGAGCTTTTAAAGGTCTGTTACATATTAAAATTTTGTTAATTTTGTTCTTGTTCATACACCTCCCTTACTTAAAGAACTAATTCCATGCTTAACCTTCATTCTGTTGCAGATTCAAGATGACTTCAATGGCTCCCCCAAAAAATGCATTAGAATACTTGTATAAATTTTGATACAATATTAAAACGGAAACTGTTTAAGGTACTATCACAGAAAACTCCATAGGTGGTGGGCATATTTCCCAAAATAGTTTAGAAATTTGACTAGAAAATGATCGTTGGTTGCATGCACAAACTCAAGGTCTTCTTCCGAAACAAATGAACACTGCGAACGCATATAATTACAAACAAAATGCGGTCGACAAAAAATTTACGCACTTGGCTGTGGTACTGTTGGTTTTCCTGTAGCTATTTTGGAACACCCGAGTCGTTGGTTTTCTTCGTGACTCTCTGGAGAGTTGTCGTTGTCATCTAAATAATGAGCTGTTATTTTTAAAACTGGTACATTGAATCTCTTTGGACGTTCTCCAGGGTAGTCAGCATTTCGTATTCGTATGTTAAGTCGCATTACAAGCAATAGAGAGGTATTTATAGGGATGCCTGCTTCACGTGAGGTCACTTTCTATTGGGAACCCTGCAGCGAAGTGCTGGCCACGTGCCTGCATTTTCCTTAGCTACAATATGCTGTTGTCCATCTAGTGTTTTTCAGTTTCACATTAAAAGGCTTTGAGGGGAAGAAATCCTAGCGAGAAGAAATGTCGCACTGAGGCAGATCTCCCGCCCCCTACCCCACAAGGAAACTAATTTGCACAGGGAATTAATTATAACTAATTAATATTGCATAATGTTTCATGTATTGTAAATAGATGGAAGCATACATTGGTATTAATATCTAGCTTATGTTATATAAGGGTTTAGACGGGAGAGAGGAAGATAAGACGTTTGATATTTATGGTATAATTATTTTCAGTAATTTAATATGCAGGTGGCACCACATTCACAGTAAGTAATCGGGGTTTACACACTTTAGGATTTGTAGTAAACAAAACTGAGAACGAGGTAGTAAATTATTTTTCGAACATAAATTCTAACAAATGTAAAGATATTAGGAATTCTGAACCTATCTATCCATAAACAGCTAAAACATTAGACATTCAAATTCAGTAACATTATTAGGAGGGACAATGAATAGCAAATTCACCCGAACCCTTTGTTATAAGAATGTCTATGGCCTATATGTCCTTAGATACTTATCAAAATGAATACCGTCGGTCCTGGTGGTGTAGTGGTTACCATACTTGCCTCCTAAACCCAAGATCGCGGGTTCGAACCCGACCAGGACCGGGTATGGCTTCCTTCGGACGGGAAGTGAAGCCGTGGGTCCCGTGTCGTATATTTACGGCACGAAAAAGAACCTCAAGCCTGAAAGGGAGGCCTCTGAGCAAAATTTGTCGGTCGTTTCACGCCCTGAGTTGAATGGGACGCTGATGACCTGAGCTGTTAAAGAGCGTCCATAAATAAATCATTAAAAAAAATGAATACCTATAAACACTACAAAATTAATTTACTTCTCCCCCACCCAATCTCACCTTACATGTGAATTTTAATTATGGTGTAGTAGTTCAAACAACTTCAACTATTTTTAACCTCCAAAAACGTACTCAAATCTAAAGAAACATTTTAGTTTCAGGAACTAAAAATAATAATTTCAGCATGCTTGTACATCTACAAAGCTCAATCTTTGTGTGAATAATGAAAAACTAACTAAAAATTCTGACAGCCACCAATATAGAACAATAAAGAAAACACTGTAGTTAAAAGTCATCAATTAAAGCTTTATGAAAATTTACCTCGATACATAAGTACTAACTTTATAACATATTGTCAAATGACATAAAAATGCAGTACTTTCAAACAGTTCAAAAACTCCTTAGCTGAATATATCAGGAATTCATAAACATAATAAACATCAATGTTTATTTATACCATGTTCATAAACACTAGCGCAAAATCGGCAACAATACAACTACTTCTGGATGCAAGTATGAACTTGCATTGTTTATACCTCTCAAACAGCACATAATATGAACTTTAACCATATTTTATAATTTTCAAATATTAGCATGTAATATATCCAGAGGGTGCCAAAATTTATACACACTTCAAGCAAAGAAAAAACTGTATTAACATAACAAAACTGAATTCACACAAAAAGAAAATGATGAGCACTAATCATCTTAGACTTTTACAGTTACAACAGTTACTCAAAATGCCCACCATTGGCGTCGATACACTTCTGAGTACGTTGAACTACTGATTGAGCAACGTTTGCGAAAGTGTCCTCAGCGATTGCAGCCCATGCAGTTTCAATTTCTTCTCGAAGTGCTGCCAGTGTAACTGGTTTTCTACGGTATACAACATCTTTAAGAGTTCCCCATAGGTAGAAGTCCAACGGAGTTAAATCCGGAGAACGCGGTGGAAACTCAATCGGATCCCTTCGTCCTAGATTTGTAGATTTCTGCGGTGAATGCTCGAAACGTTGCAAATCCATAGTCAAGGACGCAGGGCTTGTTGCTGTGCGAGGTCTCCCAGATCTGTCTGCCCTTGTGAACATCGCATACGGTACCATGAGTCTCAAATTTGTCTCGAATGCGTGCGCGTTGGCGGTTCTGTTCTGTACACACGTCTTCATTGTCTTTGAACTTCAACATCATTTTGGGTTTTCCATTACCACTTGAAAATTGCTTTCCGCTGTCAGAACGATAGTCTTGGTTGCATTTTGTTGTAGCAACGCTAGCATAACGTAATGTAAGTCACATCTGTTTACAGAACACCATACGGTAATCTTGGCTTCATTTGTTCACTGTTGATTTACCTGTCACGTAGCAACGCTATCATAATGTATGTGAGTCACATCTGTTTACAGGACATCATACTACACATTACTGTTGTTTTTCGGTTCAACTTTGAAATATATTAAATAGAAATCTATTGTGAAAATGTGTGTATATTTTGGCACCCTCGGTATATATACTCAGGATGTAACGAAAAAGTATGACAAAGTTTGGGGAAACATTCCTTGCATATACAGGTGCAAGTATGTTATATGAACATGGGTCCGGAAAATACTTTATTGCCTTGTTTAGAGTCCTTTGTCTACAACTGCGCGTATACGATGTGATATGCAAGCTAGAATGCCAGCATAGCTATCCTGTGGGAATAAACCTAAAACAGAACAGTTGCTTAATACGTACAGTAGATAAACTTTCACTTTTTCCTTTGGTTAAATGGGATCGGGTTGTTGTAACTACTCTTAGTTCCTAGGTTCACCGTTGTGTTAATCGTACTCCGCTTATTATGACAACCTTACAGACAGACGGCGTCCTGTGGCTTTGAATGCTTCGGTATCTGACTTCAGGTCACCGTATCGAAGAAAGCCGATTGGTTACGATGAGCAATGCAAAATGCTGGGCTTACATGCATGCATCACACGCTCAGGTTTATCTATCTGCATGGAAAAGATGTGAAACTTCTGACAAAGCAATATTCACTCTAATGCCGTTTGTTAAAGACAAGCTGTTCTATAATCTCATTGTGATTACGAAAGGAAAACTGACCAGCAAAATGAAGGCCATTCGTCGTAGGCACAACAAAGCAAGAAAATAAACAAGTAAACCATTATTAAGGAAGATCATATCCTCATCGAAAATGGCAAGGATTTTTTGTGCCTACGATGTAAATGCAAATTACTGCGAAGTGAATATAATATATTACACATATATTCTTGCGTGTGCATTGATTCCAGCATTAAATGGAATGTTGCAAACACACAGCACATGTCAATTTTAGGTCCCTTATGAACACCCTAGAGGATATCCTGAAGCATTAATGACTTTATAATAGACACCGAGGATCTCTGTTGTCAATAAAAAGGAGGAAATACTAGCCCAGGTGAGCAAACAACTGTTCTGCGCCCCTATTAGAACAAAAACAAACAAAACAAAACAAAAATACATAATTGCCTCCGAGTTGTTGGACGTAAATAAAGGAATTTCCACAACAAGACAATCTGAAATTGTGAAACACACAGCATCCTTAAAGGCAACATTAGCCGCAGATCGCAACCAAAATAAGTACCCATGCCCAAAAATAAAAAAAATGTCCTGCATTTTTTGTACAGAGAATATTCTCTGCTTAAAAAAGGTGGAAAAAAAGTCTCATCGCATTCCTCTTGCAAAACCTCATACAACGGAAGCTAACATCATCGCTGTTTCTTTGCTGCAAGTTGGAAAAGAAGTAATCAATGCCACCTCTAAGAAAAATCTCACTTAGATACTTTGGAATACACCTGAAACTAATAGTGTAGGAAGTTAAAAACGTAACTTTCAGGCTTAAAAGCGTATGCTTTTCTCATATATTATTGTATTTACATGTTGTATAGTTGAATTAAAGTCTCCCATTGCCTTCGCTGTGTGAAGATTAAATCTGAATTTGATTAAATTTACGCTACAAAGTGAATTTTAGACTTACGATGCTTGTTTTTCTGTGTTTCAAAACCGTTTGTTCTCTCTGCCGCATTTGTTCACTGTCATTTACTATTTGTACATCTCCCCTCATCGTACCAACATTCCCTGGATTTCCGCTGCCGTTCGGGATTGAAGCCGTAGGACACTTGTCCTTAAGGTTAAGTTGGTTACACGGAGGAAAAAGTAGATTGGAGAGGAAACTTATGAATATTTGTCGCTGCTGCTGCACTCTATATTTAGTTCGGAACACCCAACACGTGTTAGTTTCTGTAACACTCAATTAGATGTCACTGGCCGTTTATTCCCTCACTTCTCCGCCATGTTCCATGATGCAAACATATTTCTTTCATGGAGGAAGTTCGTTGTGCCCAGTTAGTCTAGTATATATTCGCTAAATCTCTATAAACATTTAAAAAAACGTTGAATTTACTTGACCATGAGCTATATTTGGTTGGACTTTGACACTGAAACTTAACTAACATTTTTCTATTCCGGACTTATTTGGGATGCAAGCTTAGGTTCTTTCTTGAACTGTTGTTCTTCTTGAGAAGCGGGTGAATGCAAGTGCATCCCCAAACATGACCAGATTTAAGAAAATAAACGTTAAGTTCCATTTCCAAAAATTCTAGCAGATATAGTAACTTCAATAACGTCATTATTAAAAGTCTTCCTTAAATAGCTGTAGATGCCATCATAGATAACCCTAATAAGTAACGAATTGATGGTAGGCGTAGCTAGTCGAACAATCACAAAATGACACCGTTGTCAAGTTAATTCAAAAACTAAAACTAAATGCCAGTGCCAGGAGGTGCATCTCCTATTATTACAGTTCCTCCATGCTTGTTATGTTGCTCATCCGTGGCTACCTACTTCATTGTTTGAGTAGCACCGAGCACGTAGTGTCAGTTCTGTGTGTTTACAGATCTCGTTCCAGGTACAGTAAAATGAGGTATTCAAATGCTGAGTTGACAAATGCTCATATGATCTATGGATTAGCCAAAGGTGTAGAGAGTCTTCATGCTGATATTCTGCAACGCTGCCAGACAATACGAGATACTCAGGAATACATCAGTACATCAGGAAGCCTATGTAATGACGGTTTGATGGATGTATTCGTCGTAACAGAGGGCATTTTGAACATTTCAAATGATTTTCTATTTCCCACAGTTCTGTTTTTTAATATTGTGTTTGTGGTACAAACAATTTCGGGCTTATTTTCATATTGTATTTTTTTTAATATCCTGTATATGTGAGGAATGCTTCCCCAAAGTTTTGAAATACCTTTTTGCTACACCTGTATATGCACATCTTCTATAAATTGTGCTCTGTACCAATGTTACCTTATCTCCCTTTACAGTGTTCTTTCGTGCTATGCACACCATAAAGAACAATAAAGTATTATTATGGGGGAACATCCGGGTTGAAATAAGAGATATAATTAAGGGGCGGTGATGCACGGACCTAGATAGGGGTCCCTAAGACTGTTTTCAGATGAGCTTCTCCGACGTCGGCGGAGCCCCCCTATCTCTCCAAGGAATTGGAACCCCTAAAAAGGGTTCGTTTCCTCAGCAGATGCCGGAGCAGGAGCCTTTCCAAAGCATAAGTCACCATCACACCAGCCCACCACGCCTGGCACTTTCGATCCTGTAACAGAACCAAGGCGGGAAAACGGATATTTCATGATCAGGGATACCACGGTAAAACTCAAGGTCAGGTTGTCGGCCGCAAGGGATTTGAAACTGGGGAATCCCAAATGTTACTGCCTGAACCACCCCGCTCGGTTTTTATGATTATTGCTCTAAAAAAATTACATTTAAAAATCTATACTCCGTACCTGTTTTCTTATTGGTGTGAGGATTCTGTTCAATATTTGTTGTGCAATGCTAACGTAATTACTATTAACCATTCAGATGTCTACTGCTTTAGGATTAGAATATATATTTTTGCTGTTTGTTATTTTGTAACTCTGTTTCTTCCCCTTTCCCCAGTTCCCGTTGAATTCCCTCCCACATTGCTCTAAATTTAATGCGTGACCCCATGTTTCCATTTTGCAAATTTTTTGCTTCATTTAAGGCTTTATCGTATGTGATAGTTCATCAGGAACACTTTTTAAAGTCTCCCAGCTCAGTAGATATTTTAACGTTCTGAATATTTGTTCTTTTACAAGATCTATGGAACTTGGACCTTTTGTCAATTCTCTCAGTCCTTTCTATGTTTATTTTTATATGTATTTCGAGTATTTGAGCAAAGTGGTCAGAGAGAGGTATTCATTAAATTGAAACAGTTCCTCCGATCTGCCCCACTGAAATATAATTATAATGTATATTTATATAAGTCGTATCGTAATGTTTCATGTATTGTAATTAGTGATGTGTATATCTTAATACGTGTAATTCGGCATATTGCTAACACGTGAGTTGAATGTCAAAAGAAAAAAGAGAAAAAATGTCCTTGATGTTTTGTTACAGAAATTAGGGAAGTCAATAAAAGAGCCATAAAATCTTTACTCAGAGGAAGTAAATAGAGGATCGCCTGTGAAGCCCCGTTATTTTATTCTTTTTAAAAGGACAGCTACTGCAAGGTTGATATACTCAAGGATCTTTAAATCATCTTGGGATTCTGACCCCGACCGATGGTTGTGCAGCTAGAGCCCTTTAAACCAGCCAATGTCGACAAAACTTTAAAACTTTCAAATTAAAGCGTATGGTACGTACGGCAGGTGAAGTTAACCAATGATAGATGTATGTTTAAGTTTTTTTTTTAAAGAAGGGCGCGAGGCTTGCGCGTGCCTTTTGGCGTTTCCTAGACAATCATTTATTTTATTTAAATTTAATATATAAAGGAGGCGGTTACTTGGCTGGAGTATTCAGTTCGCAGAAACTGTTCGAACCAGTTTGGAGTTTTACACGCCGCAAGACGCATTAGTCCTAGGTTTTGTATGCCGCGAGACGCATTTCGGTAACATTTGCTCATTGCTCAGGAACAGTTGCAAGTTCGACATGACTGAGGCACGCAGTCGTAAGTTTTACCCGCCGCGAGAGGCAGTTATAAGATGCACGCAGCTTTTAGGCAGTTTAAGTTTTACACGCGGCGAGCCGCAGTTATAAGATGTACATCGCAACATAGACAGTAAGCATTCACAGAAGCAGGTGTAAGTTCGACATTGCTGAAACACACAATTATATAAGATCTACACGCAGTTCACAGTACTCATTATATAAGTTCGGCTTTCAATTCCACGCGCCGCGGCTCTCATCTATAAGTTTTACACGCGATAAATAAGTTTGTATCAGCTAAGTCTATCTGAGCAAAACACCGGAAGGCGCGAGCGGTTGTAGGCGTAATAAAGTACATATATACAACAAACTAACACTAATTATAAAAGCAGAAAAGGATAAAACACTAAGAGAAATCATACTTGTATCGCTATATTTCGAACTACGTGAGTTCTTCTATGGCAAGAAAAATACTAGAGTTCTGTTGCCATAGAAGAACTCTAGTGGTTGGAAATATAGAGATTACAAGTGTGACTTTCTCTTAGTGTTTTATCCTTTTCTGCTTTTATAATTAGTGTTAATTTGTTACATTGTTAATAGTGTTACTTTATTTTTCTTTATATATACATATATATAATGTCGCACCGCGTGCTGACCTACATCATTGAATTCCTCTCCCAGTCCCGCTGAGTATGAGTCAACAAAAAGCCGAATTCACCCTAAGAAATAGTTGTCATTGAAGCATGGACAACAGCACTGAAGGGTCGGTCCTGGTGGTGTAGTGGTAACCATACTTGCCTTCTAAACCCAAGATCGCGGGTTCAAACCCGGCCAGGATCGATGGATTTTTTTTCGGGCGTAAAAGTCCTAAATATGGCTTCCTTCGGAAGGTAAGTAAAGCCATGGGTCCCGTGTCGTACATTTACGGCACGAAAAAGAACCTCAAGCCTGAATGAAGAGGCCTCTGAGTAAAATTTGTCGGCCGTTTTACGCCCTGAATTGAATGAGACGCTGATGACCTCAGATGTTAAAGAGCGTCCGTAAATAAAACAAATCAAACTGAAGGGACCTATAATTACTAAACCGCTGCATAATTTGGCGCCCAATCTAGGGTCAACTGCAGCGACGACAATAACAACACCGAAGTGACTTATAATCAACATATAAAACCACTCAAAATTAACATCATAACGTTAGGTCACTCGACGTTGACAGCAGATCACTTCAAGATATATAAAACCCCTTCAAAACTAACATCATAACGTTAGGTCACTCGACGTTGACAACACTTGGTGCCCCAGCTTGAGCGTACTAAACAGCTTCATAACTAGGCTCTAATTGTGGGGCTATACCAAATCGCTTATAGTACAACATTATCAATTGCAGAGCTAGTTTCATTTACTATTGTAGCTAGGGAATCCAGACATTAAGCTCAATACAATAACGAGAACTTAAAACATTCATGAAAATGTTAATAAATTATCTAGAAAATAACTTCCCTACTTGGGGACTAAACGAAAATCTAAGATAAGGCAAAGTTTATTTTAATACGTTTAAATGCAACATTATATAAGTTTGCTGCTATTTCATAGTGACATTAATTAATTCTGCAGCTTATTCAGATAATAATCCCATAGACAGTGTTCTCGACAGAGAAAAACGAAACCTCTGGCGATGAGGATGGGTAATTTATGTGTTTGTGTAATAAAATAAGACAGCGCTTAACTTTTCTTCTAGAGCGTTGTATTATTATTATTATTATTATTATTATTATTATTATTATTATTATTATTATTATTATTATTATTATTATGCAGTTGATCTTTGAGTAATAATGCAAAACTAGACTTTGAGACGTTTTATATTTGCTTTTCATATAATTCGGCATTAGATCTCATTCTTAGTTTATGCTGTGCTGTACAAACTGCGACAAATTATTAAACTCTGAAATTAATTTTAATGATAATGTAAGAAGTCTGAAATTCTTTTGGCTTCTAATATCTGGGCATTCGATTCTTCAGGATGAGAGAACGCTTCAGAAGAAACTTCTCTGTACAGTTCGTTCACCTTTGAAGTTATACGTTTCTGTTATTCTAGATTGGCAGAAATTACGCAATTTTTTATGTTCCGACAATATCTAACTGCTTTCAACTTACTATATACATACCTTATTTATGTGTTAGGTGTGATGTTCAACTTAACCAAATGCAAACTTTGTGTTCGTGCATGTTCCCAGACGCGCGAAGATATAAAAATGGCGATCCGTTATAAAAAAAATGACTAACGCATTCCTTTGTTTGATAAGTTTGATTTAATCCCTTGATTTCTTCGGCTTTTATAAAGAATCTTAAACAAAACCGAAACACAAAGATCCGATGAAACTTTCAACGGAACTCTTTTCCTTCATTATATTGTTCCCTTTTGAAAATTGAAAAACACGAGAAAAGTTATGTTATAAGAATGCATTAACAAACAACAATATTGGATATCTTATTCTTGGGAATGGCTAGCGATGATTCATGCATACGGCACGCCTATACCAGTCTCTGTGATACTTGAAGTCGGCTAAAAGAGCGCCTGTCATGAGTATAAATAAAAATAAACAGAAACTTCGAAACTTAGTGTTTTGTGCTCCTTTCTGAATCTTGCTCCAGGCTATTTTGTTTGCCTCCAAGTAGTATGAAGATATGGGAAATGCAGCTTCTTCTAGGGTTGCTGCTTCACCATTCATCATAGAGATGGTTAACTTTGCCAGCAGGCTTAATCTCGGCTCTTCCGAAGCACCTGGTTCTCTTCTCTTCCTATATCCACTTAAGGTTTTTTTCCTCTGTACGTATAGTACTTTCTTTTTGTTACTCCTGATTCAATAAACGTTAAATAATATATGTGCAACGTATATATGCCTGCATGGTAAATATGTGTATATAAAGATGAATAAAGAAGGGCTATACATTTTCACATACATTAGTGATTATATTTCACGAGAGCTATGACATTTAAATTTTGAAATTAATTTTACATTGTATATGCTTGAAAGTATAATTAGTTTATATGCAATATTTGAACATATCGTTAATCTACAGCTAACTTCGTAACCTCAAAACGTGTGATTTTATAGAAACTAAAATAAGCGTTGCTTAAAACTTTTCTTTGATTGTGTTATAAATAATTATATTTTGATTAATGTTAATAGGTATATTTGACACTTTTTAATGTCAGAATATATTCCTCATACGTAGAAGAAGAAAATATGTTATATGAACATAGGTCCAGAAACGCTTTATTTACAGGTTAGAATTCATTTTCTACAACTTGGGGAAAATATGTACAGGAACAGAACGTGCGAGCATACCACATAAAATTCTTTCTTGCATGACATGTTCAAAATGCCTTTTTGGTATGGACTGACGTGAATCCTCATGTAACTGTTGAATCATGTCATTAACAAAGAATTTGGGCCAATGTTTGGGCCGGCATTGTTGATGACTGTTTGTTTGGGCCTTGTGTTTTTCCACCCAGGCGTAATGGAGAAACTTACCATGCTTTCTTATAGATTACTCTACCAGTACGACGAAGCATGTACTTCATGCACGATGGAGCTTCACCTCATTTCAGTGTTAATGTCCGGTGACTTCTAAATAACTCAACAGCTTCCGTAGCAGATTGATAGGTAGAGGTGAGCCAATTCTCTGGCCTCCACACTCTCCCGAAACTAAACCCACTAGACTTTTATTTGTGACAGCATTTGAATGCCCTTGTGTGTTGAACCCGGTACAAGGTGCAGAAAGTCTTCTTGTCCGTGTTATGGAAGGCTGCGAAACAAAATACGCAATTCTCCAGGGATATATCAGCTCATTCGGAATTCAATGCGACGACGGGTTAATGCACGTATCCAGCGCTAGCGGAGGTCATTTTGAACATTTCATGTAACAAAGAGCTTCATGTGGTTTGCTAGTACGTTCTGTTCCTGTGTGTTTCACATCATTAATGTACTATGAAGAGTTGTAGAAAATTAGTTCTAACATGGAAATAAAGCGTTTCCCGACCCATGTCCATGTGACATATTTTCTTCTGTGTGAGGAATTTGTCCTGAAAGTTTGGTCGTACCTTATTGTTACACCAGGTATTATAGCAGCAACTTTTTATTGGTTAAATTACATACCAATTGTGAGGTATTGTACGTTATGGAGTGAAGTGTGTTTATTACTGAATTAATGCGAAATATAATATAAGACGTTACGAGAAATAGTGTTTAAATTATGTTGTCATTAATGGAGAAATCAATAATTGTGGTTACTCATGTTGGACTTTTTTATTTTAAAATTCACATGATTTCTATGAAGTCTGCCTATATAAAAATTAAGCTATGAATTTAAATAGGCAAATTTTATAGTGCTTAAATTATATTAAAATATCGAATTTCCTTTAAATAGATGAAAGCAGCTTTCTTGCCACGTGGTGTAGGAACATAAAACTCAAAAAATTGTGGTTATGAGGTTTGCAAATTACATACAACAATACTGTAAACAATTACACCTGCAGTAAGTGAATTGGCAACTGTCACAATATTTTCCATAAGGACTATGCTTCTACTTCATAGTTGTGTACTGACAGTTGTTTGCGTAAGTATAGCAGGTGCAGCGATTCAAGTGAAGTGCATTTGCCCAAGTACTATAAATCCTAAGAGGTAACTAACAGTTTAATATGCTGAGGGTGAAATGTTCTTTTACAAGCACAATAGGATACTTGGAAATAGATAAATAAAGACTGAGTATTTTAGTTTATGAAGATAAAAGGTGAATAAAAGTATATTGTCATTTATATATTATAGTATATTGCAATTTATATATTCAATTATTTGAAAAAATTGGCTCATAATGCAAATTTTTGTGTTTTTTTATCTAGCTTCACTGAAAAATTAATTGATTAATGGGTGAATAGAGTTTGAAATGTCAAGCTGAACCTGTGTTTATACCCAGTGGTTGCCGATGCTTGTTATATTCAGTTTCATAGCATATCTTAGATGAAACAGAGTCACTCATTAAGTTCCCCGCCATATTTTATACTGGTTTGTAGCTTAAGAGGCAAAGTGTATCAGTTCACGAGAATGTGTGTTCAGGATAAAATTCCACTATGAGCTCTGGATAGTAGATTTATTGTAAATTTATTGGCTAGTTGTATCCATGTCAATATTAATTTGTGAATAATATTTATAAATATTTTTTCAAAATTGCAGATATGTACATTCACTTTAAGGCAACATTTTAATATGTGTGTCTTAATACTTAATATTTTCTGTTAGTATATCTCAACAGTAAGTTTTTAACTGGGATGAGCAAATTATACAATTTTCTGAGATAATAGGAAAATTTCTTTATCAAAATGTCTTATTCTGTATACTTGCTTTTTATATTTGTTAACTATTTTCCCAAAATTTCATGAAGAATGTTAAGTACTATTTGAAACTATTCTAAGCTGCTGAGCTGTGCAAGATAGGCAAGATTGAAAACAGTACCTTATTCTCCTTTCTTTTGTATAAGTAATGCACAGTATATTGTAGCTGTCAAATAAATTGTCTTACGTTTACAATGCTTATGTTTTCAGGAGCTCCTTGCAGATGCCAAGAAGTCACAACATGATGTTAAAGTAAGTTATTACCTTCATATTTTTGCAATAATTAAAAATTTAATTGTTATTAAAAGTGTGATTTGTTCAATAATTTGTGGCATAGTCTAATACACTGACATGGTAGCCAAGGTTGTTCAGGACAATATATCATGACAAGGCCTTTTGGGGTTTCATTCTCCTAACTTAAGTTTTTCTAGGCTTTCCTCTGTCCTCATAAATAGCAAATACTGGCAAGATCCTGGAACTTTTCCTTCCTTGAAAAAAAATCCTTTCCTAATTTATCATTTCATCTCTTGTATCATCAATGTCCATCTCCTGTGATGTCACAGTAGTGAAATGGGCATTAAACACTTTTAAAAAATAAATAATCTAACACAGAGATATCTCCAAAAAATAAATTTTAAAATGTACTTTACTCTTCAAAATTACTGCTAATAATCATCATCGGCTTTTTCAACTTAATTTCTTATCAATGTTCACTAGCCAAAGAATTTAACAAATGACATTTTTTTTAATCATCAAATTCAGGGTATGTGGTAGAGCTAATGAAACTTCTATATATTGTGCATTATCTCATTTTTTCTTTCTTTCTTTCTTCCGTGGTTTTTTTTTCTTCCATAATATATTAAAATGGATTTCTCAATATTTAAACATTTGAACCATATTATATTTGATAGGCACAGTAGAAACATTTACAACTCTTTACAGAAAGAATTGGAGACAGTAATATTGAGTTTTTAATTATTTATTTATAACCTTTATTTGTCTTAATACTTATTATTATTATTATTACTTTAATTTTTTCTTTGTTAATACTCAGTTAATTTTTAGGATGCCGTTGACCCCATATTATGTCATTTGATCTAACTTGCTGTTTTCCAAAATTCTAAAAAAATAATCTATTACCATTAGGTCTACATATACATAATCTGTTTAGAAATTGCCTTTTTAAAGCATCCATAATTTTTATGTATCTAGTGCCAACATGAGAATAGATACATGTAAGGAAAATAATAAAAAAAAAAGAACTAAGAATCCTAAAACTATGAATACTGTAATTAAGTGGAATTGATGAAACACAGAATGTGTATAGTGCTTAAAAATCTGAGTCAGACTACTTGAAAAACCTATCCTATCTTCACTTACTAAAAGGGTTTGTCAGTACATGTTTCATGAACATTTTCCACAGTCTCAACTGTTAAAGGACTTATATGCTACACTTGTATAACGGCTTAGGATGTGGACAAAGGTTTATGTTACAGGTGCTGATAAACTCCTTGAGAAAGTGGAGCTAGAAAGGGTGTTTTTTTTTTAAATAGTTTGACTAACAATTAATTATTTACATATATTGAACAGTATTAGATTCTAAATTTCACCAATATTATATAAAGCTAGTTTTCAGTTGAAGACAGAAGAATGGAAAGAAAGGAACAAAGCTACTAAAGCTACTACTGGGAAAAATAAATATTCTGAGACAATATTTAATAAAAGAACAGGATTGGGTAAACATAAAATTTTCTGGAGGAACAGTAATTTGAATAAAATAAGTTTTGTTCTGAAGAGGCTGAAAATACAGGAGAACTCAAAGGTTTTATTACTTTTAATAAGCTAGAAGACATGTTGAGTTATTGATAGAAAAGCTTCTGAACTAGATATCATCAACTTTGGGGCTAATGAATTAGTATGCAAACTTAGGAAACTGAATGTTATTAATAAATGCTGGAAAAGTTGCAAAAGATCTAAATACCGCAATTTTATTTAATAAAGAATATATATTTTTAAAAAAAGGCAGTAATAACATTCTAAAATTATTAGGGACAGTCTAATTAATACAAGTTGTATATTAAAGCAATAAGTAAGAAATTAAAATATATAACTTAATATATACTGGCAGGAATGAAAACAGTTTCAGAAGTGAAAATTATATGTAGACAACATATTATAGGAACTCAACAATAAAAAACTCTTAGGAAATTTCATGTAGCTCTCGGACATGAGTAAAGTTTTGACAGGATGGATATAAAGAAAAATGGTAGATATAAACATGCGATAGATAATTGTCTTATTTAATACATATTGTAACGAACTATTTATATATAAACACGTGTGATTATTGATGCTGGGTACAAAAGAGCAAAAACCGAAACCAGTTTGGTTCAAGAATCTAGTTTATTCTGTACATGCTGTGTTGACAATATTTTAAATAAGTGGGAGGTTTTTGTAAATCCATGGATTGAAATTAATAAAGTACTAATGTAAATTACCTTTTATTTGCAGATGACCAGATTATAATATAAAGTAATTATCATAGTCTTAAAAGTCAAAATAAATGCAAAATTTCAAAAGCTTGTTTTAGATGTACATATTAAGAGCAAGTTTTGCATTTCAATTGTAAGTTTTCATGTTGGATGAAAGAAAAATTTTCAAACCATTTATTACGCAAGTACATTAATTTAAGAATTGAGCACAGAAAATTACAACAATATTATTTTATAAACAAATTAATGTTTCTGCAGTTCTATGAGGGTCACTATTTAATTTTCAGGATTTCAAGAAACTGTGACAGAAATAAGTTTATTATTGGCAGCACTGGAAGGATCATGTCTTGATTAGGAGGTAATCATAGTGGAAGTTAGCTCGTGGCACCCATTGTTGCAGCTACAGAAAATTGTTAATTGTGGTTGTCTGATGATCTAAGATACAGGAGAATGAAAGCATTTTCATGAGATTCTTTTTTACAATTATAAATGCGATCTGAGGAAACAAAAATGCCTGGAAAAATTACAGAAAGCTTTTCCAGACTCTGCTCCTTCATGATGTGGTTCGCAGAGGTTAGACAAAGAACAGCCTTAAAAGACAAGGAGCAGTTAGAGACAGCAGTAATCACAAATTTGTTTATGAGATGTGTAGATCTCTTTTACCAAGTCTTATATTCATTTATGATGATATTAGAATGCAATTATAAGATAAAAAATTGCTCGTGTAGAAGCCATAGTGATGAACAATCCATGAATCCTAGAGGGAGATAGAACAGTCTCTAAACAGTTATTCTCTGTAGGTGTCTGAAATCCTGTACAAATATTTTCGTTTGAAGAAGTTTTGCACATTCTCACAAAAGAACAAAAGGCAGAATGAGTGGAATTGTGTCAGTAAAAGAATCTTTTTTTCAACTGTGGCAGCTCCCATGGTATCATAACAGATGACAAAAACTGGATTTACCAATATGATCTTCCCAAATGATAAACAGATACTGAGGTGTAGGTCTGAAAATAGTTGCCATTTCTCCACAGCAAGTATGGCCATATTGCAACACCACTCCAGGAATGAAAAAGTCACTGACCAGTGGTACACTGCATTTTGTCTCCTCAGGGTCTTCAGAAAACAACAGAAAAAAGACCCAAATCTCAGTTTCTAGATTGTTGCTTCACCATAATAATGCCTCTGCACATATCTCTTTGGAAACTATTACATAAATGATGAGGCTAAGGAAGTCGAATGCCAGTTGCTTTATTTACCTCCTTTTTCATACAGAGGAAGAGCCTAACAAGACTCAAAATAGTTTTTTTTGTTCATTGTGTCTTCCTAAGTGTGTTACTTGTCTTACATGAACACCTAGTTCACAACTTGTATATATAATGGCATATGCTCCAAGGACAAAGAAAACGTATAGTTTAAATTTTGAATTAAATTTATACATAATCATTTTCTTAAAAAGAAATGCAAAATAATGGTATCATAATGAAAAATTTAGTTTGATCAACAAATTCATAATAAATATTTTTGCTAGTGTTGCCAATAGAAATGCTAGATGCAACCAAAGTTTTAATTGTAACTGTGTATAAACATCGAACATAGTATTTTTGTAATAAATGATGAGCAAAGAAAGTCTAATGTCAGTTTGCTTATCTGATTCATGGAGTTTTCATATGTTGGTGACAAAGAATAACTGTATAGCCTGTTTTCTAGTTGCATACATTGCAATAGAGTACATGGTGGGAAGGAAGAAGTTGGCAGAATGAGAGGAATGAGAAATTGAAGCACTTGGAGAAGGTCTGCCAAGACATCATTTTGTTTAGTGACTGAAATCAAACCAAGGCTATATTTGTGGACAGCAAGGCACAGCACCACATAAGGAGCAATAAATATTAATACAAAATTGGTTACTTATAATGTTACAAAATATAGAAAGGGTATTCCAAAATTACTACCAGGTGCATTGTGTATTTATTGTTAATGCTCTCTATGTATATATTATATATGCAGGTATATAGGTTTATTTATTTGCTATTTTTAATACTGTCCTTGATTCAATTTAATAGCTTTACACTTTCATAATAACAAACAAAGTAAATCAAAAACATGACAGGAAATCGAACATTTTCTGAAATGTTACATAATCATTTTATGTATTATTTTTACAGCAAATCACTAAATTAACCTTACATTTGATAATGAGATAGTTGGGCAGAAGCATTGATTACTAAGCATAACATTTTTGCATTTTAGTCGTTTAAACATTTGCAACAATTGTTCTGGTGCATTTCTCATTCTTATACTGCAGTAATGTTATAATCTTTTCATTTTATTAACTTGTTCTTTTTGGGTCATTAGCACCATTGAACTTATAAATTTTTTATAGCTTATATAATCTCTTTTCATATTGATTTTTCAGTAACTAAAGAATAGACATTGCATGATTGCATTTTTATTTCCTGTTTTAACCTTAAGGAGACTTTTTTATTTATCAGTGTAATACTGGCTGCTGGTAAATTACAATTAATGTGTACTCTATAAAATAGTTGTATAGTGCTGTATCACTTTTTTGTTTAGGTATGTTTTGATAAAATAATGTATGTAAGTGTGCTCATATATATGTATGCATTAATGTAATATAAATGCACATGCAGATGCACATTTATGGATTATGTCTTATGATGGATTTTTATATTATATTATATATTTTTATTCAAGTTGGGCATACTTGGTTGCCAGCTGAGGATGGAAGATAGAGCTCCTGAAACATGTTCTGAAATTAAATATTTAAGTGAAATATTGTGTTACCTAATACGAATGTACTTTATTATTATAAATGTTCTACTTCACTGTTAGTAACTTTTAATTAAACTTTGAATACTCTGTGTTAAAGTTAACTTTAATTTACTCTGTATGTCAAAACACTTGGAGGCTGACGTATTTTGAAAGCCTGCTCCTAACATTTTCCTGGAATTTTATTTCTTTGATTTATCTTAGCAAAGAAGAAATAAATAGGAAGGAATAATTAAGTAAAAATTGTACTTATGAAGCTGTAGACAATGGAGTGGTAATATATCCTACATTAATGTTTTCTCAACAGCAGCGGATGATGGGAGGAACCTCTCCCAAAACTAGTCCAAAGTTTTAAAAAAGTAAGTGGAGTTAGTGTTAACAACTGAAAACATTAATGTAGGAAGGAATAAAATTAAAAACTTTATATATTATTTTAGATCTATGTTCTTTTATTTTTTGAAACCTTGTAAATGTTCAGGTTATTGTTTACTCTTAATAACCTGAAAAACTATTAACATAACAGATTTTAAAACTGAAGTGAGAATAGCTATTGTATTTGTGAAGGTCTACCAAGATCCAAAAATTTACTTGGACTGCAAAATGCATTGAGTTAAAAGATAAGGTCCAGGGACTAGAATAACCTTAGGAATGAGAGAAATATCATGGAAAAGAATATTAAATATAAAAGCAGAAATTAATTTAAAAATTATAGGAGGTTCAGTGAGCAACTGAAGGTGGGAGAGATTCTCCCGAAACGCGTCTTACTTTTATGTAAGTGGAGTTTAGTATAAAAAAATGAATACCTAAGTTTAGGATATATTACTACTCCATTGTCAACAGTTTTGTAAGTACAATATTTATAGGAGGTTATTTGGTAAGACCAGAGACAAATGGGTGAGGAAGGCAAGATATTATAAATTTAAGTAGTTATTTTGTATCGGGGATTTTCACAGTGAAATATACTATAATATGACAAATTATTGTTATGAAATTTAGTGAAATTTGAGTGATTTTGTAATAATAATTTGTTATATTATTATAAATTTGTTTACTAATAATGAAAAGATTAACTAAGCTGGGGGAAGGGGGCTTATTGACCGTATCATTCAAGACAGTATATAATTTAAGCCAAGTAAATAATGACTTCATCAATAAAGACAACTTGGAGTTAGGTTTTACTGATAAAATTAGGGACATGCAACCACTTACCAATAGATTTTCCATTATTTTGTTAAATTTTCATTTTAAATTAATTTTATAAACATTGTATTAAATTAATTTGCATAGAATTAAAACTAAAATGAAATCACTAAAAACACATTTGCTTTGTTGACTTAATATCTAATGAAGATTAATAAGAATGTTTTAAGCAATAATTATGTTTTCTCTGCAGAAATTTGTGGAAGATCTGTTAGAGAGAGCCAAGACTCTTTGAAGAGGAATGCAAGGAGCCATCTCTAGGGAGGAATGGGGATCACTTCCTGGAGGGAAAGTGGTGGTGCTATTGCCCACTTAAATCATCCTTCCATCCATCCAGAGACAAAAGCAACTTGAAGCTCCTGGGAACAAAACACAAAACAAAACAAAAAAAAAAACAAAAAAATTTGGAATCTGCATATTGTATGGTTTGTTAGATAGGTAATGAAATGGCAATCTGTCATTTGTTAAACGATGTCACATCATCAGTTTATTACTTTAATTTTAAGTTTCCATGTGCGCTGTTTGCAAACAGAGTAGGAAACTTGGGTGTTCAAAGTGTTTTAACTTTAGGAGAAGATGATTATCATTTGTGATTGTTGAAGGTTTTTACGTTTTAATATAAGTAGTTGCTCTGAAGAATGAACAGTAAGTTAGAAACTTGAAAAGTGTATTAGTTTTAAGGACAAATGGTTAGATTTGATTTCCAGAGCACATAGTATATATAAGGTTGAAAGCAGAATCAAAAAGCAAAAAATGAAAGCTTAAAGAAATGGCAGCATAGGCATTCATTATCTTTTTAAAGAGTACTGATCCAATTGAATATTTCATCTTTTATGTCCACATGTATCACAAACACCAAAATAAAGCAGAAAAAGCATAATTAACTTTTACAATGAGTATGTTCACATCAAGTCTTTGATATTCTGTAAACAAAGTGGACATCAATTGTTCAGTTCAGCGTGTGGTGTGGGTAACAAAATAAAACTTAGGGTATGTGTTTTAATAGCTAGTCTTGACCACCAAGCTATAGATTGTTTTGTATGTATTTTTTATAAGTTCAGGCAATGCTAATTATCATGTCACTCACTTAAAACAAGAAACATCCTTTTTCTTAGGGGAAAAATTATAAATAAAGTTGAAATTCAAGTATTATACATTTTGATACAAACATGTTGCTTCAGTAAAAATTAAATTTGAACTTGTAGCTATATTGGCAGGTCTGCAGTAGTTTCTACATTTTTCAAGGAGACTTGATAGTTATCTACTAAGGAATATGCAGTAGGTAACAGAAACTAGAAATCATCGTCTTCCGTAGAAACCAACTGCCACTTTAGCAAAACATCAATGAGTTTTATTTGTTTTATAACGGTTTGTAATCGGTATTTTTAGAGATTTCTCTATTTGGAAAATTTTTGACATTACTGTAAGGAAATCAACGCCATCACTCTGTGTCAAAATAATGCCATCCACATGCATGTGATTTCAAATGCATCCATCCTGCTCAATCAGGAACTGCCAATTGCACATAATGAAACAGTGAGAAGTGGTGTAGCTGCTATTTTGATAGAAATCCATTTAGTAGGTCCTGAATTTTAAAGACCTGAAGTGAAGCTTTTGAATTCCCTGCATGTGTAAGTGTTTGTGTGCATAGGAAGATAATGTGTGGCTAAAGCAATTAGTAGCTGCATGTACAAGGGGCTTGCAATAGCCATAATTATAGAAATACTTGTGTATCTTTGGTATTTATTGATTTTCATCTTGGAGGAGCATGTAAGTGATGAAATGGACATTGTTAATTGAAGAATTTTTTGTGCACAGTTTTCCAAATGTTTTATTGACTATCATAAATTAAATGGCTGAGAAAAATGTGCGTTTTAAACTTTAATTTTTCTGTTCTCATGAAATTTTCATAAAATCACTGCAGCATCTTTTATTGTTCTAAAATATTCTTGTGGGTTATAATTGTTCTGTAATTTGCACAATAATGTAGCAAGACTTGTATATACACATGAAACAGAGCTTATGTCTCCTGTAATTAAGATTTCTTTCCCAGCTTTACAGTTAATTGTAATTTTAAAATTACAGAGGGTATAGATATCATATTGCTTTTGATAATGTAACTTTGCTGTACAGATACATTTTTTAAGTGCATAGTAATAGGTGCATGCAATATTATTTTCATGATCTCATGTCAGCATGTGCTCTAATTGGTTATTTGGATACTTGTTGAATCTCCAATATCCAATGATAGTTTTCTAAGAAGCGGTTTTCAGATAATAGCAAAGCAAAGTGTTTATAACAATAACCTTCACCCTGTGGAATGGATTAGCAGTTTAGGATAAGTGTTTAGAAAAAGGAAGAGGTAGACAGGATTACTTTTATTTTACAGGATTTTATAAAATAAATGACCAGCTCTTTCAGCATTAATTTACAGAAATAAAGCATTCAGTGCAAATTTAAAGTGAAACACTGTTCACAGCCAATTAAATGATGCAGATAATTACACAGCCAGTTTGGTAAACAGCAACTTTGGTTTTGCTAATTATGCACATGAGGGGTATGTACTGTATTGCTGTGGAAGTTATTCAACTGCTGCTCTGGTGGTGGTATATATTTTAATATACTACGAGCATCACAAAGTTCATACAAACAAGCGCAAAAAATGCACTATGAAAAATTTGAGTGTATGCATGAAAGTAAAAACAAAAAGGGAAATGATAGAGGTAATAACTTACAGTGCCATCTCCAGAAGCTCAAAATAAATATATTCCTCTCCCACATATACCTCACATGCACACATGAAAGTAAAATACTTATTTCACTGCCATTTTGGCATATAAAACTTTTCAAAATCCATAAATTATATTCTATACCGTTATAGATAGAATATACCAGTAGAAAAATATTAAGGATTATGATGCCTGATCCATCCAATGTAGAGGTTGGTTTAAGAGAACTAAATTGAATTAATTTCTGTAATGTTATATTATTATATAGTTAGATAGAGTTCAGTTTGCATCACAGATTTTGTGATGCAAACTGAAAGGAAACTTATAAGTAGTATTAAGAAATGTTTCATATTTTTCTCATTAATAAATTTAAGAATTCATGCTGTACTTGTATTAAAAATTATTTATCACTATTTATGCCAGCATAGCTGAACAGAACAAAGTAAAATGTAGCAAACTATAGACAATGGAGTGATAATGTGTTTTATTAGAATTTATTAATATGTTCACACTATCTCCACTTACTTATACAACATTAGGACAAGTTGTGGGGGCAATTGCTCCCATCAATTATTGACTAACTACTTGTTATGGTGGCTGGATCCCAACGTGCTTTTATGACAGTTTCTGATAGTTTGAATAGGAACTTGCCGAGTTCATTCTTGGGTGGAAATAAAATTTTATTAATTTTATTAAGTTTTTCTATTTTTAGAATGAACAATTTTTTCTCAAGTAGATAGCCCTACTGGGTTATGAAGTTCTTTCAGCAGTTTAGCCTTTGGTTTAATTTCCTGATTTTGGATCCAAAAGTGAGCTGATATATCTATTAATTTAAAATGAATATTCCTAAAGTGTTCCTTTCTCCAAATTCCTGAATTTCTCTTTGTTTATTTGATGTGAAGTTTACCACAAAAATTCAATAGGATATTTAAAGTGGCATAAATTTAGCTCCAAAGAACAAATGTGATATCAAAAAACTATTAGGTTTCATGGTAAAAGACACTATATCGATAGAACAGTTATTAGGAATTTATGAAATTAAATGTGCAGATTGTAATAAAAAATACATCAGAAAAATGAAGAGAAATTTATAAATTCAGAAAAAGGAACACTGTAGGAATATTCTTTTTAAACAAATTGATAAATCAGCAGTAGCACTTTGGACCCAAAATCACAAAATTAAACCAGAGGCTAAGCTGCTTAAAGAACTTCACAATTCAGTAGAGCTATCTACTGAAAAATATCTTCCTGAAAAATAGGAAATATTTAATGAATTTTAATGTACTATCCAGGAATGAACTCAGTAAATTCCTATTCAAACCATCAGAGACAGCCGCAGAAGCACCTTGGGATCCAGCAACCACATCAAGTAGTCAACAGCTGATGATGTGAGCAATTGCCCCCGAAACATGTACTAATAAGTATAAGTAGAATTAGATGAACATATTTAATAAATTCTAATTCTAAAATGTTACATGCTAATAATATCATTGAATTTTATTGTTTTAGTGCATCAACATTAAATTTTTGAATTTTGGAAAGAAAAAGAGATCATACTTTTAGCATTTTAATGGAAGAAAATGTTATTTATTTGCAAGACATATCTCCCTGTTGTTAACTGCTTAAAAGTATTAAAATACTTTTGTTAAAATAATGAAAAATTAAATCTTGCTAAAAGCATACATGTTTTCAAATTTTCTCTTTATTGAGTATTGATGAATGAAAATTTTTATAAGCTATTTCTTAGCTAAATTAAGTAGTAATGTTTAACTTTCATGTATGTTCTTGTACAGGTCATAAAATGAGCAAAGGATAAATAACTCTTGGAAACAAAAAGACCAATGCTGAATGGCAACTTGCATTGTATTTATTCATTAGTACAAAAATTTAGGCATTTTTCAAAGTAAATTGATCAGCAAATTTGTGCAACAAATATTTGACATTAAAAAATAAATTTGTCTATACCAGGCTGAGAAATAGCATTTTCTGAAAGAATAATTTTGTGATTTGTTAATAAAAACATTTACTAATGTCATTCTTTTGGGTTTTGTTGAAATTTAAAGTCAACTAAGTTAAGCTTTTATTTAAAAACTCACCCAATTTACATTTTCCTTTAGATTTTTGTATTAAAATCATATACAGTTATTTATATGAAGTAAATATAAGCCTTAAATTCATTTTGGAATGCTGTTTTTTTTTTTAAATCAAACAATGTTTACTAGCACTATTTTGAGTTCAGCTTTTTAGTGAAACATTTTATAACAGATTGCTTTGAAAAATACATAATTAAAACTTTTTCCTTGTGCATGTAGTAGCTGAACAATGAATGGTGCTAAATACAAGCAAAGAAAAACATTTTGGCCACATTTTTAAAGGAATACAGTTCATTTTGTGTAGTAATGGAGTGTGATTGTTCTATAATCACTTTTTATGCCTGTTTTTACATATGAAATATAACAGATGTAGAAATCATTAACATAAATGAATTTTGCAGTCTGCAGATCATGCTCAAATTGCTACACATGTGTGTCCTCTTCAGATTATGACAGAAATTTTCCATGGTACATTGACCTAACCTCTTTGCCTTATACGATAAATGATAACAAGTTATCAGTTCAAATCAACCATTCTTGACACAAGCAATAAGCAAAATGATGAATGACATTAAAATTGCAATAAATCACCTGCTTTTCTTTTTAGTGAAATAAATTAATTTGTTTTCTGAAACACGTAACCTGCAAGAAAAGCTAAATTTCACACCTTACGTGATTTTAAGTGGATTGAAATTATGTATTTATTTTTAAACAGAGACAGATTTTTTCTTTATCACTATAATAAAATACATCCAGATGTTAGTGCTCTACATCCTTTGCAGTTCTGTTTCTTAAAAATATTCAAATAAATATTGTGTTATTGTAGCAGAAGGTGCTGTTATAAATTAGTGTAGGAAGGCTCAGTTATTAAAAAGTGAATATTTATTGTAAGAATGTTTTAGCTTTTGAACTATTGGGTATGGAAGTTCAACAAGACATTTAAAAAATGCAAGGGATATGATTATCAATATATTTATGTTTTTACATAATATGTAGTGTGTAAAATGATGTATTTTATCTTACTTAGAATTTAAGTTTGAAATTTTTTGGTTCACTAGGTGTCCTTTAATTCTCCTTTTAGTTCTACTCCCATGGCAAACTCTGCTGTTCAGAATTTCATAGCATTAAAACTGAATAGCAAGTTAGACTGCTAGGGGGTGCTTTGGAAAATTGTATTAAACATATTTGTAATAATTATAATCAAGGGATATTTTGCTTGATCCCATGAACTGTTGTTAGTGTTTATATTGCATTTCTGTAAGTACAATTAGTTCTTTATTTTGTAATTCATAACCATTGTTGGAATCAAAGGAACTCACTAAGAGTGCTTCTCACCTGTTGCTTTTCACTGCATTTAACATTTTGTTATGGTGCTACATTTTGAAACAGCAGCAGGTCAGTATTAATTCGAATAACTTCTTTTGTTATATTCATGTGATTTTTTTAATAGAATGCTTTGTTAAAAATAAAGTTCATCCTGTGTTTTGAGTACATGTCCCACCTAAATAAAGAGTAAAACTGTGTGGTAAATGTGTTTTTTTCTTCATATGGATATGATTGCATTTGTTTATCAAACCTTTACATCAATATTCCTTGCAGCTAATCCTATTCTTTACTGAATCTTTAATAAAGTTATAACCATGATCCATGCAAATGAAATAGTCTTATAAAAACCATTAAGCTCCCTTTTAAGCACACATCTTTCAATTTTTAAAGTATATATGTTAAGGTGCTTTGGTGAAATAGCTATATGCCAAATCAGTGTTACTTTAAAAATTTCTTTGAAAATAGAACATGCCAAATTTTGCATTACATAGTGTAAATTGTTTATTATGCATTAAATAGTAATTATATATTCAAGTATTTAATATACACAGTACCTTATCAAAATATATTAAATATATTTTGCAAAATATAGTGAATATGTTATCAAAGAAAAAAATCATTGTTCATTTATAAATTCTTCAACAAAGTAATAGGCCTTGTCACATCTAGAAGAGCAAATTTATGTTTTTGTTCATCACCTGATGATGATTGTGAAGATTTAAAATATAGGGTTATCTTTTTGGGTATGGGTAAAATGAAAACACTGTAAAACATTTTTAACTGAACACTATATTTTTAAACTTTATGTATTCAAGATTCAAAGATGGGACATTTTTCAGAATGCTACATGGCCCCCAATGCACACTCTGTACAGCTTATAACAGTGATGAAATTCAATCCATGCAAAGCATGCTCTATACACTCCATTGCGGTTCACTCCACACGTTAACTTTTGGACTCAATTTTTCAATCTAATAGGAGACCTGTGGATTTTCCCTTGTCCAAATAATGCCATTGTGAGTGCTTACTCTCTCACTGACATGTCTGTAAATAGCCATTTGTTTAAGAAGTGGTCATCATCTTCAATCCATTGGTACATCATGGATGCAAAATTGAAACAAGCCTTATTATCCTCATCATGTAAGGCTTATAGATATTGCAAGTGATATGTGTAGTTTCAGGTACTTTTGAAAAATATGCTGACAGGACGTATATGGTATATTCATCTCTGCTAACAGCCATTTTAACTTTTTGTAGGACTTCTTGTCATGGTTTCAGAGATGGCTACTTCTCATACTGGGTTTCACCTGCAACCTCCGGCATGCTTTATAACATAAAAACTGCTTCTACAAATGTTTGATACCACAACATTATGAAATCTTATTAGGTACATTATGCACACCATACACACAATGAAACGTTTAACACTCTCAAATTTAGCATATCAAAGAGCACATTGTGCTCTCTGTGACTTGTGGCGTCATTTCAGTCATCTAGGATTTGTCATTATGCATTGTTGATTTTCATTGTTGCTATGTATGGAAACTTCCATCTCTTAAGCAAAATATTACCAACAAAAATTGTCTTCTATTATTACATTAGGTTTTACAGTTATATTTAATATTGTCCATACCCAAATGATCATCCTATAGTTGGAAGAACATGTAAATATTCTTATTCATTCATAATAGATTCCCTTTTGATAGCGAGCAAGATAAATTAGCAATGGTACATGAAGATGAAGGGGACATATCAGTAGAAGAGGAAGAGGAAGACCAAGAACAAGGTGACAGACTCCTTCAGGAAAGCAGTCGGGTCTCACTGGACCAGTGTAGCACAGAACCGTAGTACCTGGAAGAGCCTGGGATCAGAGCTGCAGAAAGAAGAGAACAACCGAAGCCAATAATGAAATACAAAAACTTAATACTCAGCACTTCAACATTCTAGTTAAATTTTGTTAAACTTATAAAATAAGAAATGTTATAGACTTAACAAACTCATACAGACTAGCTAAATCTGACATAGATATGAGAAATCAATGAGCCGCCCACTTGCAAAGGCCCTAGCCCTGGATGGGACATAAGTGGCTTAATTCATTCATTCATATGAAGATTTGATTTTTATGTAATATATTATGTATTCACAAGGAAATGTCAAAATATATGAGGGTTGGAACTTAAATAGTGGCAACTATTTATTTACAACTGATACAAAGAGTTACATGTTAGCAACCTTTACTGTCCTTCAATGAGTCACCAGCGATGTAGAAGTCATAGTATAGCCTTTAGCAGAGCCTGTTCTCTTGATGCTGCAGATGGAGCGGTCTACTGCCTGTCGAATCTCTGGAAACTTCTGAAGCGAATGCCACGAAGTGGTTCCTTCATCTTCGGAATCAAATCAAAGTCACCAGGACTTAAGTCCGGGGAGTATGGTGGATGGTACAGTACTTCCCAGCCCCATCGACCGAACAAATCAGCCACAGCTCGCGCTGTATGCGCCCGAGCATTGTCGTGCAAAATGATGGGTGGATTCTGCAGAAAGTGTTGCCGCTCCTTTCTCAAAGCTGGTTGCAGGTGGTGCTCCAAAAACGAACGGTAATACTCAGCATTGACGGTCTGCCGTGGAGGAATGTAATGCGTTAGGATAACACCATCACAGTCGTACACGAGAATCACCATAACTTTCACCGTATTGGGGCTCTGACGAACTTTAACTTTCGTGGTGACCCATACTGACGCCATTCGTTCGATTGGCGTTTCAGTTTTGGCTCATACGATTTGGCCCATATCTCATCCAGGGTTATGATAGGCGTAAGAAAGTCTCTCCTTCGCGCTCATAGCGCTCCAAGTGCGTCTTAGCAGCGTCGTAACGCAACCATTTCTCCATTTCCGTCAAATCATGCGGAACCCATCGTGATGCAATTTTTCGCATGCCCAGGCGTTCCTTCACGATGTGAAGCACAGTCGTATGCGCTAATCCGGTTTCTTGGGCGAGCTCACGAATCGTCTGGCGTCGATCACTTCTTCTTCACTGACGCTCGTAGGATGACCTGCCACAGTTTGCCGACTATCTTTGAAGGCTTTTACCCAACGTGCCACTGTTCTGTAAGGAAATGCAGATTTCCCTCAAGCCTCTTGAAGACCTTTATGACACTGTCGTGCTGTACGACCTCTGGCACATTCAATCTTGATCCAACTCCGTTGTTCCTGTTTCGAAAACATAGTGACAACAGTACGTTAGACCGCTAGCTTACAAGTGACTGTGTTTCTCTCGATGGTGCGCACGCAGGTGATGTGGAAAGGGAGAGTCCATTTGCTGAGAAAAGGTAGGTATGTAAACAACGTGTGCTATCAGCGCCAATATTAGATTCCGTTGCATAGCGTCTCCACAGCAGTGTTGCCACTATTTAAGTTCCAACCCTGGTATATTATTTTAAAATTGGTTCTTGCATGAAGTTCTGTCATTAACATGACAAATTATTCAAATTGCCCCCCCCCTTTTTTTGTAGAAAAAAACTCACTTGCTTTCAATGGAATTTCCTCAAAACATTAATATTTCTTGAGTAGAAATAACAGTAATAAACTATTTTTAGTATAGATTTGGAGCTGAAACAAGATATTAACCTTAGAACATAGATATCAAATCTTAGTTTTTTGATAATATTTAAGCACATAGTTCAGTTTTGGTGTTGGATGATTAATATTTTTTGTTTTTGCTGGAAACTACTACATTGGTGTCATCCACAAATAGAACAGTGGCGGCTATATTTTTTATTGCTAATGGTAGATCATTAATGTAAACTGAATTGAGCAATGGGCAGAAAATTGATCCTTGTGGCATTCCTTGTTTAATAACTAATCAATCTGAAATTTTATAATTATTTTTAAACAATGAATTTATTTGGACCCTTTATTTCCTACTATTGAGGTATTTGATGCTCCCTACTATTGAGATATATGATAAACCATTTAAGATTCTCATTTTTTTTTCTGTAGAAAGTTAGTTTTTTAATAGCAAAATTATCTACCACGATTTCATGTAGTGCTTTGTGATATTCATTTTTTATTTTATTCCAATCTTAAATTTAAAGAAAAGTAATGTGGGATGGGAGAATTTTTTTTTAGACAAAGTAGAAAAGACACTGGTGATAATGAATTTTTCTTTGGATCAATACAAAGATATATTAAATAAGAATAAGGCTTTGAAAGATAAAGAAAACTGAAGCAGAAATTAATTTATGTATAATACATGATAAATAAAATATACTTATACATTATTTTTGGGGTTATCAGTTTTTGCATACAGCTTTCAAAAAAGAAAAGAAAATGCAACAGAGATATGCATCCAAAAAGTGAAAAATATTAAAAGCTCAACACACAGCAAATTATATTACAAAGGGTCATGGTAGTTAGTTGTTACTAAGATTATTTGAGCAGTGTTATGCCTAGCTTATACAGCACGATCAGTGATGCTTTGCTCTGCAGTGATAATTTGGTAAGTAATGAGCCTCTTAAATTGGTTTTATGTATTATTGTATGGTTGGTTGTTTATTTAAATTCCTGTTAATCACTGAGACCCAGCTAATGAGAGGCACAACATTTTGGGGGGATAAAAAACGTGTGAAAACATAATACATTATCTTAAAATTAATCTACTGAGATTAGTCTTTAGAGTGAGTCTAAAGAAAAACAATATAAACTTTGAAATACATCTCCAAACAAACTTTGTACTGACCATCTGTAAATTTTAAAAATCATCATACATTGCCACACACAGTTACTCTTTGTGCACTAACACTTGGAACTGCTAATGTTGAACTGTTGTAAAAAATACATAAGTATATCTACAGCAAAATGTTCTGCCCATTCACAGAGATCCTATGATTAGATTGATAAACTTTCTCTAATATGAAATTTGGCTCATTGGTATAAATTTTAAAATGGTGTTATGATCCGACTCTAGTCTCTAAATGTTAACTTCTTCATAACTGCAACAAATACCCTTTGATATGCTGGCATATTTAGTGTGTGATAATATATTACTGCATGACTAAATTGTTTAGAAAGAGCTGAAAATTTCAAAATATTGCTGTCTTATGGGTATTACAAATTTTAATATTCTGAATAACAATTCTCATCTCATAGTGGCTATCCATAAGGGACTAGGTTTTCTGGAATTCATCAGACATCTGACATCAATATCCACAAAATAGAATTTCCATATATGCATAAGACAAAAGAGTCCACTATACTCATATGGTTTGTAGTGGTGAAGCTACTGCATAAAACCTATTTATTCTGCTTTTAATACTTATTCAGTCTTTCTGTCAAACTTTGAACTAAATTCAATGACTCAGAAGTTATAAATACACAAGGCTATCTTATTTTGATTTAAAGTAAAACACTAAAAATCATGTCGTCACATTAAAACTCTCTTTAAGTTTCACAAACACACTGTGAACACAACACATACTTTAAATCAAAATAAGATTAACAAAAGTTTCACTGTGTGGATTCCCAAATTCCGTAAACATAACACAAGGCTATCCCTATTCTTCACCATAATGAAACTATAAATATGAACAAAAATTGTCCCTTTTTAAGTTCAGAAACCTCCAGGTGGAGAAGAGCCCTTAACTAACAGATCTCGGATTCTATAATTGTTTACTACTTAAATGTAAATTGGAACTTGCACAGTGAAGCTAATCATATTAATTGACATCATTGTATGATTCAGTTGAACTATATACATTCCCACAGCTCAATGAATGATCCGACAGTTGAACTTTAGCCTGGCTGAAGATGGGAACTAAATGTTCTCAAAACTGGTTCCATACATTTATGAAAAGTAAGTGAGCTTTAAGAGTGTGTAGTTCAACTGAATCATATAATGATATCTATAATTGTTGTTTACGTGTTCACAATTTATAAACACCACTTAATATGTCCTATATCTAAATTATAAAGATATCATTTAGTTGCCTGCATATCCACAGAAATAAAATCTCAGCATGGAAAAATGCCCCACCCCCTGCAGACATCCCCTTCACATTGTATAAGGTCTCATTACACAAATGACAAAATGCATTTGCATGTACAAACATGAGTGCTAACAAATAACACAGAGCGTCTTCTACTCTCCTCATTGTTCCCTCTCCTGTTCACATCTTAGTAGATAAAACATTGATTGGAACAACTACAATTATCCTCCCCTTACCAGTGTATGCTTTAAGCATTGTATAGATAAAAATATTTAAGAACCATAATCCAAATAAACAAGATACTCTCTCTCTCTCTCTCTCTCTCTCTCTCTCTCTCTTTTTTTTACATCAATGTTTTCAAGTTGTTAACACTAACTCCACTTCAATTAAAAATGAATGAGGAAACCACACAGTGAAACTATCATAATCTTATTGAATTAAAAGTAAAACTTCTAAAATCATGTCAATATATTAAAACTCTCTTGACGTTTCACATTAAAACTTTTTTTATTAAAAAGTAAGTTGGGACTAGTTTCGTAAGTCACTTGCTCACATTGTTAACCAACTAACAAGTTTGATTGATTATGGTGGGTTTATTTTGTTTTAGATTGTGGCTGTTGTATTTTATGTATATATCTGTGTGGGTATCTTTTTCTAAATATGCCAATGTGGGTAGCTTTTTCTAAATATGTCAATGTGGGTATCTTTTCTAAATATGCCAAATTCCAATAACAAGACAGAATACAATTTGGAGTTCCATAAAATCATAGATATAGCACAGAAAAATGACTACACAATAGATATCACCACACTAAAAGGCTAAAAAGGAGATCATATATATATATATATAAGAAATTATTCATTCCAGCCATTGGGACACCAAAAATTCCAGAATATTTTTAAAGAGGCAAACATCATTTTGGCCCCAGTAAACAAATGTAGTTTAAAATACCTCCTAAAAACCAACATAAAAGACAGAATTTTGCCAGGAAAACAATCAGGCATTTACAAAATCAGTTGCAAAGACTGCAATATGAAATACATAGGCAAAACAAAAAGAAATACTACCATACGATTTAAGGAACACATGAGAAATGTAAAATATAACCCCATGAAAAAATTGGCAATAACAGACCATTTCTGGCAAAAGAACCATGAATTCCAAAGGGGACCAAAACTGTTAAAAGCTCTTCAAAAATCCATAGAATTCACAGTATGGGGAAAATATATTCATAAACAAAAACAAGGAAATTTGGTTAATTTTGATCTCCCAAACAATAGTAACTTCATCACCAAGTTCGTAAAATCAACAGAGCGACATCTTAATATTAAGCTGGGAAGCAGACAGTGGAACCATGCTGAAGATGAAGGCAACAGCCTTTGAAACATGTCCAAGTAAGTGGAAGAAAATTAGTGAAATTTGAGTGATTCTCTCAATAATAATTTGTTATATTATCATATCTTCGTTTACAGTGCCGATGTTTTAAGCACTAAGCTACTGTCCCCAGTCCAGCTACAGCAGTGAACTTCAGTTGTAAATATTGCGTAGCTTATGGAAAATTATGCAGTATTTTGTTTCATTTAATATGCTAGTATTAGAATTTGTGATTTCTTTTTACACATTTGGATAGGCTATAGAGCAGTAGCACCTAAAAGTGTTGGAGCACAAATTACGTAAGTTATGTTATGATAAGCAGTGCTGTATAACAGATCTCATTCTTTGAATGACATTTCTTTAATCTAGTTATATCTAATAATCAATGATACATATTAAATTAATTGCATAGTAAATTCTGTCTTTCTGTCCATACAATTTCGTTTTTAACATTGGGAGTGAAATATTAATAAGCCAATTTGGCATTCATATTTTATCTTTCTAAAATATCAGATAACTAATTGGGATTTTGTGTCATGATATTTTATCAAGAAAATAATGCCTTATTCATTAGAACATAGACCAAAAGGAGCTTATTATTCATTGCAGTGTTTCACACCATAACAGCATGAATGATAAACTATTATTAAAGCTGTTTCTGAATATGTATGTGTGTGTGTGCATGTGTGTGTTTTTCTTACATACAAATATATTATAAAAAGAACATAATATGTATATGGATTTTCAATATACATTATATACACCCTAAAACAATGTACCTTACAAAACAAATAAGGCTAGCATTCTGCAATGTCATATTGGAGAGATATATTTCTGAATATAGCTGCTCTGAGAAATGATGAAAAATGTTGATTCATTGCACTCTAATACTTATTGCTTAATGATGCTTTGGCTCCATGAATGAGCTCTATATAGATTAATAATCATTTTCAACTTGTGTACAGCTTCACTTACCTAATTTTATTAGAAACTATTTTGCAGACCTTTATTCACATTGTTTCCCTCTTGTTGACTTCTGAAAGAACTGAAGTAATTCTTGAAAGATGTTCTTTTAGGGGGGGGGGGGACATCAGAAGTTTCATTAGGGTACTCAAAATTCATAAGAGATTTTTAAGCTTTTAAATGTATTTTTTTTTTCCCCACATGCTCAGTTCTGTAGGCCAGTTGTTTAGACTTAAGATCTTTTGGCAGCCAACAAACAGGTGATGATATGTAGATGATATGTAAAACATGTAGATAAGTGAAACTGTATAAATGGTTACATTTGACTCAACACACATAAATATTATATGGTGTGGTAATACATGTAATAATTTGTTTGAGATGGTTACATCATAAAGCTATTTGTTTATGCAATATTCCTGGCATATAAGGAACAGGAAGTTTACTCAGAGCTTAGATTACAGAAGCTGTCTACACAGCAGAAAAATTGCTTATGATGAGTAGAAGCAGGGAGAGAGAAGTAAGCTGGGTTGTCAGAAAGGAAGCTTTGTCTCTGGTAAGGAAGTTATGCTTTGATACATCTCTAGAGTTAGTCTGCAAGTAGAAGGCATTGCAGCAGGATGGGGTAGCTCTGCAGTTATCTTGGTTCACCTAACAACAATTGTAAGAAGTTAAATATATCCAGCATAGAGTAGAACAACTGAACTAATTTGATTTATTTTTTGTTTATAATTCAGCTACCCCTCATGTTTCCTTGATCCTTGGTCATTTATGGTTTTAGGAAAAGGTATAAATTTGTCTTGAGATGCATAAAATAATGGTGATGTTGACTGGTCTCTAATCAGGAACATCAAACAATGGTGGAATCACTGGGGTTTCAAACCCGGTCCATCTTACCAAAATTTGCTTTACTATGCAAATTCTAAATTTTGTATTGAGTAAGGTTCATGTATGAGTTTGTCAAGACTTCCAGGCAAATGTTCATAGATCATATGGCTATAACTTTCTCTTCCCCATACATATCAAAATAAAGACATGCATGCTCTACATGGAGAGTTTTAGATCCCTAATAATATCACTGAAGAAGGTCAAAAGTGTGCAAACAAATAAGAATGAATTTATATAATACAAATGAAAGAAGGAAAAAAGAAAGAAAAATAAGATTAAATCTACGAAGTGGGAGGGGGGGGGGTTGAGATTCAGTTTTATGTTTTAACAAAATTATTTTCTTGCAAACAATTTGCTACAAAGAATGTTCTTGAGTTTCTTCAGGTAAGCTGTGCTATATTTTATTATGTACATGCAAGTATAACATCCCTTCTATTTTAAAAATCCTAGTATAAGCATTCTTCAGAAGGAAAGTAAAGTCATGAGTTCCATGTTGTAGATTTACGGCATGTAAAAGAACCTCAAGCCTGAAAGAAGAGGCCTCTGAGCAAAATTTATCAGCTGTTTCACGCTCTGAATTGAGTGGAATGTTGATGACTTAAGATGTTAAAGGGCATCCATAAATAAAGCAAATCAACAAAGTCTTCTATTTGTGTATCCTATGTACTTAACAGGAAAGCCCATTCAAAATGGGTTACAATCATTTAAATACCATGCATTGCTATTGATTGTAGTTTTTGCTTTTCTCTCTAAGTGCACGTGCTGTTTGAGTCATGGTTCAGATTTTAGTACAGAATGAAGGATTTTGATTTGTTCAAACTTTGAATGAATGGTTTTAGTGTTGAAGAGAATTTTAGGAAAGTTTGTATGAAATTGGTGTTCCTAATAAGAGAACAATTCATAAAATTGTTCAGAAAATTTTGAAGAAGAAAAATGAATAGAAGCATTTTAACAGTAAAAAAACTTGATTTTATTGGTGCCCAATTGGGATAATCATTGGGAAAATTCCTCTCATATGACCCACAGAGGGAGTAGGTTATACATCAGCATATACATTACAAAATTAAAATCGTACTTATAAATTAAATTCTTTATCATTAAATGTGCTACAAAACAATGTATAAAATGAAATAGTCAAACTTTCAGTAGCAAAATTGCCACTTGTGAATAAGCATTTGTTTATATGCTACAATGACAATCTTGTAGCAAACAATGAACATTTTCATCTTCTTTGATTAGGTAAGCATTTTTTTGCTTGTTGACAATTTTTAAATTGCAGAAATATTTTACTAAAATAATTCCTTCACAGCTGGTGATAACAGGCAATGGCTTGTGAAACATGTTCTAAATAATTAATGGTAAGTGGAGCATATGAGTATCAAATTGACTCACCAACTAATTAATAATATATAGTCTCTCTGTTCATCCATTAATGCTACAATTTATCCATTGTGCTCTTGATTTATAAGAGTGCATATATTTATTCTGCTTTGCTGATCCTTAATAGTATCACATCTTACTAGCATTAAGGAGGCAACCTGGCTGTTGACAGGATCATTCTGTAGGTCCAAACCATTGCATGGTGTAATTAATTTTGAATATCTTTTTATAATTTTCAAACTTTACTCAATATAGTAAAATTTTATTACACAAACAAAGATTGTCAGGCTGTAGAATTTGCTTCTAAAGCATTTAGTTGCTTACTCCCACAACCCATGCACTTAACATTACTTATTTGCATTATCATTAATTCATTTCATTCATGTAGCTAAAAATCTATGACAACTGATACCAAAAATCTGAAATCTAATTAAAATCTTTTATAGCTTTTGGCATAAAAAATGTAGGCATTTACCTATTACACACAACGCCTGCCGGATAGCTACTGCTAATTATTATGGCATGGATTGATAATGGTGGTTTATTCTTTGTTGAAATGACAGAAGAGCTTACGATTTTATATGGACATTACTTGTGTTTGATGTGGACGTAAGATGGCGGCTGGCTGTATGGCTCTCCGTAGTAGCGCCTTAAATAATTCTCAAAAACCTAATAGAATTAATGGTAAAGTAAAAAAAAAAAAATCCAACAGAAAGAGCTTAAACAAGAGTGCAACAAATATTAAGAATGAAGGTAAAAGTGGCCAAGAAAAGAATCACAAGTTATGAACTGATGAAAATTGAACAACGACGCGATGCGAGAATGAAGGCATAAAATCTCTTCAAAAGGTGATACATATATTAAACAAAAACTCAAATGAAACTCGCTCAGAAATAATGAGTCTCACGGCAGAAAATATACAGATAAAAAGCCAAAGTCATCATGAAGCAGAATGAAAGCAAAATATCGCGGCCAGAAAATCGAACAACGCCAAGATACAGCACGTGCTCGTGGTCGAAAACAAATAGACCGTCCTTGCAACAAATAAAGCAGAGGGAACTCGTACAGTGCCAGAAGATTTTTGGTTGAAAACCACAAAAGAAAACAAGTCAACCAGACAAAAGAGCAAGAAAATCTCAATTTATGGAGATAGTCATGCAAAAGGCCTCGCTCAGAAAATACGTGAAAATATTATGATTCTGATTGTGAAGTTATAGGTTATGTAAAGCCTAATGCGAAACTCGTAAATGCTACAGCGAATGTATTTAGCAACGGTGATAAAAGCGAAAATGAAAGAAAAGAAGTGAAAATTAAAGTGGCTGGCGCAAACTATGCATGCAAGAATGAAGCGAACAGTGTCATAAACAATATAAAACAAATTCTGCAGAGAAGAAATGAAGAAAACGGACGTAACTGTGGTAAACATTCCTGACAGGTACGATCTTAATTATAACTCATGTGTTAACAAAGAAATTCGCAAACAAATAAAAAGGTGAAATTACTACGCCTAATGTACCCTAATGTAAATATAATGGACGTCAGCAATCTCAAGCGTGAATACCATATCAGGCACGGCTTACATTTGAACAATAAAGGGAAGAAGTGCTTAAGTTCACTTCTCCCAGAACAAATAAAAAGTACTGTCAATAAAAAACTGCATATGCTTAACTCTGTAATTAACGTGCAATGACAAATTGTAAATTAACTCTCATCCTATGATTATGATATAAACAGCATGCAGGTAACTCCACCCTTTGACAATACCACCAGAGCACAGATGTCTCCAACAAAGTTGATATTTTAGAAATGGTACTAAAAGATACAAAACCTCAGGTTGTAGTACTTGCAGAACATGGGTTATGGCAGGAACAGTTACATTTTGTAAAACATTAATTATAAACTAATCTCCCAATATTGCAGTGTGACACATAGAAGCAGAGGAGTTTTATTGTATGCCAGGAATGATATTATTGACAATAGGGTAGAGTGGTTAGAAAATATCAGCTTAGAGATGATCTTTGAGGTAGCTGCAATAAAACTAAACACCGAAATGTCGAAAATACTCATAATAGGCACTTAACAGGTCACCTAACTCAAGTATATAAGAGTTCTCACTTCACCTGGGAAACACGTACAAAATGAAAACTAATCAACATATCATAATCTTAGGGGACTTTAATATTGATGGGGACAATATGGAACTCTGTGACATCCTCGGTAGCTTCAATTTAAAAATTGTCTCTCAAAAGCCCATGAGAATTACAGATCACTCAATTAGCACAATAGATTATATAGTAACAAATCTAAATGAAGACAGATTTTCCACAATAAACAATGAATTTCATGTATCATATCATAGAGGACAAATTATAGATATTAATAAATGTCATAGGAAAACAAACAAAAGACAGTCCTTTAGGTATGTTAGGGACACAAAAATGTAACCTAGATAAACTAAAACATATGCTTGCCAAAGAAGAATCGGCAGAAGTACATAATGCATGCAATACATATGAAAAATGGAAGACTTTCCTGCAATAATTTTCTTCTCACTTTGATGAAGCTTGCCCCCAATCGAACAGATTGGCTAAACATAAAATCACTGACCCTTTAACTTTGCAAGCAGAACTAATAAATCTAAAGAGTAAAATGAAAAAGTATGTATGAATTCTTCCAAAACACTAAACTGAGTACTTGCAATAATACCTTAATATGTATAAAAAACAATACAGGAAAGCTTTGCTTAATTTAAAGGCAGAGCAAATAGGAAAGAAAATTACAACTTCCAAAAATTGTATGGAATATTATAAACAAAGAAACTAAACCACAAATATAAGTTTGGTTCAAGATGGACAGACGGTACACAATCCTTCTGATATTTGCAAGCTATTTAACAGCTTTTTTCTGAATACTAATGACGATGTTAAAATTAGGGACAAAGACAATAATAAAACTAAAAATGAATAGCTTATACTTCTGTATACAAATGCTGATGAAATTTACAAAATAATAAACAGTTTAAAAAAAATATTCCTCTGGGTGGGATGGAGTGTCACCTATAGTACTAAAATACTGTAAACAAGTATTGCTGATTATGTTGGTGTACATAATTAATCAAGGGATAAAAAGAATTTAACATGTTCAATAAAGAGTGCCATACATATAATACAAGAAGAGCAAAAAATTACCATAGGATGAGCATGAATAAAGCTCAAAACAATAAGGACCCATATAAAATAGGAGCTATTTATATTATAAATTACCATTAATTAAGAATATCACATAATCTGTGCTAAACTATTCCTAATAGAAAAGTGCTTGTATAGTATTACTGAACTGTAATGGATAAGAGTGTATAATATTGCTAATTACAAATATAAGGATATGTACATATTATTAATAGATGTATAGAATTATTGCAATGTAAGATGCTCTTGTAAGAGTCTATTGGCTGCAATAAAATTATTATTATTATTATTATTATTATTGTTGTTTGGATTGTTGTCCACCTCCTTGATCTAGTGGTTATAATTGCTGACTGTGGGTCGGGAGGTCTGGGTTCGATTCCTGGTTACCTACTTAGGAATTTTTCTAAGTTAGGGAGGTCTGGAATGGAATTCACCCAGCCTCATGAGGACAATTGGGAAGCTGCCTGATGGAGAGATGGCAATCTTCGATCTAGTAAGCCACGACAAAGTGATCGGCTATGAGCTGATCACATGCCCCCCTGCAACACTGCCCTCTACCAATGGTATCATGTGATGGAGGTATTATTATTATTACACTCTGGGTGATCAGATGCATCCCAACATATCCACGGATATAAGTTTCACTGCAATGAAGATGTGTTGTTTCAAATCACATGGTTCCTATGATAAACAGGGAAGTTACATGGCATCCTTGAGGTAACCCCATAAAAAGTTTCAAGGTGTTAAATCTGGTGATCATGGAGGCCAGAGCAACAATGACAAATCTTCATCTATTGGGAAATTGTACTAGTAGAGTGGCATTCAAGTATTAGTAAACATAAAAGGGGAAATGTGGAGGAGCATCATCCTGTTGAAAGAGTGCATTGTGCAAATCTTCCTCTAGTCGAGGCATAAAACATTCAGTTAAATTATTGAAATAGGATTGGTTGGTGATAGAGGCTGGGCAAAAAAAAAGAGACCATATACTTTGTGTTTGCTCATTATGTGAAAGAAGTTCTCTTTTCACATGTTTAAAAATGTAATAAATGGCATGTGAGATTTCTGTGCCCAAGTTCCTGCCATTACACTGATTGACTTTTCCACTCGGGTGGTAAATTGTATGCAAATCCCTTCGAGTTGGCATCTTGCATACATATCACCACTGGAGCATTTATCAAAACACAAACAACAGCTTGATGCTGTTCTGAATTTCTTTTAGTGACTGCATGGTTACTGCTTTTATCACTCTCACTACAGGCCTGTGATTTTGCAATTTTTTTTTTTTTTTTTTTTTTTTTACAATGCTGTATTTATAAATGCAAACACACAAACTTTGATTTGAAAAAGATTCATTTATCAGAGAAATAGTTTAATTTTTCATGGCTTGAATGTTTTACAGCAAAGTGCTATTATTAGATTGTTGAATATTTTCCTTATCAACTAGTTTTGTCCAATTAGAATTTTTTTTTTTTAAATATATGATGTTGCATTAGCTCTAGAGAATAAAAAAAAAGTGTCTTATAACCAATAAATACAGCATATTATTTTAAAACTCGGAAATCATGCAAATGTGAATGACATCTGGTTAAATTCGCCAACATTCAGGTTAAATAATAAATTCATGTTTGTAAAATATGTGGATAGGAAATGGCTTAGTGACAGTATGCATATTCATAATCCCTAAATGCACTTTTACTATATTGATTAACCCTCCGTCAGGCACAGTATATCTGAGAGATACATTTCCTGCTTTTTTCAAGGTACTTGCATAAGCATTAATGTAAAATGGCTCCAACACACAGTAGCTTCTTAAAACCAATTACAGCACTTGCTTGTTATTATTGTTCAGCTGCTAATTATTTTTGTTTCATTATATAGCAAAAATATGACTGTCAGTCATATTTTCAAGTATACAACATCACAGAAACAAGAAGTATTCATGATGTTGATATAGAGTTAGTTTGGTAACATACTTAAGTTACGTGGATTTTTAATTGAACATGTTTCAGGAATATTTGCTTCCATCATCATCAGAAGTAGTGGAAACCATACTTGCCTCGTAAACCCAAGATCATGAGTTCAATCCCACCAGAGTCATTGAATTTTTTTGGACGTAAAATCCTAAGTATAACTTCCTTCAGAAGGGAAGTAAAGACTTGGATCCCATGTCATAGATTTATGGCATGTAAAAGAACCTCAAGCTTAAAAGAAGAGGTCTCTGAGAAAAATTTTTGGCCATTTCACGCCCTTTATTGAATGAAATGCTGATGACCTGAGATGTTAAAAGATTATCCATAAATGAAATGGGAGCGAATGTAACCAAAACATATTCAATTAAAAATCCAAGTAAGTGAAGTATAAGTGTCATCAAACCAACTCTAGATCAACATTATTTTACTAATTCATTGTTAAGAGCTTTAAGAGTATATGTTCATAAGAAGTATTCGATTTAAATGACTCCATCACCTTACAGAATTTCATATTAATACAATGGGCTGAAATTTTCTGTTAGACTGTAATGAAATAACTTTTAGTCTGTATCACTGAAAAGATTCATACAGATTCTCATGGCACATTTCTTGCACATCTATCCTGCATGCTCTAAATATAATAAACTTCACTTATCTTGCAGCAATATCTTAAAAGTCTTTTACTTATTCTTAAATTCCAAGGAACAATTTTCACAAATTGGCATTTATCATCTGTGGAAGAACTAGGCAAAAAGTTTAAAATATTTTATGATTTTATTTTTGCATATATATTTTGAAATATAAAGTTATTTTTCTTTCCCTTGTAGTATGACAGTAATAAGTATTAACAACGACGACGATAGTAATAGTAATTATTTCCTTTGATATGAACACTTGTCAGTTCTATATATATTAATTTTTAGAAATAAAATAAACAATACTACAATATAAATAAAACACTAAAATAATAATGTAAATAAAATATTACACCTAACAAATAGGTCATGCACAGGACAGAGGGTTATTAAAATGCTATAAAAGCAGACCTGAAGAGTCAGTTCAAATGTTAATATATGTTGATGGTCTTTGGCTGTGTAGCAGAGCATACAACAATTAGTAGTTAATCATGCCTATTAACAGAGAAACAAAGGAGTCCATTAAAGTGTGCCAAATATAGATGCATAAACAATCTGAGAAATTTTTGGTGTAACAGAGTATCCAATATTAAATTAAAGGAATTGACCAACAATGTATATTCAACAAACAGGCTTCAAGGACACAGTGGCAGCATGTGGTCTCAGTAAGTGTGTCACATGAACTTTTATAATTAATTATGTAATTGCATGAACCCCATAAATCTGAATTTGTAAATTTTGAGATAATGCCATCATTTGTTTATTTTATCTTTAATCTTTCAACACAAAATCACAAACCAAAATTTCTATTATTGGTACAAATTTTCTACCACAGAAGGAGAAAGTAAACATCTTATATACTATGTATTTCTGTTAACTTTAAATGCTATTTTCTGAAAACCATGTGTGCCCGCACACGTGTGTGCATGTTTAATAGGACTCGTGCATGGTGCCACAGACTTGAACTTGGTTAAAAATGTTTACCTATAACTTCCTGAAGAGGAAACGTGAAATAAAACTGGGAATTAAACTGCTGAAACCTCTTCATAATCCATTTAGGTTATTCACTTGGGAAAAAATTTTCATATTAAAAAATAGAGAAAACCTAATGAGTTTTGAGTTACCTCCTATGGATGAATTCAGCAACTTCCTACTTCAACCAAGAGAGGCCACCACAGGAACATCCAGTTGTCTAGCCATCGTTTCAAGTAACGGCGGTTCATTGAGCAACTGAAGATGGGAGAGATTCTCCCAAAACGCATCTTACTTTTATGTAAGTAACTGGAGTTTAGTATAAAAAATGAATATCTAAGTTTAGGATAAATTCAATAGTGTTTATTAGGTATTTTTATTATTGTTTCACATGACAATTTAAAGGAAACAGGCCACTGTATTGATGCAACTGTTTATTATACAGATATTTAGAATAAAATTCACTTTAGGAAATTAAAACTGCCTTCATTCTCCACATCAGGCACTTTATAAAGAATTCAGAAACTGAAAAGTACACTGGCAATGGCAAGTTGACAATGATCTTCCCTTAATGTCATATTTTTGTTACCCTCTCTAACCACCCTGAACTGCCAGTGGTAAGTATGTGTAACTAATAGTAAGATCATCAAGTCTTCTGGTTTCTAAAGTGAGTAATTTTTGATGAACCGCTTCTGGATTTCAGTGCACCACAAATGTTGTATATACAAGAATATTCCCCCTCAAAATTTAAATATACAGTCTTAATTTTGTGTTTATCTTAGACTTCCATTTTAAGTACTTTAATATGAATTTATTTCACAAATATTTCACATCTCTAAGTACATTTTAATTAATTCAGATTATGGTTGCTAGTGACCATTGGTCAGTCCTGGTGGTGTAGTGGTTACCATACTTGCCTCCTACACCCAAGATCGCGGGTTTGAACCCGGCCAGGACCGACGGATTTTTTCCGGGCGTAAAAATCCTAAGTATGGCTTCCTTCGGAAGGGAAGTAAAGCCGTGGGTCCCGTGTCGTACATTTACAGCACAAAAAAGAACCTCAAGCCTGAAAGAGAGGCCTCTGAGCAAAATTTGTCAGCCGTTTCACACCCTGAGTTAAATGGGATGCTGATTATTGAGATGTTAAAGAGCGTCCATAAATAAATCAATCAAAAAAAAAAAAAATAGTGATCATTGGGGACACAGATATTTATCATTTTCCCTTAGCTTCCTAATAAAGAGCTTCCAAATTATTTTTCATTACATTCAGATTATAAAAACTTATAAAAGTGACATATCTTAAAACTTTCATGGCCAGTGTTCATAATATTAAAATTAAAAACTTCTGGGCTGTCCTGCTGTAGTCTTTGTTTTAAAAACTACACCTTAATTTTCATTTTAACACTAATATAAAAGTGTTATACATTAATAATTAATTTAGGAATCTAATGTACAAAAACTTCTTGTTATATATCTCAGAATCTTTTTTATGAAATAATTTTTTCAATTCAAGGATTCTCTTGCTATTCTTATCCTTCTGTGCAATTATCTAAGTGGATGTGTTAACAGGTCAATGCAGAAAAAACATTGTATAGTAATAGTATCTGATATAGCTCAAAGTCTTCCTCTCCAATTTTCTCTTGCAGGTGCTAGTGTCTAATTTCAAGACATTGTGCAACATTGACCTGAAGAAATGGACAGGTCTGAAAAATTTGAAGGATGAAATGTGCTCACTTAGAATGGAAAAGGGTGGCCATATCATGAGATCATCTGCATATTCAGCAGAACAGATGGAGTTTTTAAAGACTTAAGCCATCCAAAGGTAAGAAAATTCATAAGAATTATTTCCCAACCTGCATCTATTAAATTTCCTACCCATTTTTCTTTATTTTTGCGTGAACTACATACACTATATTTTCTCTATTGAATGCTTTCCTTACTATAATTTAATTCCCACCCTTTTTACCAAATTTCCTTTCTAACCTTTTTATTTCTTCACATTTTACAAGGCCATGCCACTCATTTTTCATCATCCTACACACGGGATAGTTTTTTCTGTTCCCTTCATGTGTTATTACTCTCAATTATTAAATGCCACTTCTCAGTCATACTAAACTAATTTGTTCTTCATACTAGGTGCTCTGACTCATTATTGAAAATAGTTCAGCATCTATTCATTGTTACCAAAACACACAATAGTGTGCAATGAACTAAAAAACTAATTATTATAGCAAGCAAGGAAAGTTCAAGAACCCTCCTAGTCTGCAAAATATTTGTAGGTCAGGAGTGAAAAATACTTCAGCACCATAATAGTTTGGTACTACTGTAAGGAGAGATCCAGTTATACTAATTATAGTGCATTCTTTTGTGAGCTTTTTGGATAGTGCTGTGCATCAATTGTTCAAGTTCCATGTTTTGCTTGTTTCAAACGTTTGACCCAGTTGTAAGTTAGGTCTTGCCATAAATCTGCATTAATATATTGTTCTCTAATGTATTCCAAATGTTTAGCACCAATCATTTCTCTAAAGAACACCTTTTTGCCCCATACATGTTCTAAGTATCTATGGCCATTCATATGTAGAAGTATGCACTGCCTCCATTGGGAAATCTGTCACCGTTGATTCCAAGGACTGCTTAAGACTCTTAATATGAGATGCCTTTTCTTGCAAACCATATTCTCAAGCATTGACCACAGTTTGTAGCCCGGGAGTTCCAGGTTGATACTGCTTGTAGGCCTAATAAAATCTGAAATATTTCTCTCTAGTCAAGTCTGGGTGGACCTTGCCTTGTGGGCTGGAAGCTTCAATGTCCATTCTTGAACAAAAGCTAATTCAATTTCTTCACCACAGGTTCCAGTAAAGTAGTTCTGTATACTTTGGGAGTGGTTTTTCAATCTCTTATGACAGAAATGGAGTTTGGTGCCACCTCCATAGCTCACTCCCCACCAAATCATTACTCAGACAGAATGGTTGTTTCTCTTGAAATTTGATGAGTAAGTGTCCACTCTTCAAGCTTATTTTAAATTGGCATACACTCTCTAATTTTGTGGTTTTAGCTTTCTCATTAGTAAAAAGAATCTTATTGTGGTTATTGTTAGCATTACACTGTAGTAGTCATTTGCCCCTCAACAGCCTTAGTTACTTTAGTTCTGTATTGAAAATATTCAGTCATCTGGAAATGTTCATTTCACAGGCCATAAATATCTGCTTCTGAACCGAACTCTGCTGAACACGGGCTGGCACTGCTTTGATAACAGCAGTACCAGTCTCAATGAAGTTGGATGATTTGATACACAACAACCTTTTCCAGCTTTTTAAGACTGGAACATTTTTCTTGGTAATTTTCCAAAGAGTGTAAAGGGCTATCACAACAATATAATTTTTGTAATCTTCCAATTCCATGGCTAAACCTCAAGTAAAATTCTCCTTCTATTGCACCTGAACTCAACAATGAGGGTGATAGTGCCTGGCAACAAAACTATTATCTGATCATCAAAATACCTGGTACAGTTTCTTTCAGAAGTTTGTAACAGTTTTTATTGCAAGCTCAAATGTCAGCAGAAAATTTATTTGTACCAAGTACCAACATTTTTTTTTTACATCATCTGTTTACTGGGTTTCATTCTGCATCAGTTAACCGAGTGACAAAATCAACAGTTGCATTTTATTATGTTATGTACCTATAACATTCTGTGTTCTCATATATGCTACAGTTTTTCTCCCATTACTTTATAATGCACTTATTATTAGTTCTATAGTTCTTTTATTTTATTCATTATATATATTGAATAGTTTGCCAATATAAAGTAGCTGAATACATGAAAGCAATGATGGCAAATGAGATAGAAGTATCTAATTACTACATCGGAGCATATGTGCAGGTAATTTCTTGTCTACAAAACTAGAGTCAGACAAAGGAGTTATCAAAAGTAGTACCATCCTGCCTGTTGTCACATGGTCTTCAATGAGAATAACATACACATCTCTCTTAAAGAATTACTTTGTGTTTATTATAAAATGCTGTTCTTTTTAGTGTTTCTTAATTAAATTAAGAAATTTAATTTTCACTTTATTTGCCTGTTAAGTTTCTGTTTGTTTGTTACAGTATACAATAATAACAAATTTAATATAGTTGAATCGAATTTGTAACACTTACATCACTTAATTATTTAAGGAGGAAAACAAGTTTCAAGAGCTAATTATCCCCATCCTCAGTTCCAGGTCAACTGCCCGCTTCGTTTTTCATGTTGGTTTGGTTTGTCTCACTTAGTAGGATTTCAAAGTTAAAAACATGGTTTTTGTTCTTCCATATATAAATGTTCTCCCAGATTGAAGTTCTGTTTTTCCTGCGATATTTTCAAGTAATTTGGAATTCCTGTTGATACTGTGCTGTTCCTTCCAAAAATGCCAAGCCACTGCTGATTTTTCTTCCTGTTTTTGATTTATGTTCCTAATATGTTATTTTGCTTGTGTTTTTATGTTTCTTTTGGTCTTTCCAATGTAGATTTTTTTCACAATCGTTGCAATTTATCTGATATATTTCTGATTTTTTCTCTTGTGGAATATCATCTTTTAGTTTAGAATTTAGTATATTTTTTATGGAGTAACTGTTTTTAGGGGCTAAAATGATATTGTGTTTTTTGAAGATCCTTTGGAATTTATAGAAGACAGATGGATTTTATGTGGATTTTTTGTACCTTCTATTTTCTTCCTTGTTAGGGATAAGTGTACTGATTCTCTTTTTGTTCTTTGCTATTTTTACTTTCTTATATGCAATTTCTTTTTAATTTCATATTTATTATATTGTTCAGTTCTTGATCATACTCCTCTTTTTTCATGGGGACATTTAGCAACCTGCACATAAATAATAAGTGATGTAAGTGTACAAATTCCACTCAACTATATTAAATTCCTTAGTGTATTAAACATCACTGTTACAAAAGTCCACCACACTTAACAAAGTATACAATAATGTTGATTTTTAAATTTTCAAAGGCAAATGACTGTCTAGTATCAGCTAGGGCTGCCTTATAAGCAGAAAAGCTGCATTCTGCATCAGTTGAAACTACAGAAGCATATGTAAAATATGCAACATCATTCATTTCAACATCTACATTTACATTGACACCTGAAAGAACATTAGCTACTTTATCAGAGTGAGGTGAATCCATTATTTTGCAATCAAGTTTTCATTTTCTTACACACTTTGTTATCTATATAATATTGCATGCTTATAAGATTCATTACTGAAATTTGTTCAACCAGTTTAATTCCAGTTCATTCTAAATGTTTAATTGCAGGAGAAATAAGTTTAAAAGTATGCAGCAATATCTTCACATTTTTTAATGTTTAGATTACAAAAGAGAGATTGGGTGTTATCTATTGAAAACTGCATTGTTATTGAACATCTGAACCACATCTTTAAGGCTAGAAAAATCTCATGTAAATATTTGCAAGATTGCAGTCAGGTTCCCAAGTATATTAAAACAGAATGGGAGGAAGCAGCACTCCGGGACAATCATTTCTGAACACTGAAATGCAAACTGGAGCTTTCAAAAACTTTTTTTGTCATTGGCAGTTAGCCTTTTCACATCTGGACATTGGTGTCTAATTTCCTGTCCAACACTATGGCAGGCATGGGCAAGCAGGTGATATGTACCATTATTAAAATTAATCATTACAAGCCTATTTTGCTGTAGTCATTGATTGAAATTAATTTAAAAATCAAAGCTTTTACTGATTATATAATTTGCATCTGGAGTGGCAGAGGTACAGATGTTTGTTGACAGTAACAGATTTAAAGCCTTGCTTATTTGAAAACTTCTGTTTGTTATACTATCTGGATGCTGCTCTATTTCTAAGACCTCTCTTATAACCAAATTAAAATACTGCTGTTGTTGCAATTACTTCTGCTATTTTTTTCCCCTTCAAATTTTATTTCATGGAAATTTTTCTTGCATGTTCTGCAATTGCAGATTTTTCTGACTGATTAAGATGTAAATGTCACTTATATTCTATGAGACAAGTTTAATGATTCTTCAAGTCATATGAATGTATACTTTTCCACATTTGCATGATACTTTATATATTCCTGTGGAACTGAGAGGATCCCTTGGTTCTTTTACAGAACCTATTTTTGTTGTGGTTGTGAAAATGGTTTTTATGTTCTTCTTTCTCAAAACCCAGACAATAAATAGCGTAACATCTTCTATAAATGGCAAGAATGCTTTAATTTGGTTTTTTGGTCTGGGACATTATTTTCATATCATCTTCAAATAAACATATGCTCACACATAGGAATACTAGGAAAAGAAATGCCGACCAACTAACTAAAAAAGAAACAAAACTCCTGCAGCTATAGGTGAATAATTTTGACATTAATGACAATTCCTTCGTTGAAAACATGGTTTTATAATGAGGTAAAGTTTAATTTAATATGTAAGAACCATGCCATGATATCAGCCATTTAAGCTTTAATCCTCTCCAATGGATATAGTCTTTATGCATTGTATAAGAATTGAAATTTGCTTCGGAAAAAGTGCAAAAAAACATGCATTGCACAGACCATATTGAGAAATGTGCACAGTTAAAAGACTTTTCAGATTTCAACATTTATCAGGGTATTTTAACTTCATGAAAATTCAAGAAGCAAATTTCGAATTTTCAACTGAATCTACATAAGTCCAAGATTGACAAATGGCCAAACTACCCTACTACGTACTAGGTTCATTTATTAAATGAAGAATGCTAGGAAATCTGCTACTGCTGTAGCTCAGTTGTTTGTTTTATTAGTCCAAAACCACTTATGTTAGTGGAGGGAAAAGAGAATTCTGCTGGGATCAGCTGTCTAATTCAAATGTTTGCCTGTAATTTTTTCTGTAACTTATGTATGGATAATTAAACAATTTTGATAAGAAGTCATTCAAATTGCACTAATTTTTACCAATGTGGACATGTTTTGAAGGCTGCTGCCTTCATCAGCATGGATTCACTGTCAATTGTTCAGCATGGTCAACAGATGTCTCTCTGTAGATCTGATGAATTTGGAGTTGAAGTCATTGTTATTTGGATGTTTCCTAACATTTCCAAGGAAAAACTGCACGTTATTCTAAAAAAAAATGTTTAACTTCAATGTCCTTACCTGGAGAAATATTAAAAGAGTACCTCAACCTCACAAATATCCTTATCAACCAAGCCTACTTTTTATTCAGAGGCAGGTTTTATTCATAAAATATGGTTTGGCCATAGGTAATCCCCTTCCCCCATTTTTAGTAGATATATTGTAGAAACGCAAATAGTTGAAGCTTCATTCTTTTAATAATTATTAAAAATGGAAAAAAGATGCTCTTAAATTATTCACCCTAAAAACAATAGAAACAGAAATCAACAATATTCTCCCCTTCTTACGTATCAAAAATATTAAAACCATAATATATTGGAATTTGACATATTCAGAAAAGATACCCACTGGAAGAAATGCAGGCATAATCAAAACCATACAAACTAGTACTAATCAACAGTCTTTTATTCAGATTAATTTACCTATCCATAAGCAAGATCAAACACAAATCAGAACACCATCAAATCTTAGATATAGTGAAAAAATGACTATATAATTGGTCTGATAAAAAGAAAGCATAGAAAATCAAAAACCAAAAACAAATAACATCACTGCCCTGAAAAGCTATAAAGCCACACATACAATAAATTGACATTTACATTCTATCCATGGTACACCATAAATTTCAAAATTTAAATAATAAACAAATAAACAAATGTAGCTTAAAAAACCTCCTATAAATCACACAAAGGAAATATGTGAACCCCGCTCCCCAAAGTAAACAATAAGGCAATATGAAATCAACTGTAAAGGCTGCAAGGGGGAAAAAAAGGGTAAAACCAAAAGAAACGCATTGTTTTACATTTCAAGATGAGAAATATCAAATACAAACAGAACCCTATAGAATTAACTGCATGAGAGAAATCGTTCATACAAAAAAATAAAAAAAAATTGGTCAAAACAGACTTCATCTCCAAATTAATTAACTTTATAAAAAGACTCTGCAGAAAAATGCCACCCAAGACATGTCCAAGTAATTTGGTAAAAATGTAAATGATTCCTTATAAAAAAGTTGTTTAATTATTAATTTTATCATGAGAATTCCAACCATTTTGATCTATATTTATATATAGATGTTGAATAGCATTATTACTAATACCCCTGGTCTCTAGGCTTATAATGAGCAAACAAACAAAAAATTTTTTTGATCGTTAATCTGTAATTCTGAAAATCAAAGTAATTGAGCTATGATAAATGTTTAAATAATTGTACCATATTAAGGATTAATAACAGAAGGAGAGTGGTTAAATGAATTATGATTGCTATATTGTATACTGCCAATCTTAAAATAAGCATGACATATGGCTACTTATTAAGAATTGCATTCAGTAATATGTTTAAAAGGGATACATTTTTATTCATGCTGCATAATAACAAATTAAGTTCATTTGGGAACAACAGCTTGTATTGCATTCTATGTATAATTTTTAAAGCTAACTAGCACCATTGATAGCCATAAAAAATAAATGGTGCTTACTAGTTCTACAGTTGGCCTTAGGGAACACATATTCTTGAACAAAATTAAAAAACAAACCAAACATGACTTTTAGTATTTTTAAACAGTCTTTGACTCCAAATTCTGAATAAAAGCAACTCTTGTTTATAAAGTCATTCCTTTTACAATGCTTAAATTTGTTTTTAATCTTTTAATACTTTTGATTTCCATGTTCATAATAATTTTTTCTGTTACAATATCACTTCTCATTTATTTCTGGACAATACATTTTTGCAACAAAAAACAATGAAACAGATTGGAGGACATCCATTATCAGGAGGAATAATGCCTGTTTCAAACTGAACACTTTTGGGTTTATCACTAAAGAATCACATTGGGTTAAAAATACAGTAATTGACTTGGATTTAGTTCTGCGCCCAACTTGAAAATTACCACTGCATTTAAAACCCTGATTCCTTTTATAACAGATCACAGATCCCACATTGTCAAATGAAACTAAAAAAAACTTATAGTGCTATGTTTTGGGAACACTGAGAATCTCTTCTTTGCGCAGAAGAAGCAGTGGTTGTAGTGCTCTTTTCCTTGCACCTGCTGCTATTTGCAAGTTCACTAAGGGGGATACCAAATTCTGCTGTTCCCCAAACGTCACAGTTTGGACTGTAGCTTGCAGCTCTTGGTTTCCAATTACTTATTCCCAGGGATGCATAAGAGGTACCAGCACCATCCACCCTCGTGGTATGAATGCTAGTTGCATCCTCTAAGGATCGGCACTTGCCCCTCATAGTTCTGGAAGAAACATGGAGATGATGATGACTGCCCTGACGTCTTCCTAAGTATAGATGACTGCTCCCTGCTGGATTGGTGCTATAGCTTGCAGCACCTGCAGAAGAGCTACTCCGTCTTCTATCTTCCAAAGCATTTAAACTGTAAGTGGGGACAATCTTATGTGGAAAGCGAGGTGAACCCTTTGCCCGTTCTTTGAACGAAAGTACTGGCTGTGAATGCTGATGCTGTATGGTTCCTTTTTGAACAGATGAATAACTAACTCTCCTTTCTGTACCAACAAGGTCCTTTTCTTCTTTTCTTGAAAGACACATTGCCAGGGAAAACTTTCTTCTGTTTGCAGCACCATCCCCATCAAAACAGATACTATCCTCTGCATCATCATTTGATGTAACACTTATAATAGGACCACTTCCACCACCCACTGTGCTGCAGTAACGTTTGAGGGGGTGCACTTCACGCGCTGATGCAGCAACAGTGGTTTGAGTAATACTGGGTTGATTTATTGCTGTAACACTAGTACTGCAGGATGAAGTCATAGTGTTGGCATTTGTGTTAGGAACAAACCCTGCCAAATAACCCATATGAAGTCTCAATGCAGAAGCAATACCAGCTCCACTAAATGAAGCTGTAGAAGTTTTGCGGCTTGATGGTCTACTGCCAAGGAAGTTTTTCAGGCGTCTGAAGACACCTTGCTTTCCAGAGGCCACTGAGATGTCAACATCCTGTCCCTCACAGGTTATAGTATAGTATTCATCCTCTTCGTCGCCCACACCAGGCTGCATCAGTGCATCATCTAGCTTTGGTTCAGAGCTGAATGTTACTTGCCTACGCATGGGCAAATTTCCATGCTCAGCAGATGGCCAACTTGCTCGAGGTATTACAGGTGGTAGCACTGATAACAATAGCATTGGTAGACCACTACCAACACTGGGTGATGGATGTGTGTCTACTATGTTGTGCTTTCGAGGGACTCCTTTTTCATCTGTTATAGCATCACCCTAGAATTATAAAATGTAACATTAGCATTTTGCATGTAATTGTTATAATGAAACAAAATTATTAAAATACAGAAATGCAGTAATAAACAGTTGCCTACCAGAGCAACTAAAAATGAAAGCTTATTGGTTCACAAAGAGAATGAACAGCATTTATGTTATCCCATATGCATAAAGCAATGGAATAATTTGTCAATTTTGAATAGCCCTCTCAGAAATGGATAAGCAGTGAAAGGATTTATGTCAATTATGTTTAATATGTCATCTAACACACTCTTGTGCTTCACTTATTTTTAAATACGGTGGGACCGGTTTTGAAGAGACATCCTCTCCATCTTCAACCAACTTGACGACTGGTATGAGAAATTAACATCTATGAGGACCTGTAGCTCCATCCTGGTGGTGTTTTTTTCTTTATAAACTGGAAATTTATATTACATTACAATCCAGTTTATAAAGAAAAAACACCACCAGGGCGGAACCACAGGTCCTCATAGATGTTAAGTTTCTCCTACCAGTTGTCAAGTTGGTTGAAGATGGAGAGGATGTCTCTTCAAAACCGGTCCCACCATTTTTAAAAGTAAGTGAAGCTTAAGAGTGTGTTAGATGACAGATTAGATACAATTTCATTTAACAAGCTTCACTGTGTGAGTTCCAACAGAATTTTTTAAAACTGTTTTATTTTTTGAAAGTTCTTAAATGAGAGAAAATATTGTTTCTGGCTAAATTTATTTGACCATTAAAAATAGCCCTCCATGCACTGTATCAAGTAATGGTTTATTTAAGTACAAAAGTTATTTCATTAACCCTTACTGCATTACAAAAGAGTCTGCAATCCTGACACTTTATCTTGAAATTTAAGTTCTAAAGCAGTGTAATGACTAGAGAATGGAACAAGTGCTTCATGGACAAGATATCAGCATAAGAATACATGAGCTAAGAGATGCTATGTGAGAGGGAGAAGAGTGGATCAAATGTACATTTTGTTTCAATAATGATGTTGAATCGCCCCCTGGAGGATGACGTGAAATTGGTGTATAGGTGAAGTTTCATTACATCAGTGTGCTATTAATATTTATGTCATTCTAATACATGTAGAGTTGGGTTAAATTGTACTTTTCAAATAGAAATGCTACTATCATAGCAGTTTTAACTTAATCATACTTAAATTACATACATTGCTTGGATGAGGGTTTCAGCCTACATGTTCTATGTAGTGTGAAAGTTTGTTTCAGTAAAGTACACTTCATCTTCGTGTCTCAAATCCTGTTTTACATTGTATGGTTGATGCACAGACAGTTTAATACCCATTCTAACATTATTTGTTCCACAACTGCTAATTTTTACTAGTGGTCAAACATGATACATTTGTTAGCAATTCATAGCATTTGCTTTATTATGAGCATAATTTTATAGTGCATATAAATGTATATTTTATTAATATATTATGAAAAACATCAAATTTTTCAATATATTAGTTTACAATTTATAAAACTGATTTTAGAGATAACATTGGAACTAAAACCAATGAATGGAATTAAATTACTGCATACTGAAATTATCTGATTCATTAGAAGATTGAAAGCCACAACTTAAATGTGAGTCACGCTGGGCAAAGCAAGAGCTCCAGAGAAAGGAAAATATAAACATCTACTGTAATCCCACCTTTGTTTTCAATGCAATATGAGTCACTCTGATCAAACAAGAAGAAGGAGAAAAGATAAACAAGGAGAAAAAGATAAACCTCTCACAATTCCAATCCAAACCTATCAGTGCCTGCCATGTTTTTAGTACAGTGGTTTACAATGGCTTACTCAGACTTGGGTGTGTGAAGTCTATTGTGTTTAGGAATACTTTGAACAAAATATACCTAGCGAGTGCAAGTGATAAACTTCACAGTTTTCAAGATAAATTTAAAAATGGAAAGTTAAAACCAATGAAAAAGTACTTTATTTTCAAGTATGTAAAAAAATAATTTATACTGAGAAATGCTTCCAAGTAATTCAACATTTCAACTGCAGCAAGCATAAGGTAATGTTAAAGGTGAAATATTCAAAAAATGTTTCTGTTCAGAAACTTTTTTATGAATATTTATTTGTATACTGGTAAAACTTTCTCCCAATATTATCATGATTAGTGTGAAGCTTTCTTAGCAGCTCATATTTTCCTTTGGAATTTAACTAACCCAGCTGTATGTAAATTCTTTGAAAGATATGCGCAACACAAGGTGCCTGACAAATCCACTCTTTTTTCTTAAATTATTCCATGCAATGTTATAATAAAACTACTGAAAAAGTTCAGAAACACATTTAAGAAAAAGTTATATGAGTTGCAGAAACAACAGATTGCAAAGGATGGTATATTGCAAATGTTATAGTTGGTTCACTTAAAAACAGACATCTCTTGCTTTTCTGTTTACTTTGAATAAATCAAAGCCCCAAACAGCTCCACAATTGCAAAATTTTTCATTGAATCACCCACTTTACTATGGCTAGATGGCATTCAATATTGCAAGAATATTGTGAGCACTGGTGCTATTACAAGATCAAGACTGATAAAGTTTGCGAGCAATATTCCCAAATATGACACATTGTAACTGTCTTGCACATGAGTTGCACCTTGTATCAGAGACAATCAGAATTAATTTTTGACTTGGTAATAAACTTATATATTATGTAGTAAAGTTTTCATAAAAGCACCTCATAGAAAACAAATCTGTTGTCTGTATTTCAGATTTAATTCTAAATCATTAAGTATTTCATTATGTTTTGCTGGTGTTAAAAAAAATGAATTATTAACAAAGCTTTTAATTGAAATATATATAACCTCATACCTCAGCGGCAGAAAAAGCAAAATAGCATGCTGTACTCTGTGATATTATTATTATTATTATTATTATTATTATTATTATTATTAATTTTGGTGCCGTTGTTGTTATTTCCCCCAACACTTGGAACTTTGCAATATTACAGAAACACAACAACATGCCTAATGGACTTAAAATTAATATACATTCATTTCAATCATAAGATAGCTTTTTACCACAATCACTGCAAAGCAATGTTTTAATACTTAAAATTGTTGCTGGTATTGTGCCATGTGATGCTTTAGAGAATGCAGGCTTGTCTAGAAATCAGTGTTAGTCAGTTTTAACATTTTGAAATGGTTCTTAGAGCTGAAGATGCAGCAAAGGCAATGCCATTAGTGGACGATGGATGAAACCTATGTTATATCGTTGACTTCATTGGCACTACTTATTCCAACATACACAGGACTGCTCAGAGGTTAAGAGAGAATGGTATCTACACCAGGAGACCTGGTTCTGGTCATGGGAGTACCTCTGATCTTGATGCATTTTCTTTTACTGCAATTTCTTTGCAATTGGCACTGGACATCAGTGGAGGCCAGAAAAAATTTATAGCAAGTATGGCATGTTAACATCAGTGAAAGTACAATTAGAATAAGGTTGTATGCATTGAATTTACAGTCCAGGAGACCTGCAAAAGGACGACTTCTGACCAGGAAGCACCATATCTCTCAGATACAGTTTGCTTGCACCCATCAAAATAGGACTATAGAGCAATGGTGCATGGTGTTCTTCATGAATGAGAGCAAGTTCTGTTTAAGGGCTTCAGATGGAAGGGAGAGTGTTTGGAGAAGGCCAGGAGAATGCTATGCACCCTGCACTTTCTCTTATAGGACATTTTTAAAGGGAGTTTCAGTGTTGGTTTGGGCAGGAATCAGCATTGAAGCAAGAACGGAACTGGTGTTCATCGTCAATAGGTTACTGATAGTTCATTAGTATTTCGAGGAGATTCTTGCTGATCATGTATTGCTGACCATGTAGTGTCTTTTGCACCCATTATAGGCAACAACATTATCCTTATGCATGATAATGCTTGTCCACACATTATGCAGTGTATTTCTGAGTTCCTGGATGTGGTTAAGATTAAATATATGGTATAGCTGGCATGCAGTCCAGACCTAAACCCAATAGAAAATGCCTGGGAGATCTTGGGAAGCATGCTAAGAGTTGATTCCCTGACTCAATGGCAGAAATTTGGGCTACAGTTCAAGCTGAATAAAAATAGATACCACAAGAGGAGATTGTAGATTTTATCTGGAGCATACCTGACTGAATCACAGCTGCATTTAGTGCTTGAGGTAGCAACACTCATTACTAAGACTGGTTGGTTATCTTACACAAACAGCTAGAGAACCATAGAGTCATTGAAAGTATCAATTCCCAATTTTTTTTAAAAAGTGTTGTTTATGGTAATGTTTGATCATGTTTTAATATTTATGTCTTTGTTTCATTAAATGCAGATTTTTATTATAAACATTTTTTAAAAATTAAGTTTTTCACTTTTTTGTCACTCAGTGAATTCTTGGGTAAATTCATGTGTTATTAGATTTAATTTTCCTAAGAAGCTGACAATAATTACTCTTGATTACATGAACAAGCATTAAGCAATATAACAGTCTAATATATATAAGATGAAGGCCAATTTCAGACTTTAAATACTTTGTAAGTGGTATCTAAGTGGTCATTTTAAAATCATCAACAGTATAAGAAACAGCATACCTACCTAAATATTGTAAGTGAATGGAGTTTAGTGTAAAAAATAAATGCCTAAGTTTAGGTTAGCATACCTACCTATTTAAGCTTTTTGTTATTAGAAATATGTAAGTTTGGGCTTGGTAAAAACAAATGTTCAATGGCTGTTTTTAGAGTAAAAAAACATTTTTGAAAATGTACCATATAATTATATAGAAAGTAATTATCCAAATTTGAAACAATGTATTCTACACATGTCATGTTTTTATGAACTGGGGTCTCTAAATACCAGGTTAAGCATTACTGTTTGGTTCATTAGGTATATTAAACATTCTTAATGTTTCCTCCAGTTTTAATAATAATAATAATAATAATAATAATAATAATAATAATAATAATAATATATTCACCATTGGGTAATTACAATAATTACAATAGGCTTTGTCAAAAGAAAAAAGGAGAAAGAGGCTTAAGCCTATGGATGAAGAGTAACAGCTTATTTGCATTATTTACATTATACATTTTTACTTTTTTTATTATTATTTCATATTACTCTTAATTCCTACCAAACTTAATCATACCGAAGACAATAGCCTTCATCTATTAACGATGACTAGAAATAATAGAGTCCTTGCTGTACTATCAGCAGATATTTTAAAGTTGATAATAAGATAGCTAATACAGCACAGCTGACATGTTCAAATATGTTTAATTGTAATGTTCTTGTATAATAGTCATAGCTTTAGGTAAGAAATATGGTAACCACTTCCAGTACAAAAGTAATATTTTATTTTGAAGTAACTTCTTCAAGGGGTTTTCTGTATGGTAAAATCAATTCACTATGGAACTATTGAATTTTCTGTAGAGAAATAGGTGCATATACTTACTAATTGTATTAAAAGTGCTATTAATTTCCTGGCATTTACACATCAATTGATCATACCTTAAGTTATTCCTGTTTATAGAAGTTACAACACTGACCTTTTCATCACATATTGATTCAGTAGATGTTCTAGGAGAATCAGTCAATTGCCGTTTCAAGCGTCCAATTTCAATATCTAGAGCTGCCATTTCACGTCGATATACCCTATTTTGCACTTCAACTCGATAATAGAGTTCTCTGCGATCATCTGTAACAAATCTTAAAAAAAAAAATTACATTTAGGATTCATTGTTTTGCGTTAAATGTTCAAAATAAGTGAATTACAAAAATATCTTGTATCATTGAAATCAGATTTATTACTTTGTTATGTATTTTACTAAAAACATTCAGAATGTGTCATTGCTTAATTTCTACTAAATAATCAAATTTCGTATTTTGTTTTGAATACATTTCATGATCATAATGAAACTTATGCTAATATATTAAATTATTTGTTTATAGATCTTAAATATAAAACTGCATAGTGATACTTTGGAGCTCTATTGGCATATGCAACAAAATAAAACATATTCCATATTGAAGGACAGTTACTTCAAGCTAGGGTTTTGTTTATATGAATATTTTTGTAGCCAGAGAATTTTGATATAAATTGTCAACTCAAGGGCATGCTTAGACATTGAATTAAAAATTGCTCAGTGTGATATAGGTGAGAACACAGCAGTGCTGATGGCTTATGAAAGCTGTGAGTTATCTGTGTAAAAGTTATGCACATATTAGTAATTGAAATAAGTATTTAAGGTTAGCATTTCAGTGCAAAAAAGGGGAGGTCAGAAATTGGAGAAGAAAATAAATGGAAAATTAAATTAAGTTATAAAGGAAGAATCAGATTTGAAAAATTTGAATCATGGTAAGGTTTCAAACCAGGATCTTCAGCTTCATTTCTGAAGTTGAACCAACTGAGCCAGCATATCCTCTTTTAAGCATGAAACCACAAATCTCTCTCACCTGATTCTATATACCCCAGAGACCTCCATAAGGTTTTTTCTACTGTGAGAGATTTATATCTTGAGAGACAACTTGTAATGCTACAAGTACTTTTGCCCAGGCTTCTAGTCAGTCCTGGTGGTGTAGGTGGTAATCATACTTTCCTTCTAAACCCAAGATCTCAGGTTCGATCCTGGCCAGGACCGATGAATTTTTTTCTGGCGTAAAAATCCTAAGTATGGCTTGAACCTGCGATAGTGGGTTTAGGAAACAAGTATGGTTACCATTACACCACCAGGGCTGACACTACAGTTAATATATGCATTCAGCTTTGGCTCCTGGGAGTAAACCTCTTATTTTAAGTGAAAAGCAGAGTTTCATTTTTGTAGCTTTGGAGCTTTGAAAAATATAATTTTACTGCGCCTTCTGTTACAATTTTCCCCAAATCTTCATATTTTTAATCTTTTTTTTTCAAAATTTTGGTTCATATGAACTGAAGGACAATAAATAAATAGATTAAAAGATATAAACAATGTATACAGTTTTTTTCACACTCACTCCATTCACTTACATAGTTTGTCAACAGGCTGAAGATGGGAGGGATCGCTCCCGAAACATATGTTCCAAATTTATGTAAGTGAATGGAGTTAGTGTGAAAAAAACTGTATACATTGTTTATATATATATACCACTCCATTGTCAACAGCTTCGTAAGTACACTTATTTGAGATTAAAAGATGTTATCTGCGTACAGATAACTTTGTTTTTTTTCTATGGTAGTTAAATTAATTTTTTTTGAAAATATAAATAAATGTTTATTTACTCTAAGGCTTCTTATTTTGAGCTGTCTGCAGTCGAGCCAAGAAATTTTCTCTTTGTTGCTTTGAGCTTTGTTTAGTTTTTCAAGTACCTAATTAAATTTTCCATACTTTTATGAATGCTCATGTAGGATCTGTGAATGGTGCAATGGTATGCTTATTACAGTGGATCTGTTATTCTGAATAAAATAGACTTGATTAATGATGCTATGAAATGCTTTAAAGGAATACTTGTTGCGGAAAGTAAAAAATCAATTTAATTTCATTATAATTAAACAAATTATTCTCTGACATATTTCTGTTAAAGCTGATTAACATATTCTGCTATGCAGACATAAAAATACTCTCAACAAATTATAACTTTCTAGGGCTAGTCATCAGGATCGACATTAATTGTTGGCCATGAGAGAATTTTCTAGTAGAAGTACTGACATTCATTTGGGGTATACTATACTATTTTTCCATCATCTGCTATCTTCTTATTGTTAAATGGAACACCAGCTGCACCATTACTTTTTGGGAAGGCAGAACTAAACTTGCTTTACCTTTCGCCAACTTGAAAGAGTGCTGGATAGTGCCGTCAATGTGTTCAAGTGCTTTGAGATATCCAAATTTTCTTTATTATATGTTGAATGCTTATAATTTGAAAGATAAGCTCAGGGTCATAGTGAAGACTGTCCAGATGAGAAATTGCTGTGGTGTATTCTTAAAATACATCGGTCATTATCTAAATGCTCTTCTTTTATGTACCATTAATTCTGCAATGGCAGCACTCTTAATATTTTCATTCAGTGATGAAAGCCTTACTTTTCTTTACTAGGTAGATTATTTTCATTTATATGCTACATATGTAAATCTTAAAATAATTCTTTTTTCAAGTTTATGGGTATCATTGGTTAGGATCACTTTCTAAAATGTATAATTTTCTGGAACCTTATTATTGAGGTTGTTAATAAGAATAGCTTTGGCCACTGCCCAGTCATCTGATAATTTGCTTTACTAAAAATTATGTAATATGTACTGAAAGAACTTTGCTTTATACCTTCATTCTTGGTTTAATTTTAGGACTATATACACTTCTAGAGGAAACCCTCAGAAACACATGGCTAAATTACAAGTAAATGTACTATTTTGGGTTTGATACAAGGAATGTTTTCTGCTTGTTGGTTTGCAATATTTAAAATTTATTTAATTCTATTCTTACCTCCTGGTGTTAAATTCAAATTTAAGTCCCATGCTGTGCATGATAGGATCTCCATTATCTTCTGTGTTTCCCAAAATCGCATGTAGTTTAGGTAAGAAGAGAAGACATAATGTAGCAGTAGTTGAGGTCAGAATGAGTGTGGTAATCGTTACAAAAGCCAATGTTGCTCTTTCTGAGATGAGATTTGCTAGAACCACTACAATTCCACTAGTAATAACTACGCTGTATACACTCATTCCAATGTACTGGGAGTCATTTAGAGCTGGTATTTTAACATGTCTGCAAAAACACCAAAATGTACCAGTAAACTGTTAATGTATAACAATTTATGCCATATTATTTTCATAATTTTAGCTATTGTAAATTAAACTAAGTAAGCATTCTAAAATAAGAGATAACTCAATAAAATTATATAATGAAAGGAAGGACATTCTCCTTAATTAACTAATGCATTTTATACTACAATACTGTTAATTATGTATTGCTACATAGAATGGATCAGAGAAAAAATGTCTTCCCAGAAATATTTCTGAAAATATTTTTCCTAACTTAATTTTCCTAAATAAAATGCCCAAACAGCAGTATTTCCTTACACATTTCTTAACCAACATGTTCTTAATCCTAAATTCCTAAAGTATTTCTTCTAAAGATATTGTTTATTTTATTATCTTCTGTGGATAAGTGCTTTCTATTTAAACAATTATGTACTATTTATTATTTATTGAAGGACTGTAGTTTAAAGATTTTGTTGCTTTCCAGGTAACAGGGCAAAAATTAGAGGAATGGATATTTGAATTCTATCACCTTCAGGATTCTAACCTCATTTTTTTAATTAATCCCATGACTGCGAAAATTGGCACTGATACTAGTTTTTAATACATTTAGGAAACAAACAGTGAATTGAGCATAAAATCTCTTCTAATTAAATATTTAAAAAGAACTCTCTATAGCTTTATTTCCATGGGATAAAATCAGTCTGAGTTAAAATATTTGAAACACTCTTCATGGTTTTACTCTCAAGAATAAAAGACCAGGACATGTTTTATGAAACACTTGTTCACATGTTTAACTATTAAATAACTGACAGATCACTTGTTGAAATTGGAAAGGTAATATCTGTGAGGACTCTGGTGGTCTAGTGATGAACCTAAACAGGGTGCTGTCTACTTCCGGAACATCAAAATTCATGAGTTTACGGTCGTATTTTTTTATAAAAATCTTTTCCCATATGCTAAGTTCCTTGGTTGTTGAACAGCTTTTAATAACTTAATGCTTTTTTCTATTTCATGATGTTCATTTCAGAATTGTGCTGCCACAGCTGATTTGTCTATCAATTTATAACAGATGTTTCTCCAATGTTCTTTCAACCTGATGCCTATATTCCTTTTGGTCTTGCCTATGTATATTTTGTCATTATCTTTGCAATTAATCTGGTAGCTGATTTTTTCTCTTTTTGGCCTGGAATCTATTTTATTTAACTTCAATAATTTGTTAACACTATATCTGTTTTGATATCACTATAATATTACTAATGTGATATTATACTGTTTAAATTTTTTTTTGAAATTTATTATTGATTGATGGGTGGTAAGTGAACTTTTTGAAGGTTTTCCCCTAATAATGCTCAAAGTTGTAATTTCTTTAATTCTTTTTTGTTTCTGGAATATTTTTATTTTTCGGTTGATCATCTGTTTTCTGAACCCATTGAAAATGGCTACTTCTATTATATGCAGATATTCTTCCTTGTATTCATTGTTGCTGAGTGGCATATTTACTAACCTATATATCATGCTGTTAAAAGCTGCTTCCTTATGAGATCTAGGATTAATACCATGGGCTTTAATGTAATTATCTGCATGTGTGTCCTTTCTATAAATGCCAAATTCAAGTTTGTATATTACATTTTATTATCTTCAGATCCAGAGATGGCAATATATTATTACTTTCAATTTTGAAAGCTTATAAACAAGTCAGCCAAGAATGGTGATGGAGGGCTACTCATTACTAATCCTGATTTTTATTTAAAATTTTTTTCCTCAGAAGTGAAAAAAGCTTGATTTATTCATGGAACTCATGGAAATAGTAGTGTTTTAGGAGAATGAAGTATTAGGCTTAGGAAATATAAATTAGGAATATTATTTAAGAAATAATGTACATTATAATAAATGTTCATTGGGAATTACAGTTTAGGGAAAATGACTGGGAATCAAAAATGGAAACCTTAAATGGAAATGTTAGACAAGAACACCCCGAAAATTTTGTGTTATGCTTTTAATTAATATTAAAATGCCCAATAAGTTTTCTACCTTTCACAGATAACTAAATTGTAATATCAAATTCAGAAGAACCACTCCAGATTGCTGCTGACAAATTATATAAAATAAGAAAAGAAGTTTCAGTATAAAATATAAATAAAGTAAAAATACATCATTTATAGTGCACTAGCATAAAAAATAGTTACAGATTAAAAATTAACAAAGAATTGCTCTATACACTAGGTATAAAATAACAATAAATTTAAAAGACAAAAAACTATAAGAGAGATTTCCACACTGAAGAACATCAAAAAAAGATGGAAATTCAAAACTTTCACATATCGTCCAATTATCACAACAAATTCAATAGGATATTCAAAGTACATGGCATTACGTTAGGCCCAAAGAACAAATATAACATTAAAATGTTACTAAATTCCAAATTAAAAGACACCATATACTAGAATAGAAATTAGGAATTTATGAAATTAAATGTGCAGATTACAATCAAAAATACATTGAAAAAAAAAACAAGGAGAAATTTGGAGAAAGGAACACTTTAGCAATATTTGTTTTAAACAAATTGATAAATCAGCAGTGGCAGCTCACTTTTGAACCCAAAATCACAAAATTAAACCAGAGGTTAAGCTGCTGAAAGCACTTCACAATCTAATAGGACTATCTGCTTGGGAAAAAATTTTCATCCTAAAAAATGAATTTTGATGTTGCACTCCCTGATGAACTCAGCAAGTTCCTATTAATACCATCAGAGACTGCCAGAAACTCAGAAGCACCTTGATATCCAGCCACCACATCAAGTATGAGTAGTCAATCAACAACTGATGATGGGAGCAAATGCCCCAGAAACATGTTCTAATGTTGTATAAGTAAGTGGAGTTAGTGTGAACATATTTAATTCTAATAGGATACAATATCTTATCAGAAACATATGGATATATAAGTACATATAACAGAAAAACTTCACAAATGCCAGTGGGAACAAATACTTTTTTTTAATGGTGTTTAATGCCTGTTTTTACTACTGAGGCACCACAGGGGAACAAAGAAGGATATGACTCTTTCATTAAGAACAAGAAAATGAAAGCTCCTCAATTTTTGTAAATTATAACAAAATAAAACATTAGTAGCCTTCAGAATATCTAAAAGTATACATAAATCCATATATTGACATCAATTAGTAATTATTAATATTTTATTTCACATTATATACATATAAATATAAGTATTGTTAGCTCTGTAAGCACTGGCTAGAAGCATATATAGCTTGTGTATTAATCAACACAGAAAATAAAACATGGTAAACTATGAAAGGAATAACACCATTAAAATTCAGTTCTCACCAAATACAATCAGGTAATTAGTGCAGGAAATACGTCAATGGATAGTTAAAAGTAATACAAGTCACTGCAGCTCAAGTGCACATGCTACAATTGCATAACAGGGAACAATTCATAAATCTACAGGTAATGACACCTACATTATATAATAAACTAATAATATAATTATATAATAAACTAAGGCAGTGATAAGCACTAAGGCAGTGCTGAGTTTCAACACGAACCACGGAAATTAGTAAAGTCAAAGTGGAACCAGTGATTCTTATACTGCAAAAATATGTATTTTTAATGTTCCTTCTGAAATCTCTAACTCAGTTGTGAGGACAGTTATTAGTAAATAAGGTACTGTATATGATATAAGAAATGAAACCTAGAGCATACAACAGATGCTTTCAGGAGTTTAAGTTGTACACATAGAGCTTAAAAATGATATCCCAGTTGCAGAACAAGTTGCTTATAGTACAGCAGCTGTAGCATATCCTGGTCAGCCACAGACATGTCTTGTCTGTGGAGACATAAACAAGTGAAACAAAACTGCTCACAATGAATTTCAACATTGAAATTAGAGTCACATAATAATCATAGACTGCAAAGTGATGTAGTTAAAGGCAATGAATATAACAAATTGAATGATCCCATAGATAATAACACCCAAGAGAACAAATATGAACATCATCTTGAAATCAACACACAGATAACTGGAAACAAAGATGATATTTCTATTTCCATTGAAACCTCTCATCATTAATGAAACATTAAAGTAGTGATGATAATATAATTAATGGAAGATAACCATAACAAATGGATGGAATAATTGTATATGATGGAAGAAAAGTTAAATCTCCAAAAAGCTCTGCAATATTCTGTACAGGAAAGAGGAAATGTTCATTTATGAATGATGAAGATAGCAATACTAGTGAAACAAGCCAATGGGATCAAGCATGTTGTTGTTGGGATTGATGATGATAGCGTTATTGCAGACCATAAACTCTACATTTGAGTTTCAGCCATTGTCAGAAAATAATATTAATCTGAAAATACATTCCTAAAACACACTGCAATAATCTAATAATTGGGCATTTTCATTTTCATTTCTGTTTAAAACTTTTTCCATCTTTGACTTTTAATTGTTAGTTGCAATTTGTTATACAGAATTTTACCAATAACACTTGGATCTCTTTCAGTAGCTTTGTTTACTCAGATGATACTTTTTCAGAGTCAGAATGCTATAATTGTAGCAGTCCTTGTTTAGAATCTTGTCATGTTCATGTACTTGTGCATATTATGCATCTTTGATACTTATCATCAATCATTGGGCTTAAAGGTTGCATTATTAGCTGTAGTAAAATGGAACTATTTTGCATTTTATGGTGAAAAAAATTATGATATATATGAACATTATTCCACTTTAATCGCAGTTTCTATCCCTTTCTTCATCCTTGTAATTTGTGCTTTTGAATTGTAGCATAAAGACATAACATGAACTTCCATTCATCCATTTGACACAGGCTGCTTATGGGTAAATAACTATTGTGCGGGGAAGCATTAACACACAACTATCTATTAATATTTGCTCTAATGCTCTTATTATCTCCTTAAGATAAAAGCTGTTTTTTCAGAATATCTGTATTAATGTAACAATCAATTTAAGTATACATTAACATTATAAACAAAATCTTCTTTTGAAAGAACCTATAGCAAAATTGTCACAGATTATGTATTTATGAACTCATCATTCTCAAAAACAAGTTTTGAACATACCTTGTTTCCCATGCCATGTATACTCCCACTATAAGTAGCAGTCCTTTGTAACCGTACAAAGCTCCCAACCATCCATGGGTATACTGGGACCGACATACCTCTACCTTAAAACAGATGTTAAAGCTAATTAATCATTTTTCAGCTCATACCAATTGCAATGTTACAGCTATCAAATTAAAGACAACAAAAGTGAAATTAGCATTATAATACTACTATATAAGTGATACAAGAGCAGAATTTCAGTATTTTTCAGGCGGTGCTTTCAATCTTAGAGAAAGTACTTTCAAAACATAGAAATCAACAATCAAATTTCAGAGAATGTATTATTTTTTAAAAATATTTTTCTATGGTTATTGAAATGAGTTTAATGATACAAATTTATGTTCCCCATTTATCTTTTTATTTTGTTATGCATCTTATTCACATTATGGTAAACATATTTAGGGCAGCAAAAGGGTATTTACATATAATAATATATTCACTTATTAGAAAATACAAACCATTAGAAAAAATATTGTAGAAGGGAAGGATGGAGGTAAGGGAGGCAAAAGGGTCTTAACATATAATAATTCAAATGAGTCACAGGGACTCATTCCAGGGCATATTTGAATATGCCTGATAATTGCCATACTATTTCAAGGGATCTAAAACTTAAAATATTATGAAAAGGGATTGTCTGAGTACTTGGTTATAAATAGAGTAAGGTAACAATAAAACTTCACTAACTGATTAATTCTTCAGAACATGTTTCAAGAGCATTCGCTCTCATCTTCAGCTGGGGACTGACTAACTCTAGCACGTGACGTAGTGGCATCTGGTGGTTCCATTAGATAATGGAACAGGAAGTCCATTGTCAAAATTCATAACTGTTATGTTTATTTTTTATAATATAAATCTTTTCCCATATTGCCAAATCCTTGGGTTTGGTGGTAGCTTTTAACGGTTTGGCTTCTCCTGCAATGTTATGATTGTAAGTCCAAAAGTGATCTGCAACCGCCAATTTATCCACTTGTTTATATCTTAAATTTCTGAAGTGTTCTTTGGTTCTTGTCTCCAAATTTTATACTGTTTTAACTAATTATTTAGTAGACAAACCTATTATAGCATTGAAGAATATTTATTGTAATGTAGATCTTAATTTTTATGCATATATCTTATAAACAAATACTCATTGTAACCTAGAGGCTATGCTTACTATAGATACATATTTTACTGTTCTTATCCATTTTTATATGTCTGATTTATTGCTCTATATTTGTATTTTTATCTTGCAACCCTAACGAACTGCATATATTATTACTGTACTATTTACTGATGAACATTTATTTTTACTGTATTAATTATCCTTAGCCATAACTTCATACTGATATGGTTTAGTTGTGTATCACATCACACTGAACTGTTGAACTGCAGTAAATTGAAATTGAACCCAGGCTTATACTTTAACCATTAGCTATATAGGGGTTAATTTATATATAAGAATAGTCCTTTCACATTATCTGTGTGCGGGACATAGAAAGAAAAAATCAGGCTTGAAAAATTTGGGTCAATGCTGGTATTTAAACTATGAATCTTCAATCTTCCATGCTGATGCCCTAACAAACTAAGTTGCAGTGTTTTTATCCAAGCACGATGGTTAAACTAGAAGCCTGGGTCAAAAGTATTTGTGGCATATCAAGAATAAATCTCTCACAATGGAGAAAACCTTAAGGAGGTCTTCAGGATATATAGAATCAGATTAGAGAGGTTCACAGTTCCATGCTTGGAGCAGGACATGGTTAGTTAGTTAGAAAGTCAGCGCAGAAGTCTGAAGATCTGTAGTATGAATCCCAGCCATGAATCAAAATTTTCAAATCTAATCCTTCCTTTCCAACTATGGGAGGAAGGGATAGTGGTTGTGGGTGTGGGCATGCCTATGTGAATTAATATAATTTATGATATCCTAAACTTAGGTATTCATCTTTTTTTACACTAAACCCCACATACTTGCATAAAAGTAAGATGCATTTTGGGAGAATCTCTCCCATCTTCAGTTGCTCACCGAACCGCCATTACTTGAAATGATGGCTGGACACCCGGATGTTTCTGTGGTGGCCTCTGTTGGTTGAAGTAGGATATTGCTGAGTTCATCCATAGGAGGAAACTCGAAATTCATTGGTTTACTCTATTTTTTCCCAAGCGGATAACTCCAATGGGTTGTGAAGATGTTTCAGCAGTTTAATTTCCAGTTTTATTTCATAGTTTTTGGTCCAAAAGTGAGCTGCTACTGCTGATTTATCCACCTGCTTAAACTGAATATTCCTTAAATGTTCTTTCCTCAGAATTTCCAAATTTCTTTTTGTTTTGCCTATGTAGCTCTGCTCACAACCTGCACATTTTGTTTCGTAAATTCCTGATTTCTGTTCTGTTTATATGGATTCTTTTACTGTACAACCTAATAAATTCTTGATGTTGTATCTGTTCTTTGGGGCTAACATTATCCCATGATCTTTGAAAATTTTCTTGAACTTGTTGTGGTAAATTGGATGGTAGGTGAAACTTTTGAATTTGTATTCTTCTTTTGTGTTTTTCAGTGTGGAAACTTCCATTATTCCTTTTTGAATTTTAGATTTATTGATAATTTTTATCACTGTGTCTTTGTTGAAACCATTGATTATAGCTGTCTTTATTATTTGTTTGTATTCTATTTTGTACTCTGCTTCTGTGAGTGGAATATTCATCAATCTGTGTGCCAAACTGTGAAATACTGCATTATTCGGTTTAAGCAGCTGGCTAAATCAGCAGTAGCAGCTCTGTTTTGGACCAAAAACCATGAAATAAAACCAAAAGTTAAACTGCTGAAACACTTCACAATCCATTGGAGTTATCCACTTGGGAAAAAATTTTTATATTAAAAAATAGAAAAAATACCTAATGAATTTCAAGTTTCCTCCTATGGATGAACTCAGCAATATCCTACTTCAACGAACAGAGGCCACCACAGAAACATCCGGGTGTCTAGCCATCATTTCGAGTAACGGCAGTTTGGTGAGCAACTGAAGATGGGAGAGATTCTCCCAAAATGCATCTTACTTTAATGTAAGTAAGTGGAGTTTAGTGTAAAAAAAATATGAATACCTAAATTTAGGATATATTACCATTCCATTGTCAACAGCTTCATAAGTATAATATTTATGATGTTTAATTGCTCAAATAACACAACAAGAGAATGCATAAAATAAAAATAGATAATGACAAATATGCAGCAAGGGATAAAGAAATAAAGTTATGTCAATGGAAATATATAGCTACTGTAAATGGAAACAATAAGCAAGAGAGATATAGCTTACCTGAGGCTGATAAACAACGCTACGGTCTGTTGCACTTATCTCCAGTGTAAGATTGCGCAGATGACGCTGGATTGGATCAATGATCACCCACAGTGTCACAATCAAACCATCAATCAGCAGCAGCACACATATAAGTGAAATGAGTTGTGTATCCTGAAGAAGCTGTAAAAGAGTACAACTTGAAATCCAAGTAAAAATAAAATTAAAATATTTGTTCCCAAAGAATTTAACATTTATGAACAGATATTACATACATCACACAGAAGATTTTATATATCCTATGAGTAGTAGTAGATTTCTATGAAATTTCTATGATTATTTCATACTTTAAACTAATTTTGAATATTTTATACTTTAAATTTAATTTAAATGTTTCTAAGTATTCTAATGAATAAAAAGTTTTTATTAATATACAATACATAGTTAGCTAATTTGAAAGTTTTAGAGCATATTTAGAACAAGATGTTACTTTAATGCCATTATTCCCATAGCCTTATAAAAATGAGAATTAGCAGTATTGCAGTTTACAATTTTTTTCACGATATCTATAAAATAATTATATTTTTATAAATAATGGCACAAACTTACTTTTAAATGTGAATCCTCAACTAACAAGAGGAAGCTATTGTTTGGTTCTGTGTAGAAAAATATTATTGACTGTATAATAGAAAAGCACGTGATCAAGGGAAAAGTATTTTTGCATCAGTTGTAAAATCTTATAAACATTTTAATTTTTTTACTTTGAATCGATGATGGGTGATTATTGCCTCCATTCTCAGTTTGCATGTAACATGCCCAAAGTGATGGGTGACAGACAGATATGCACAGTTATTACATTTAAAATTAATTTCATGTTGGACCTAATACAGTGAAGCAATTAATTTATTCTTAATTAGATAGAGAATCAATTTAATACTCTTATGCTCCACTTACCATTGAATTATACTGAGCATGTTTCACAGACATTCATTTGCATCATCAGTTGTGAGTCAATTGCCGGATTCATTGTTCATTGAATGGTGTAGCTCTCATGGGCATTTAATGAACTTTTAGATTAATTTTTCTTCTGTTCAGATCTCAAAATTCATAACCTTATCTTCATATTTTTTTATAGTTTTTTTTCCCCATATTCCCAGTTCCAAGGGTCTATCTACGAATTTTAATTATTTGACCTCCATTTCTATATTATGTTTAACTCTCCAAAAGTGATGTGCAACCACTGATTTATCTATCTGATTGTACCTGATGTTTCTCCAGTATTCCTTTAGCCCAATTCCAATGTTTCTTTTTGTTTTGCCAATATATACTTTGACCGCCTGTGGTGCCTCAGTAGTGAAAACGGACGTTAAACACTACTCAAAAAAAAAAATATATATATATACTTTGTTGCATTTCAAACAGTTGATTCCTGTCTTATTCTTTTCAGGTATTCTATCATTATCACTGGAGTTCAGCAGATTATAGATTATGTAGGCTGAATTTATTAACTGGTAAGTGAAGCATAAGAGTATTAAATTGACTATCTAATTAAGAATAAATATAGAGTTATGTTCAAGAATTTGGCGAAATTGTATTTAGTACAGACAAAGTATTTTACCCATAAAGAGGTCAATAAGTGTTTCATTGTGATAGTCCATCATCCACAGATTTAGAGTATGAATTTTCCCCTTGTTATTTTACGTTTTAAGTATGCTCTCATCATGCCTTGCAACATCACTACAAAAACCCATACACAGCAAAAAGAGGAGATGGTGCTTATTCAGCCATCTTAAGATACATTTTGCCATCAATTACATCCATTAATCCATTTTATAGTTAAAGACCAAACTTATATATGGATATAACATTTAAAACAATGCCTATTTTGAATGACATTTACATGCATTTTTTATTGAGCAATTTAACTAATTTTACAATTTTCTCCTCTGCTGGAATATAGTTCTTGTGTAAAAAAATGCATTGCATGAGCTACTTTTTGAAATTTATTTTTAAGACAGACATTTCAAATAATTAATTCCCATAAATGAGAAATTTAACAGTGTATTTGGTGCAAACCTTAAAATAATAATGTTCAGTGTAGGGACCATACATGTTTTAGATGGTTACACTTATATCTTAAATTTTATTTACCCTATTTTTTTATGATTTTTGAGCATAAATGCATGCATACATCTTATACTTTTAGATCACTGAAATCTGCTCCCAGTTTCTTCTGAGATTTCAAACCATGTAACTTTGCTACAAGAATAAAGTTAACACTGTCTCTTTCTGTTTATCTGTTGTCTATATAGCAAAAATATGTTATGGATATTCTCTACGAGACAAAGGAAGTTAGCACAAGTTTTATAGTTGTTGCAAACAAGCTGTGTTTTTGTAAACAGGTGTGATGTATAGATTACAAACATGCAAACTGTTAAGTGCGATCGTCAATTATGCACATTTGATGTTCCACTTATAGATCACAATAATTATAGTCACTTTAGACATTTAAACATTGTGTGGAATGCTTTTTCATAATGTAATTCCTGTATATCTTCTATAGTCAATTAGGAATCATCCAAAACCATGAGCAGCTAGATAATCCTTCCTTTTATGCTGTGATCTATTAGATATAGTGTGACAGTTTACTTTCACTAATGAACTTCTGTACTGTGCAATCCTGCTAGTATTCTAAGCATAAATGTTACTCATTGCAAATATGAAATAAGATTTGTAAGTAAGAATTAGGGAGTGAATGCAAGTTGCAATTGTGACTGCAAAAATGTTGTACTTCATGTAAATAGGTTTGATTTTAGGTAACAAATAACTTATGTACCATCTGCATTTAAACTGCACTTCATGGCCATGTATATTTTCACATACTGAGTTCAAACAATGGAGTGTTGGCCACTCTTGGTAAAAGATTATGTAGATATATACATGTCCACAGAGTAAAAATACCAGAAACCAAATTGATGATCACAGTAGGAGCACTTCATCCTTTCTGGCAGTGTTTTAAGCCTCCTGGATCTAAGATATCATATCCAGGAATTGTCCAAGAGTATCTAACAAAGTGTAAAAATGGGGAAAGAAAACTAATTATGTATAACTCACATCAGCATCAGCAATGAAATAGCATCCCTCATTGATAGTATGAACTGAAGGTTGTTCAGGATAATATAATCTTTAGTTTGCTTCAGTAACGCCTTGAAATGATGAAAAGGTAGCCCATTCAGAGGCTGATGGTTAGGTACTATCCAGGACCTTTATAGTATGCACCATGCCTTTAGGTTGTATGCTTGTGACATATTTGTGTTCATCTGTTGCCAATCACACCGATTATGAATTCGATTACCTTTCTCTCCTGAAATTACAGTACAGGAGAGAAAGGTAATCGAATTCATAATCAGTGTGATTGGCAACAGATGAACACAAATATGTCACAAGCATACAACCTAAAGGCATGGTGCATACTATAAAGGTCCTGGATAGTACCTAACCATCAGCCTCTGAATGGGCTACCTTTTCATCATTTCAAGGCATTACTGAAGCAAACTAAAGATTATATTATCCTGAACAACCTTCAGTTCATACTATCAATGAGGGATGCTATTTCATTGCTGATGCTGATGTGAGTTATACATAATTAGTTTTCTTTCCCCATTTTTACACTTTGTTAGATACTCTTGGACAATTCCTGGATATGATATCTTAGATCCAGGAGGCTTAAAGCACTGCCAGAAAGGATGAAGTGCTCCTACTGTGATCATCAATTTGGTTTCTGGTATTTTTACTCTGTAGACATGTATATATCTACATAATCTTTTACCAAGAGTGGCCAACACTCCATTGTTTGAACTCAGTATGTGAAAATATACATGGCCATGAAGTGCAGTTTAAATGCAGATGGTACATAAGTTATTTGTTACCTAAAATCAAACCTACTTACATGAAGTACAACATTTTTGCAGTCACAATTGCAACTTGCATTCACTCCCTAATTCTTACCGTGCCAAATGTTCTAGGATACTAATGAGCTTATGCTTTTTCAAAAAGTAGTTAAGTGCTACTGAAGATTTAGAAACAAAATTTTTCTGATTAGAGCATGTTCTATTGTTTTTTTTATTCATTTATATTGATCATGGCACATGAGAAATTATTTTACTAACCTTATTTTTCACAACCCCACTATGACTTCTTGTAAAGATGCGATGAACCCTATAAGTTTTGGTAAACATGGATCCAAATGCCAGCGAAAATCCAGCTGAAAGAAGATATACTCTAGCCTATGAAAAAGATATGAAGAAAATGTATAGTTATATTACATTTTAGGAGTATGTAAGTAGTTTCCTTATTGCATTGTATTAGAAAATATAATTACCGTGCAAACAATAGGGAAATGATTATTTGCTGGGAGTGTGGCATTATCAAGACCAAGTAGAATCACAGCAGTGTACACCAAAATGCAGCCAACCACTGCCATGTTGTTCAGTCTTGGTGATGACAGCTTGATGTATCTAAACAGAAGATATTGCAATAAGAAAAAGTAAAATTTCAAGATATAATGCCAAAGATTCTGTACATTTTGAGAATAACACCATAAAAATTGCAAACTGGTGTAACAATAGAAAATATATAGTGCTTCTTATAGCTAACCCAAAATATTTAGCCTCTCAGAAGCATTGTTGAATGAATGAACTTATTCCACAATTAAGTTCACAATTTGTTACAACAATATATCCTCAATTTACAATAACAACTATATCTTACAAACATTATTAACCTCTCTTTTTATTCTAGATTCTAGCAGCATTCTTCAAAATACAGTTTTATACCTCATTAACCATGTGGTTGTCTGACTATAAGAAACCTTTTACTTTCTTCCTAGTTTGTTCCAACTTCTTAATTTTACCCATAAAACTCTCCCATTTTATGGATATTTTTTACACACTTGTTACTTAACTTTTATTTAACACTAAATCCTTCTGTAAATTGGGTAATTTATTGTCCCAAACTTTAAACACTATTTAAATTTCTCCCATTCCAATAAATAATGGGACACACTGACTTCTCCCTCACACATAATACATCTGCCATTATTGTCTCCTTTTTATACTTTCAGGAGTGTTATCCACGTCCAACCCATCCTACTCATTTGATCACAAATTTCAATATATTTCTTTTGTCCCCAACTCTTTTCCATTCATAGTACCTTAATCTTACTTGGGGTTTTAACATTGCTTCTATATATAATAGAAGAATTGTTAAAAACCCCAAGTAAGATTAAGGTACTATCTAATTAACACATATCTACTCTCATGTATTATGTGGGATTTTACTGCTTTTATGCTGCAGTAGATATTGGCTCTTTTAACCAGGAACATGATTCAATTGGATATTTTTTAAAATAAAATTACAAAGTGTGTTTTAGTGAATCTCAATGCCAGATAGCCAGATCTTAAGAAACCCCACACACACATGCACATGCGTGCACGCATGCACGCACACTCACTCATTCACTAACTCACTCACTCTGCAAATAACATATTTTATACCACTTGAAAAAAACAAGACTTCATAACATGCAAAAATGTTGGCAGCTATGATCTATGTTTGCAGTATAAATTGTAATATTACTGATGAATTTAATACTGATTTTATTTTTAAAATGACAACATTTAATAATTTTAATTGTTTGCAATCTAATGCTGTATATATTTATGCATTTATGTGACATAAAGGAAGGAAAATATTCTATTATATTTGACATATTTTCATAATACATTAAAAAAGTTAAACATTTAAAATTAATAAACAATTTTGTGAAGATAATATATAAATTTTACTCATTTTTTACCGGCATACTTGGACATGTTTTGAACTCACACTTATAATTAAAGAAACAGCCTTGTCCAACTAAACTGGTAAACATTAGTAACATTTGAGTGATTCCTTATCATACATAATTGTGCATGTATGTGTTTAAAATTGTTTAAATCTATTAACTTTATAAATAATGTCCGTTTTACTTCCTGCATTTCATCACCTTCCATATATTTCTTTGGTTCAAGATATTATTCATGACAAATTATTATTTCAATAACTATTTTGCTTAATGGAGAAATATATAGTGAGTAATATATACCTTAGACAATTTGCAGATGTCTAAGATAATTCTGAAATCATAATCTGTAATCATAGAGCAGAAATGGCCAAGTTCAAGAAAAACCTTTTGCTAAATTCACTTGTTTGTATAATACAAGAATTGACCCAGATTTGAGTTTATTTTTTAATAATTCATACAGTTTTCTTTCTTTATTCACCAGATTTCATGACTTTTCACAAATTTCTATAATCATTATCGAAATATACAAGAAAATGCAAAAGTTTACGTTTTCATAGACATACTATGTAGTTAACCCAGAATGGTAGGATGGGTTCAATTTGATTCCCATAAATTTCACTTTCAAAATTTGCAGTTAGTAGTATTGCTGGGCTGCAAATGATTTGGCATTGTTGTTATAATAATTAGCAAACATTCATGGCCAAAATGCAATGCATTATTGCATCATTTAGATTGCTATATTTAACCTTGAAATATAGCAATTAACTATAGAAACCTTGCATGAAACAAATTAATCATACTGCAGTTAAAATTTCAATATATTTGAAATTATATTTTAACTCACTGCCCTTTATTCCTTGGGAGTGAAGCCACAAGATTGTTTTAATATTTTAAATGATTTATCTACTTGAGATTATATTGCAGTTAGTTTGATCTTGACATGTTAATGTTCCATTCTGTCTCAGTTTACAGTTATTTTATATTACTATGTGCTGTTTTTCCTTGCAGCATTGCTCAAGTATGTAGCAGAATAAATTGATCATTACAAATATATAGAGTGCTATTTCGGTTTCAACTCTTCTCTTGTTTTTGCTGCCATCTGTGTATATTTGAACTGTGTAGTCTTTATCTGCAGATTTATCTTGAATTCTGATTTTATCCATGGGATTAAGCCATTCCCTGTAGTCTGCCTCTGTCTCCAATGATGTTTCTTCTTGGTTGATCATGACTCATCTATCTGTGGCTTTTGTGATGTTGTAGTGTTTCACTATCTCTGCACGTTTTATTGCAATGGGCCTAATCCAGTTATAACATATAAGGCTTATTGTGAAATTGTTGCATAAGCCTTAGCTATTATTAAGCTTATTAGTCTGTGTACTTTTGTTTATTTTATGGTGTTAAAATTTCTTTTCAGGGATTTTATTTATACTGATTCTCATAGCAAAAGATAAACAAAATGACTCCCATTTCTTATTACTTTAGTTCTAAGGTTTCAATTTTTTCTTGCCATCTTGAACAAAGAGTATATAAACTTTTTGCATTTCTCAGCTACATATTCCACACACTCACTAACTGGAATCTCTTGTCCAGTATAATGCCAAAGTAATTTATGTGATTTATGTATTTCATTCTAATGCTGTTTAGATATATTTCTAGTCTTCTTTTGTTCTGAACCTTTTCTTCATTATGAGCATCACTTTGGTTTTGTGTTCATTGAATATGACTTTTCTCTTTTCAGCCCAGTTTTTCTCAATTTTATGTTTGCTACGTTTTCTATTTCCAGTTTGCTTTGTCATAGGATAACAACATGATCAGCAAACATGATTACTTTTGTGCATCCTTTATAATTTAGTCTCAGTAATGAGTCACACTGGATATTCCAGAGGCTAGGCCTAAAGCAGGATCCTTGGGGACATACTTTATTTTTTTCACAATATTTTGGAGCTTTCTTGGGCAGCAATATTCCGTCTAGGTTTATGTGTGTGCATGTATATGTTTTTTTCGAGCAGCTACTGAAAATATTTTGAATTGTATGAGCCCAAAACTTCATTAATGTGTTAGAGATGATTTTCTCAGATTTTTCAGCTTCTTTAACATGGATATTCCTAACAATTTTTATTTATTTAATGCAAATCACATATAATGTTCTTTGCCTTTGAATTTGGACAGTTAACTTTTTTCCCAATATTTCCAATTTATTATACAACAGTCTCTTTATATTAAATAAGATAATCTTTATGAAGAGTTTTTATTGCATCTGTTGGTTAAATTCATTTATCAAAATTAATAAACTTGAATATTTGTAGCTTGCTTATATTTCATATTGTGGCCAATATAATATAGTATTTGTATTATAAACCATCTATTTGTATTGTAGACTTAATTTTAGTTTTAATTTTTTTAGAAATATCATCCATTTTATGATATTTTATATATTCATGCCACCCTCTGAAAAGAAATAAAGTACAAAAATATATCACCATCTAATCTTCCTTAATTTCAACACAGAAAACTGATAACTCTAAACTCTATGAGACCCATTTGCATAGTGAATATGGCCAGAAATAAATGGATTATGCATGTAGCTAGTAAATGTCATCCTTGACAAATAAATGGCACAACAACTTAGATTAACATAGCATTAAAGAACTTCAATTCTTTCTCTAATACTTATGTACATTTATTATATAGCTGTATTTTTATTGATCCTTACTTTAATTTGCGGAAATGAAGATTGAAAGCAAGAAAAGCAAAGGCAAGTGTGATGCCCACCAATGCCAAACAAGTGATGCTGAGAAATGCAGCTGGCTCAATAGTGACCACACGTAATTTGAAAACTCTCTTGGCAATGGGTACCTGGCCTCCTTGCCAAACTAGAGGCTTGCAGTCTGGACATGAAAAATCCATGTGGTCCAAAGAAGGGTAAAACAATGCTACCTTTGTCACCTCTCCACCTGTAAAAAATTACACACACCAAATATGACAGAAGCAGAAAGTTGTACCATTACTGCAAAGGTAGATAATAATATTCTTTTAATTAAAGGCTGCATGAATGGTTGGATAAGCAAATTCTCTTTTAAAGTACCTAATTTTAAGATTACCTTTATCATATTATATGAAATACTGAGAGAATGACAGGATTCTATGCTAAGGTAGTTAGCATTAAAATTAACAACATAGATAAATGGAGAAAATAAAGAATGTAAAGAATTGGAGTCCCTTGATTTTTAAGTAAGATTAGAATATTTACAGTTGTCAATCACATTAATTTAACTGTATTATCATTGTTATTATAATTATAAGGCATTGTTGAAGATGACCATGAGATTTAATTTTTGTGTAACTTACTGTATTTGGTTTGAATTTTGATAAGGGACTAATAATATCTACACTTTTTAATACTTAATAGTCATGTGCCTCAAACTGTCCTGCAACAATATGATTAAATTAATAAAACTACATTACCATAGCACAATAAAAATAATAACTTCCTTAAAAATAATAACTTGTTAAAAATAATAACTTGTTAAAAACAAAAAAATTTAAAAAGACAATGATCATTGGAATGTAAGCATTAACAAATATTTTACCTTTCTGCTTTGCATTTATCAACTTTGAAAAATAAAACAAGTAATTTTAGTGTATATTCTCACATTAGAAATATAAATTTGGAAATATAAAACATAATCAAATTAGTGCTTAAAATAACAAAATAAGTGTAAAAAATTTGTATTTATAGCATTGGCATTTACTATGATATTTAAAAATTAATTTCTTGAAAATATACTTTTCTGCATGTATTGACTTTTGAAAAAAATGCTCCACTATTATAAGGATTTGTGTAAATGTACTGTACATACCTTGTACTTGATAAAAAGCAGATATACCAACTCGATCAGCACCACTAAATGATACAGGACCCTGTAGAGGTTAAAGATGATACTTACTAAATGCTATTTTTAAAGTTTAAATATCATTTTATTGAACCAGGGTTGAAAAATTAATCTTACTCCATTTACAATAATTACCACTTATGTGATATGGAGAAATAATTATTAGAAATTTATACCTTTGAAGGAATCCACACAGTAAAACGAAAATATAACTTCTTTGTTTATTAAAAAGTTAAAATAATCAACACTCATGAGCGTTTCACTCCTTTAATTATTAAAATAACAGGACATGTTTCGTGAACATATCGTTCACATTGTCAACTGAGTACAACTAACGGGGTTTGAATAATGGGCGACTGTAAGGCACTCTGGTGGATTCTGAAAGAATTTAAACAAAATATTATCTTTTACTTAAATGTAAATTGGAACTTGCACAGTGAAGCCAATCATATTAATTGATATCATTGTATGATTCAATTGAACTACACACTCTTAAAGCTTCACTTACTTTTCATAAATGTATGGAACCGGTTTCGAGAACATTTAGTTCCCATCTTCAGCCAGACTAAAGTTCATTCCAGATATGAATGGAATGAACACCACAAAATTGATGAAGAAATAAGATTACTGAAGGCTGTCCAATTTCCTAAGGAGCTTAACATATGGGAGAACATCTTTGTTAAGGAAAAAGAAAAAATTCTTATGAATTTTGAAATTCCGGAAGCAGATAATATTTTGTTTAAATTCTTTCAGAATCCACCAGAGCGCCTTACAGTCGCCCATTATTCAAACCCCGTTAGTTGTACTCAGTTGACAATGTGAACAATATGTTCACGAAACATGTCCTGTTATTTTAATAATTAAAGGAGTGAAACGCTCATGACTGTTGATTATTTTAACTTTTTAATAAACAAAGAAGTTTTATTAGAAATTTATTTGGTTTTAATTGACAAATAGAGAATCTTTTGTTAGAGAATATGGAAATTCTTTTTGTTAGGTAGTATGATGATAATTATGCTAAAGGAAGTTAAATAATATTTTCTAGGGGATATTCATATATTAGATGTAATGATGGTTTGTAGTCCTAATAAAAATAACTTTTGGAACTTTATTATTTTTATAATATACAGTAGTGGTAATAAATGTGAATATTTTATATAAGTTAGCAAAATATAACAAATATATGTTATGAAATAAGCAAATGCAAGTCAGTTTTTATTGCATACCTATATTTTGTTTTTAAGAATATATTACAACACTAAATGCATAAATACATGCATATTTTATTATATTTTAATGCTTGATTTTCTGTGTTCTGGTTATGAATATGTATTTCAAATTAAAAATATTTGTCTTATCGACATAATGAATGAATATGTATGAATTTCTAACATAATAGCTTATTAATGATAATGTTACCATGGCATTTAGCAATAGCCTTCCAGCTACAAAAGTAATATTTCTAGATATTTGTTTTGTTGCAAATATTTTAAAGTGCAAGACACAATTTTATGAACATATTAGTATGAAAAGTTGCAAGCAAAATGAACTGTCACTAACCGAAACCCCAAGAAAGTCAAGTTCTCCAAGTTGAACAAGAAACTCTTCAGCCATATCCTTCCGAGGATAATCAAAATGATGGAGTGAAATGCCAAACTTTTCTTCTTTCCACTTTCTTTGAGCACCTTTCAATGCCAATGCAATAGCCCAAACAGCATCATAAGTCTGTGGAGCATATCGAGTGACAGGAAGGGACAGCATATCAAACTCTTCTTGGAACTTGGAGTTTGTCTGTAACATATAGCATATTATTCATATATTACTCTGGTGTACATGAATATAAAATATAAGTAGTTTATGATGATTACTGCTAATATAATTGTGTAATTGTGCACAGAATACCAGAAGATAAATTTAATTGAATAATGAGTCATATAATATCAGTGAACCTGATGATAAATCAGTGGTATGAAAGAAAAAAACAAGAAAAACTGGAGGAAACACACCTACATGCAACTTTGTTTGCCACAAATTCCGCATTACCAATGTGGGTGACTAAGGTTGTTATGGCATTCATACACGAGATATGACTCCCCTGATAGGATCATTCCTCCCTGACTGAGATTTTTTCCATATTTTCTTTAGTCCTCATTATGGTAAATGCTAGGGAGGTACTCTAAACTTTGGCCTGAAATGCTTTCTTCCTTAGAAAGAAAAAATCCTTTCTGAATTGATTATTTCATCTCATATATAGCCAAGTACACAGCCTGAGATGCCTCAACAGTAAAATCAGGTGTTAAACACTATTAATTCTACATTCATTTCTTGAGAGATTCTCTCTCTCTCTATTTCTCCCATGAAAGAGTAAAATCCAGATAGATATATATAGTGAGGTTTCTTGAATTATGAACTGGGAAAGTGCAGCAGCCACAACTGAAAAAAGGAAGATATGAGGGCCACTGATAATAATGACTGACCTGTGTTATAAGAGATTTTGAAAATGATTGGCTGGCATCTGCTAGGAAATTCCTATATTTCATATAACTTTTTTTCCGTAAGACCGTAGTAGTTTGAATATTTTTTTTTTTTTGTCTCATAACATTTTAACAAGCTGGCGAATGGTTTCTCTATGTGGGACAAAATTTCCAAGATATTTTCTTGTGAATCACCTTACCACTTCTATGATTAGCTAAAGAAGGAACTAAAATTGACTTCATAGGACCAGAAACTTTCTGCAGTATTAGCAAGAAAATTGCTAGAACCACAGTATATTGGCAGAACTTCCCTAGTCAAAAAATTGGTTAAAATTCTTATTAAAATATCTGATAGCATCCTGGCTAAAGATCTACTGAGGAGGGATAGGAAACAAACCAGAAGGTCTTGGAGTAGTGGCATAACTAATGACCATAACTAGAATAATCTTACTGTATAAGTATGTTATTCTGTAGCCTTAAGTTTGTTTAACTAACATTATGGTAAGATATTCAGTAACCCTTTTTATAATGAATGTAGATTTCAAATATACATGTAATTGCAATTGAAGAATTATTTTAAATTCCTAAATTTTTATAACAGATTGCTTTCAGATTACTATCATTCTTTAAATGCAGTCTTTAATGCTTTAAGATATAATTGGATTCAAAGAAAGTTAAGTTTCACTGCATTTACAAATTTATTAAGATGATAATATATATTACTTATAAAGAAATAACATTGTGAACTAATGATAGATTGTGCTTTATATCACACTCTTTAGTTGTGTGAGACATTTTCTGACATGCAAGAGTAGATCCATAAGTTTCCAGCTTAAACATTTTCTAGGTATGATGTAGACAAAAACTGTATTTCACTTTTCAATATAGTTATCCTTTATTGCAATACACTTCTCACATCTTTGAATGAAAATTTCAACCCCCCTCCCCCAGATAGTCAGAATTCTTGTGTGCAAAATTGGAATAAACAGCATCCACCACTTCTTCGTCACACTTAAATTTCCTTCCTCAAAGGTCCTGCTTGAGTTTTGAGAAGAGGAAATATTCACTGGGAGCTAGATCTGGGTTTGAAGCCACATTTCTTCACAGCTTCCTTTGCAACAAGAGCTGTGTGCATACGTGCATTGTCATGAAGAAGGCATACACCACCTCTAAGCTTTCCTCGCCTTTTCTCTCTGATGGAAGCATGTAGTCTGTACATTAGGCCAGCATGGTACTCCCCATTTACTGTGGTGTTCCTCTGCTTGAAGTCAATGAAAAGTATTCCTTCACAGTCCCAAAAGATTGTGGGTATGAACTTCTTGGCTGCTGAGTGACCTTGGCCTTTAGAGGTGGTGCTTTACCAAGTTTATACCACTCCATTGAATCTCTTTTGCAGACCATAGTTTCATCTTCTGTAACAATGATTTGCAGAACTTCTGTCTTGTTGCCATGGCAGAGCTCCAAAAATGCCTGACAACAGATGACTCATTGCTACTTTTGGACTGAGGAAAGAAGTTCTATGCACCCTTACGCTAATCTTATTCATGTTTAAATGTTGATGAATAATTCTAAGGTCTGTTGTTTTAGAAAGGCCCAACCTTCTACTATTTCTGTAAATTTGAGCCGCCGGTCTTTAATAATTTCTCTTTTCCCAAGAAATATGTTTTCAGGAGTGAGCACCTCCAAGGGCCGACCTGCATGCTCTTCGTCTTCAATGCTCTCTTGATGCATTTGAAAATGTTTGGCCATTCTTTTACAGTAGAATACTACGGAAATGTTTTCCCATATACACATATTTGTCCAATTGCTGTTTAATTTCATTTGGAGTAAGTCCTTCCTTTATGAAGAACTTAATAACAACTCAATACTCCTTTTTGAACATGTCACAATGTTCTACACATACCCTTCTTTATGCAACTATATCTGAACAACTGAACACAGCAGAGTGGAAGTTACAGCTGCACTTATTTATTTAACAGATAAGGCTTTTGTGAAGGCAATAATCCCTATCAGCGAGGTCAGAAACTTATGAACCTACTCTTGTATACATGTTGGCACATGCTGCCTGATTTAATATCTTTTGACCATGTAAACCCTTACATTCTTTCATGATGATTAGATTTTTATAACCAAATTCCTCTTTATTGTTTTGGATTGTTGATATGAGATTTTTATTTATTATTTGTTATTATTACTTATTTTCTTCCAAAAGTTGTGATGTAGTATTTGATCCTTTAAAGAAGATTATTTAAAAATAAAGAAATTTCAATGGATCATTTCATTACCCATATATAATACAATATTGAATAAATAAACTATACTTATTTCATAAATGTAATAAAATCCACAAATATTATTTTCTTTATTGCAAAGATTTTTTAAAATATGCACTATACAAGTGTGAACATTTTTTGTTTATTTTATTACTGATTTATTTGAAAAAAAAATTTAATTCAATCACCGATTCTTATTTGCATTTCATATCTTAATCTTAATAACTTTAAATGTGGCAATGATAACACATGAAAATATTAGCTTTTCTTCTAATAAATGAAATTAATATTTATATTCATTTATTTAATTGTACTACAAAATAAATGGTTGTATTATTTACTAACCAGTCCAGAATAAGAAGGCATATCTCCAACAATGCTATTGTGACTAGACACCAGGAGTAGACCCTCTACAGCTGCTGCTATGTGATGCTGTGGACATTCTGTCACATTTTCCCACCAGATATCACTAGGTCCTCCCTGCAGGATCCATGCATAATCTGATCCATACATTCCAAGATTGTAAGCCTGTTTTATAACATTAAGTTATATATTTAGTTTTAATTCATTAAGAATGCAATTAAAAAACAAAGTATGTTGCATGGTTTAGCAATTATACTACATGAAACATACACAGTTTGCTATGAGAGTTTCAGGTTCTCACTCATGGATTTAAATTTGAATAGTGTAATTTAATTAGCAGTTGATGACTTTCAGGTAATGGCAAAATTAAATAAAAAAAATTAGAGAGTTAAAGTGTGTTCACTTTTACTAACTAAATTGAAGATTCATTATAATATTTACATTTAGGGCTAATACTAGGATTTGTCATTGAGAAAATGATGCAGATATAGAGCTCAATAGCTCCAAGAGCATCAATTTTTGCTGGTGACTCACAATGATAACAAGCAGTGAATCTGAAGTGAAATGCAAACTTTGATATTAACTTAATAATATTATTTTGCTCTTTGATGTCAAAATCAGGATACTTTATTTGGATATGGTTTATAAGAATTTTCTTAAGGCTTTCATTGAATGGAAGCCATATTGATCAAGTGCTGGCAATAGCAGTTGTTGTTTGCTGGTATATTTTTGATGTCTCAGTTTTTTCCAAGTGCCAAATAATGAGTTAGTGTTTTGAAATTAGAAAGTGCTGTTTTCTTGGTTACCTCCGAGATCTCAAGTTTCACTTAATGTGTGCAATAAGAGTAATCATTAGATTAGATTAGATTAGTTTTAGATTCTATTTCTGGAGTGGAACCCAAAAACTTTCCTCTTGAGTACCTAACTCACATTGTACATAACTCATATTATACATAAAAATTCATATTTGTCAGTGACATCTATTGATCTTATGAGAAAAAGCCTAATATTTATCATGGTCAGAATCTCTCTAAATATAAATTAAATGTGCTTTTATTATAATTATGTAGGAAAAATGAACTTCTTTCACTGCCAAATTTCAGAATACTCGATATAACTGAGAAAATACATGAGCTGAATTGCTGGCATTCTTTATTTTTGAAGGAAACAAACTGAATTAAGCTGTATTTTTTTTTTTAACAGTGATACATTTTTTAAATTTCTGCATTTATGAAAACCTTACTTTTATGATGATGATCTGAAAATCTGTATGACAATGGTATTTTCAAGCTCATTATAGGAAAAAGTGCAGTAATACTAAGGGCAATTATGTTCCTATGCAGTTGCAGTTGAAAGGGAGTAAATTGAAAAAATGAATATTAGAACAAGTACAACTATTTCTGTTTTACTGAGCAGCATTAATTATAAAAACTTGGTATTTAAATGACAGAAATGTATAAAATCTAACTGAATTTGAAAGTTTGTGAATGGGAGATTTACATTACAAAAAAGAATGAACACATCAATATATGATAAAATTGAATTTTTATTTTATTGTTCTTCTTTACTTTATTTAAAGGTATTATCGCTTTATTTTCCTCATTCCTCCAAAAATAGCTAGAGAATAAAACTAGTTTTATCACATTTCACATCATGTTTATTACTTTTATGAAACGAAAATTATACTGATTTCATACAGAACTGAATTAACATTTGAAAAAAAAAAAATAAGCTTTAAAAATGGGGATAAAAAGGAAAAAAAAAAATATAAGGACATTTTAATAATGTATATAAAATGTTTAAACTTACCTCACAGAATATCTTAGGTGCCACTTCATGAGAAAAACTTCCAATAATTATTCTGGTATCAAGATCCTAAGAAAGAAAGAAAGAAAATTTAAGGTTACTAAATTCTGCTATTAATTTCCAGAAACAGAATGCTACAAAGCATGAAATAAGAATAGAGGGAGGAAAATACATTGTCATTTCACCTCCTTAAACATTTTATTTTATAAAATAACACCCTGAGAATATGTTGCTGTTCCTCTTTGAAGCTACTATTATAATGCTGACTTGTTAATTAACCCTTTATAAGATCAACTTCATTAATAAAATTTCATATTTGACCAACAGAAGGAAATTCTTTTAAACTGTATTTATAAACCTCTTTACTCTGGTTCTCCCAGAGACTGCCAAAAGGTTTTCTCTATTATTAGAGATTTATTTCTTAAGAGGCAAGTCATAATGGTACAAGTACGAGGGGCGTTCAATAAGTAATGCAACACATTTTTTTCTCGGCCAATTTTGGTTGAAAAAATGTTGCGTAGGACATCTTTAAATATTACCGCTTCACCTCATACAATTTCATTAGTTTCCGATAGGTGGCAGCGCTATAACTAGTCTTCAAAATGGTATCTTTAACGGAGGTGCGTTCCAAACAGAGAGCAGTTATTGAGTTTCTTTTGGCGGAAAATCGGGAGCATCACAGGTATTCATTGGCGCTTGCAGAATGTCTACGGAGACCTGGCAGTGGAAAAAAGCACGGTGAATCGTTGGGCGAGGCGTGTGTCATCAACACAACAAGGTCGAGCAAACCTGCCTGATCTCCCGCGTGCCGGCCGGCCGCACACAGCTGTGACTCCTGCAGTGTTGGAACGTTCGGACTCTCTATTCGAGGTGATCGACGGATCACAATCAAACACCTCGCTGCTCAACTTGGCGTTTCTGTTGGTAGTGCTGACACACTTATCCACCAGTTGGGGTACTCAAAGGTTTGTTCTCGCTGGGTTCCTCTACGCCTAACTGACGACCATAAAGGTCACAGAAGGACCACCTGTGCGGAATTGATTGCTCGTTATGAGCTCGAGGGTGACACTTTTTTTGTCAAACATTGTCACAGGCGATGAAACATGGGTTCATCACTTCGAACCCGAAACAAAACGGCAATCCAAGGAGTGGCACCACACCAACTCTCCTTTGAAGAAAAAGTTCAAAGCCCTACCCTTAGCTGGTCGTAAAGTCATGGCTACGGTTTTCTGGGACTCTGAAGGGGTTGCAGAGGAGCCGAGCAGGACTGCAAGACCGCGGCTGGCACATCACGTTGCTAGCTGGACGACGCCGCAGAGGGACCAACTGTTACCTTAAAGCTTACAACCAGATCTTCCACAGAAGGAAAGCCTGTAACTGGGTTTATTACAGGAACACCTACCGTGGGAAGCTTTCTCCAGGAAAGCAGAACAGAGATAAGATGAATCACAAAGTAGCCAACAGTGGACGAATAAAAGCTAAGGTACAGAACACTCAAACGTTAATGTGTGTACATTTAGGAAAATATATTTCATGTTTTTAAGAAGTGGAAAAACCAACACAGCAGAGCGAGGCAATAATGAAATAATAACTAAGGAATCAATGGTAGTAGAAGTAGAAGAAAACAGTTCAGAAAGTGCAGGCGAGACTAACGCTTTAGTTTTGTCTAAAAGTATGGATATTTCTACGATGGAAAACATGATCAGAATCTTTCTTTAACTTCATTTGGACCTTTATCCTCTCTTGTTCCCATTTTATAAAGAAATTTCATTTCGGCTGCTTTTTTTACTATCCAAACTTCAAAACCCTAGAGAAAAGTGAGTACTACTAAAACTTTGGGAATTTTAATTGTGTTTCTTTATTGTTTTTTTTTATTTAAATTCCTTTTTACTGTTCCATACATTTGAATTCATTAATTTTATTTATTTTTATCTAAATAGTTATGAAAAGAATGCTACAGTCTTGATAGTAAACTTATTTACCTAATATATTATTGCATTGTTTATATCAATTTTATTTTGTTTTCTTTTTTCCTTGGAATACCATAACCTTGGTTTATTTAGCTATATTTCCAATCTATATTTTGTGCAGAAACTGATTGAGTTTAAGTTTTATCAATTGCAATTCCTGTACTTTTGTGACAATTTGCATTTAATAATGCTTTAAGATAAGCTTTCTTTCCTAATTTAAAGCTATTTTAATATTATTATTCAGAAATTTAATTGAGTTGATCATGTTGTGGATTAGGTTTTCTTTCTAAAATTGATCAAAGTGTTACCTCTCTACTCTGTCAAATACTTTTACAAAATCTTCAAACGACTACAATATTTCAATATAACAGAGTTTTTATGACAACTGCATCTGTTTATGCACCAAAGATGATAAACAGATAAATATGAAAAACAAAGGCATATTATAATTATTTACAGAGTGAATTAAATGAGATAAACAAAAAAAAAAACGATATTTTGAAAATAAGTGAAACACGAAAATGTGCGTAATTGTAGAATGTATTATATGGAAACAATTTATCCTGTTGTATTAACGGCTGTTGTTTCTTCAGGTATAAGAATTAATCAGATTTCTTTGACATTGTGTACATAATTCGTAATGAGAGATTTGTAACATTGCATTTCGTGAGTTCTCTTAGCCATTTTAGTACAAGGGGCGCTCGGAAATTATTTACAATAGTAGGTTTTATACTTTATTTATTATGCAACTTGGTTCAATGCATAAAAAGTCAACGTCAATGTACCGTTGCCATCTTCCCGGTACCTTCTTTATGGCGTCGCGAAACCATTGTTTGGGAGTACTACGCCACCACTCGTGGACATCTGCCCGAATTTCCTCGTTATTTCCAAAATGTTACCTTACAGCGAGTTCATGTTGTGGAATTAGGCATAATCAGACAGAGCAAGATCCGGTGATATGATAGATGCGGAATAATGTGTAGCGATGCCTGCCAGCCTTGCGGCCGTAGTGTGTGCTGCGTGGGCCGCTGTTTGCCCGCTGATGGACAGTTAAGACATTTCTTGGGCCGGGGACTCCCTGGATGTTTCCATTGCACAGACTGGACTTTCTCCTCTGGTGTGTGGCAGTGACATCATGGCTGGTCAAGCTTCTCCAAAAAATCAGAACATTTATCATGCATTTCCACTAGCCGACAGAAGACTTCAACTTTTTTTCTTCTGTTCCTGTGGAACTCAATGTGCGCACATAATTTTCATATTCACTCCTTCCTGAATACTGGTGCGCAAGGCTGTGCGGCTGAGGCTTGTCTTGATGTTCATTCATCAAAGTTTAGGCTCCTTTCGGCCATAATCAAGTCAGGCATCTCAATGTTCATGGGAGACAGCGATGTTGACAGACCATCTGTGCGCATATTCTTGTGTGATGATTACCTGCCGCTGGTGAAACCATTGATCCATTGTACCGTTTTAAGTGCAGAAGCTTCTGGACTACATCCCGCATTAAACATCTATGAATTTCTACAGTTTTCGGGCGTTAACATCCTAAGTATGGCTTTCTTCGAAAGGGAAGCAAAGTCGTGGGTCCCATGTCGTAGATTTACAACACGTAAAACAACCCCAAGCCTGAAAAAAAGAGGTTTCTGAGCAAAATTTATCGATTTTTTATGTTACAGAGCATTCGTAAATAAACCAAATAAAAAAAAAGTGGAAAGTCAGTCGCAGTTTGTTGTTACGAGAGCAATTTTCTGTGTCTTTGTGTTATATCAGTATAACTCAAACTTTTATATTATTAAGTATTATTATAGACTATTGGTGCTTCAAGGTTCTTACAATACATTGGGTAAGTACATTTTCACTGTTTTGTATTTAATACAGGGTTTAATTATTCAATTGAATTGATTTTCTGAATAAAATGGAAAGTTTATAACTCTGTGCTTGATAAAAATGTAACAAGTTAACAACAATGTCAAAATTCGTAATTTTCGTAGCAAGGAACGGTCTATTCGATAAATGTTTTGTCACCTAGTTGGAAACTCTGGAACAAACATTTGTTATCCTTCGGACTTCCGTTAGTTTGTTATTGTTGCCTGAAAGTGATCGGCATTATTCTGCTCGGTGTAATAATTAATGCCATGTGAAAAGTTTTTAATCTGTGATTTGTGATTTAATTGTATTAACAAACAAAACAAAACGAGTAGAAAAAGTACATATTCTTTATCAAAACAGTGTTCGTTAAAAAGCTGAAAGAATCTCATGACTTAGAAAATAAGACCAAGAACGTGGCGGACAGAGCGGTCTAGTGCAAGGTAAACACACTTAACAGATATAGTGAGTCTGTTCTGATGAAAATAAATTTGTTTTAGTAGGCAAACATTGTGAAGCTGAAATTCTCGTTTCTCCCTAATTTAAGTTGAACACGAAAATGCACATTTGCCTTCATCCTGGTAAGGTAATAACTTGTATAACTGGTATTGATAATAACTTGTTCTAAACTAAAAACAAGTTATTGATTGTAAAACAAAATAGACTGGAATGTAATTCATGCCTGATGGCGCAGATAAGTCGCAGGGTATGAACAATTCTCAAGAATGGGTCGATTGCTAAAACTGAATTTAAATCATCGCGGAAAACATTTCAATTAAAGCTCAAAAGAATAGGTTACAAGCGGTGTTAAGTGTGTATTGGAAACAAAGAAAGAAGCTTTTTAAAACCAAATATAAAATCGTAAAGAAAAACCAAACTTTTTTCGATTTTAAATCAGAAATAGATCTTCAAAAAATGAATGAATAGAACATGGGACTAATATTACATTTTAATGTGTCATGCTCAAATATCGTTTATTCATATAGCAAAACACAGGAAGAAAATTGTAATTAAACAAATCTTGGAATTCTGCTTTAAATTTTCAATCCTAATAAATGTGTAAACTTTGGTGAGTATAATTTTCAATTTGATTCTGCATATAAGGGTGATAATAATTATTAATCAGCCTGCTGTGGCTGCGAAGGATATACATTCAACTATAATGTGCAAATTATAATCTTGTTTCAGCTCCATGTTATGAACCTGCTGCTTTGGGAGGGGGGAAGAAAAAAAAAAACTCGTGCAAGACAAGCTTCCCAGCAGCTATATGCAGCTAGGTAAAGTTGGCGGAATATTCAGCAAACGTCGAGTTGTTTCTCGTTAACACACCAGTTAAATACTTTTGATAATGCTTAAAGGACTCGTTTCACACGGATGGGAGGAAAAGAAGCACATATGAAGGCTTACTTAGAAAGACAACGCCAATAAAACTTTTCTGAACTGTCTGAATTTTAAAGGCATTCCAATTCATAAGAGTGAAACAAAGAACGCAAATAGTGCACTAAAATTCAGGTCAGTTTTGTAGAAGACTACCGAAGTTCTGACAAAAGTCTGTCACAGTAATCAAGAAATTCTGAGTTGTGTGAAAAGTTCATCCTGAATATTTGCAATAATGTCCATTCTGACATGTTCGCAGAACAAGAATTTGGAAACCTGTGTTCAAGATTTCAAGTTTATGACAGACGGTCTTAGGGTCTTTCAAGACTACCTACTTGATGGAAAACTGTCTCCAGTTCTGTTCCCTCTAGCCAATGCTGTTAATTTAATTCCAGTTTCATTCAATGAAATTGACGTAAATGGCAAGAGACAGTCGAAAAATTCGAGAAATCGACAGAGAATATCAGAATATGGAATCAGCGTAGAAGTTTATTTAATTGGCTCAAACCTCTTCCAGGTTTACGTTGTATTTCAGTTTTTAAGCATATTTCATTATGGAGTATAGAGTAGTGTAGGTCATCATATACATTATGTGAATGCATGTGAGTTTTCATTGTTACTTGGTGATTGCCTGATTGGTATGAATGCACAACCCCCTTTCTTATTTTGTTATACATTGGTCTATGAAATGTTATCACTAGAACAGAGAAAAAACAATTTTTATAGGAGTAAGCCTTGTACTGCAAAGGAACTGAAAGAAAATATCAGGGAAGAATTACGGAGGTAGTTTTGCTGCAAATGTCATTAAAAGAGTGACTGGAAACGACACCACTTCGAACAAATACAATGGCACAGGGCTAGTGCTCATTACAAAATTAAATTAATATTTTGTACATGCTATTATTGATCAAAGTTGTGCCAGAGAGAGAAATTTATTCATCGCCTGAGTCGGGAATTGGCGTTACCTTTGCCCCGCGCAGCTGCGAAAATAGCACCATGTATTAAAACGGTAAGACTGAATGCAATAATGTAGCAATCAGTTAATACTGAACTCAATTTTTTTTAATCGTTTAATACTCACTAGATGGGTAAATCGTGTTCTCTGTATTAATATAACATGTAAAATACTTCTACTATTTTTTCAAGTGCTTGAAACTATTTCGTTTAATTTTATATTTTAAAAATGGAATAAATGCTCAATTTTTTTTCTATATAAGCACCAGTTTGACATATTGCTGGTAACAAAGGAAGGGAACAAAAGAACTGACGGGATACTTTTTCCTTCATGTGCTATGCTTTAATGAAACAATTATTAATTTAATAGGTATACCAGGGTAGGTCCATAAGTTTCCGGCCTGACCATTTTCTAGATATGATAAAGATAAAAACTATATCTCACTTTTGAACATAGCTACCCTTTATTGCAATACATTTCTCATTTCTTTGAAATAATATTTAACCCCCCCCCCCAAAAAAAAATAATCGAAGTCTTGTCTGCAAAATGAGCATAAATAGCATCCAATTACTTCTTCGTCACACTTAAATTTCCTTGCTCGAAGGTCCTTCTTGAGTTTTGAGAAGAGAAAATAGTCACTGAGAGCTGGATCTGAGCTGTAGGGTGGATGATCGATCTCCTTGAAGCGACTTTTCTTCCCAGCTTTCTTTGCAACAAGAGCTGTGTGCACAGGCGCGTTGTAGTGAATGAGATGCACATCATCACTCAGCTTTCCTCGCCTTTTCTCTTTGATGGAAGCACGTGGTCTGTGCAGTAGGCCAGCATAGTACTCCCCATTTACTGTGGTATTCCTTTCCTTGAAGTCAATGAAGAGTATTCCTTCACAGTCCCAAAACAGTGTGGTAATGATCTTCTTGGTTGACTGAGTGACCTTGGCCTTTAGAGGCGGTGCTTCGCCAGGTTTACGCACTCCATTGATTCTCTTTTGAACAAGGGATCATAGTAGAGGACCAAGTTTCATCTGCTGTAACAATGGTTTGCAGAACTTCCTTCTCGTTGCCATGGCAGAGCTCCAAAAATGCCTAACAACAGATGACTCGTTGCTGCTTTTGGACTGAGGAAAGAAGTCTAGGCACCCATCTTGCACTAACCTTATCCAAGGGCCGACCTGCGCGAATTTGTGAAGGCGATAATCCTTATCGGCGAGGTCGGAAACTTATGAACCTACCCTCGTATGTAAGAAAATGATATGAATTTTGTATAATTGGAACGCTTTCTTTGTTAATTAAAATCAACGAGAAAACTTTTAACATTAGAAGGCACAGAATGTGACATTGTGAATATAATTTTATTACATTCAAGATATTGTATAATGCAGAAGACATAGTCGCTTACCCGTAAGGTACGCAGCTGGTCTTTGAGGTCAGATTCTGCAAAGGTGATCGTTGCTCGGCAGGTGATGTTGGCCTGTTCTAGTTCAGTCACCAGATCATTTACGGCCTGCAATCAAGATGTAATAAATAATTATTTATTAATATCAGAAACACAAAGTCACTGGAATATTTAAGGCAAGCTTATATTGAAATTAAATATTGTAAATATTTCAAAGGAACATTGCGATATTTTGAATTAGATACATACAGGATGGAAGGAAAATGAGCGCCATAAATAAAGCTGGAAGTTGAGTAACAAAAGTAGTGCAAATTTTTTTATGTATCTTTTTTTCCATTCCTTAAGAGTTTTCGAGAAAATAAATATTTTATCTCCAAACGAATTACAACGTTGCTTATGTTCTACAAATAAACTTATAAATTTAGAATATTTGATTTGCAGTTACTCAGCACATTTTTGCATAATCTCACTGCGAAAAGCAAGCTAATAATTAGCGTTGTTCACTTGTTTAATCGCTGTTAACATCAATTCTGTTACAACAAAATTACTTAATGTTACAGACAGTGTGTGCCTGGTGCTCCAGTCAGGCTTTTCACGAACGGCAGCGGAGAAAACCGACCCCAATTCCATACGAAGTTGTATCGTGACTTCAACAAATACAGGCGGATATAACAGTCGTAACGCACAGAAACAATGTACGCAAAAATTAACTTTCTAAGAAGCATGTTGGCAATTAATCACATTTGTATACAGCGAAATCAAATGGAAAACGGTAATGTAGCAATGTAACATGTAAAAGAAATGATAATTATACCGGAAAAGGCATGCGTTTTTAACGCTATAAGTTTTGCATGTACTTCGAAGTGTATAAGGGCGATATTTCTTATTTGAGGTAGCGCTAATGACTCCAATTCCATCTTACAGCAAAGAAAGTGCGATGAAACGTATTTTTTGCCGATTTTGCTTTTATTTATTTTATCGATTCTAAATGTCCAAATAAAAGAAATTCCGTTGTTGCTTCATGCCTACATAAGTTGCACGTTATTGTTTGCTTTCTAGCTGATTCCTCACCATGGCAATCTCACTGATGCCATTGGAAGTTGAATGCATAATTGAAATTCTTCTTGCTCAATTCACAGTGATAGGCGTACGGTTGCTATTTATTTAGAACAGGCGAGATAACATTAAACTTTTCGGGATGTACTGTAGAGACGTGCTTTCTTAGAGTGCTGTTGTACTTATATTCCCTCCTGCATTTCAAACATCGAATTGTTTTGATGCACTCATTAATAACAAAAAAAAAAAAAAAAAAAAAAAAAAAAAAAAAAAAACCAATACAGCATCACACAATTTCCACACTACTTTAACTCATACTCCACGTTACAAGAAAGACGAAATTTTAGATAGCGCGATAGCTAGAAGACGAGCGTTAACATTAACATCTTTGAAATAAGGAGGCATTCGGTCAAAACCATATAATACACGCGAAGAAAAGAACTAGTAGTTAGTTTGAGGGAGGGTTTGTTAGCTAATGCTTTTATGTTCACCAACTTGTTAAAAAGTTGCGAGAGAACTTTGTTCCGAACCACTGTGTTTTTACGGAAGAAAAGTTAAACGAAATACAGGCATTTCCTGCGCAGATTCCCGCAATGTACTGCCACTGAGAGGCACCATTTTCAGTTGTTCTTATAATATAGGTTAGGGTTTATCATTATACATTTTAAACACAGTATCATTTTATGCCTTCAGTAAACATATAAATTACCTGCAAATAACATTTTTATTAACCTATCTATAAATTAATTTCCTTGAATGGTATACTTTTCACAAAAAGAGCGAGGGTTAGAAGCATTACATGTTATTCGAAATTGATTTTTAGGTTGAGAAATTTCCCAGATTAAGGAGCAGGGGGGGAAAAATATACGCTTGCATATTTTTTTTTTTAACCAGAAAACAGAGCAAAAAATGAAGAACTCCAACGTTTCAAAAACATTCACAGACTCAATTTCCATGGTACCGAACCTCAATCAAACTCTAAAACAAGTGGTGAACGCATGCAGGATATTAAAGATGTACCTTGGTTTACACAATTGCATACACACTGTGGTGGATTTTTCACTCTTGTCACTATTTGGATTCAAATATGAGCAAATGAAAATAAATCGGCACAAACCTTCAAATCGCTTTATGAATGTCTTTCAGAATATAAAGAAAACTAATTGCATGTGGTACTGGAACTGCAAGGCTTAAAGACGAACTTTTACTCAGATATAATCTAAACTTTACATATAAACTAGAGGGTTTAGTTATTGGCATCTTCGTCAACGAGTGGAGCATTTAAAGGATCATCAAGAAGTCGCTCCACAATCATCGTGTAGCCGAGATTTCACTAGGGAAGCAAGTACGGGTGGCAGCATTAATCGCGCGCCGAGCTTATTGATGTTGTGTTCACTTAACCACCAAGACAAGTGCACACTCCTAAGTTCAAATCTTAGCAACGATGAGCGGATTACCTGCTAAAACTCGTTTTCGAAAGAAGGAAGGAATGCTAGAAATGTAGGGATACCAACTTTTTCCTGTGCGGTGCAAATCACCCGAGTGCGAAGGAACTTGTAGATGATCCATTATTATTATTATTATTATTATTATTATTATTATTATTATTATTATTATTATTATTATTATTACAGCCGACGAAGGAAATGTCCGTCAGAGTTACTTCACAGATCGTTGTCATTCATCTCTTTGATATACTGGATAAATCCTCTGTTCGAATTCTGCCTGTGTCAAGGACAGTTGCTTCCCTCCCCTAACCTAATGATTGCATTCTGATATCTATACTCCTGTAGCGAAATATGCAACCAATATGCAAGGATATAGTAGTTGTAAAAAACAATAAATTGTATCCGTTTGAACTGGAATGAAATATGTTTCTGTCTTCGGGAAAATATTAAACATATAGCGAGATTATTTGAGTTACGGGCCGTCTGAGCGCATCTACTTACTGAGGAAGTGCGACCATCGCATGCGGAAAAAAAAGGATAAAGTCGTCGCGCGTGAAATTTGTACTTTTATTTTAATATTTATATTTTAACTGAAAGTATGACGTTATTCTCTATTTAAAATTAGTAATAATAAGCACCAATCTGTGTTAAAAAAGATGTTAAACATGATGCCTCTGAATGCGGATATCTGTGTAGGAAATTACTTTATGTCATCTGACTTTTCCTTCGTAAGAACACAGAAATTCGGAACGTGTTTTATGTCATTAAGAAACCTATCTCTCGCAACTTTTAAACAAGTTACGACAGGTCCTCACACCCACGCATATCCAAGAGTGAATGCCTTTAAATAAGTCAAATAGTAATAATTATAAATATTATAGAAATCTGTAGTAACAAACAGGAACACTTCATGTATCACGGAAAGGTATTCATGGCTACCTGAACATATAAGTAGATGACAATAGGGAAAATGTTGCCTTTTGTAATCTTTTGTGCCCTATCCTGCTGATAATAGCTAGAGCAATTGGTTTCTCTATTGTGACAAAGTTAAGTGCACGAAGGTGGCCGAACAATAGATTATTTGTATCTTAGTTGCTGAAGATGATTCAAAATTCGTTAAAGGTAGAAAGGGAACAGGTGTTGCGATGGCGTCATTACAACGTATGATCATGAGCTCCCCAATAAGGAGTCAAAGAGGTGATAAATTCGGAAGCTCAAGAGCTCACCTATAATACTTATATAATTTAAAGGCTGAGGAAGCCGTGGGCGCTACGCTGTGAACCTTGTGAGCTTTTTTGACCACACGGTGACGCTTTGAACTTCTTACAGAAGGGGAAACAACTCTGTAAATGCACGTTTTTGATGATCAACATCTCTTTACCAGAGGCAGTATACGAGAGGCACACAGATGCAATTTCAAGCAGTATATGTAGCACGGGTCATTAAAGTCACAGAGGTAACGAACCAGGTGGTAAATAACTAAGTGTCGAGTGATTAAACATCTCATTGCGTTCAATGAAGCAAATTATTTGATTTGAACCACCTTCTTCCATCTCCCTCCTCCCGTGACCACTAAGGCACGAAAGACGACTTCGGGTCCCTGAACGATCCGGGATATGAAGTGCCACCCTTGGGTACATCCAACAACAGAATCTGCATATAGAAACTGCTTCAAAGTTGCGGACATTTTCTCTACCTGAAACACAATTGCCAGGATATTTTCTTGCGAATTGTTTTAACACTTCTTGGTAAGATTCCGTTTTCTCATATCATTATGTATCGTACATAAAAGCCAGTTCTTCAAGACTATATTTATGTAGTGGTATAACTAACATGAGCAATTAGCACTCAATTTACAGTCAATGAAAGCACCAAGTATGACGTCTCTCGTATGCATAACCATTAGCTCTCTCAAACTAACTGCAAGCTGATACTGCACATGTACATTATTGACTTCTCCCAGAACACTGCCTCCCTGTGCTGGTCTATAGCTCAAATAACTTCACTGTATTTATTTAGACATTTACATTCTTTATTCTTATTAATATGTAGAAATCCATGAAGTAATGTCTGTTCCTGCAAATACCTTTTTCTGCATAATTTTCTTGTTGTTAAATATTACAACACATTTTACAATCCTCATTAATATTATTGAAGTTGTTTTGCTTTTTAATTTTTTAATAACTCCAAAACTATATTTGGACTGTGGCTACATTATTAGTATATTATTTTTTCATTTTAGTTCTGAAAGTCTCAATTCATAGGATACGAGTTGATATTTAATATAATATTCAAGAGGATTTCCTATAACATAAACCTTTTTTTATAATACTAATTATTTGTGAATCAGTTATATTATGAAGAATTATAGCAAGAAATAAGGGAAGGGAACTTTCACATGTGGTTTAAAAAACACTTAAGCTGCAGAAATTAGTTGTCGTTTTCTTCCCAATGATTGTTGTTTTAACGCAGAGATTGTTACCGTAGTGCATTAACGGATTGTCAGTTACCAAATTGTCGACTGAAATTTGGCAATATTTTTGAGAAGTGTAGATTCAAATCCAACCAAGGTGAATATGTTTGCTTAACGGATTTTTCTCCCGTCTTTAATGAGTAGAATGACAGGAAAACCGTCTATAGTGATTTATTGTTTTAATTAAGAATATGACACTTTTACTGTCATTCTATCCAAGCTGAAGCCTTTGAAATGCCAAGCAGAAATGGTAATATCAAATGACGTACGTTTTTACTTATTATGTTTTAATTCCCAGAAGTCAAAAGATTCTTGAAGTCTGTGTATGATTCTTCTAAAGAATTCCCAGAGGTAATTTTCCCTTACTGAGCTATAGCACTGGTTAAAATTCTTAACACGGCGAATCAATTCATAACAGAAAAGTCCTAGTCGATCGTTCCCTTCATTCTTTTGCACGCATACTTATTTCATACTTACATTTCCTAGTTTTACGATGAAAGAAATATTGCGGCGCTGATAAATTCCACAAGAATGAGCAACGAAACTTTTAGGTTTAATTTTTGGCCCAGGGTAGAAAGGCCCTCTATTTCCAATGCTTGCTAACTGCTGGATATAAACAAAGACGTAGGTGGCGCTAATGTGCGTTGAGGGGGAAAAAATTAGTCTGCCCATCGCTTTGGTTGCGTAGTATATACAAAAGTGTTTTGTTTACTTGTCGTTGTAATCCAGCTGTGAGTTCATTTATTCAATAGCGTGCCTTTTTAGTGTTTCATTTCTGAGTTATAAGTTAAATCGTGGTGTACGCTTGTGCTGCATACAATCGACGAGAATAATGAGGAATTTCTTTTAACAAGTAAGTTGTGTAGGTTACAATACATCAGGAAAAACGAACATGAGGTGGTATTTGGGTATATTTCCCACTTCATTATATAAATAAAATTAATTTGTACACGGATCTTGATGTAAGCCATATAGGCTGGCAATAATTTAACAAAGATCTCGCATGTGCTGACAATAATTTAACAGTGAGAGTTTTAGCATGACAATAGTTGCAACAATGTTATTATATGCAAAGAAAGTGTCCTTGAATCAGTGCATATGATGCTAAATTGTTATATTTTCAATCACTTTAGAAGGATGTAAAATAGGAGATGGTTAAATTAGAAAAGCATGTTTATTTTATTAATATTTCTTCGCGAGCTATTATAATAAAGGGCGGAGAACTAATATTAATATTTAACAGCACTCCTAATGATGTAAGATGAACGTCCTTTTAAGACCTTTATATATAGAAACGTTGCATGGTAACAGACAAAATTTAATGGCTATAATATGAATATAGGCAACACGTATACTTTTAACTCGAAATCAGTCATAAAGCATACAAATTAATATTTAAACTCAACTTAATATTGGAGTGCCGACATGGATGGTCAAGGAAGGTATGGGTTCAATTTCCCATCAGGACTGCCGTAACGTTTATTTTGTGTGTTTACCAGTGGCAATCGCCTGTAATGCCTCGGAAGTAAAAACGGGCATTAAACACTACTACCTAAAAAAAACCTTTTGGAATAATGAAACCTGTACACCAAAACTAAGTTAATAAAGACGTAGAATCTCTCTTAGTAATTTTCGATAATATGTGAGACATGTAATTTTAAGTTAGTGGCATATAAATTAAAGTAAACTACTTAACGTAATATATACTTCATATAGCACGATGTTCCAAGTGTAATACTAGCATTGGTGCATGTAATATGGTTATTTAAAAATATAAGTATATTTTTAGATATTATAAAATCCTGAAATACTAAGCTAAACAAATGACTATCTGCTGTTAAGCGTAACAAAACTGTATGTACCATCGCCACATCGTATATTTCACCCAGCGGATTACAGGAATCTTATTTATGGAAACCAAATAGTAATTGGTAGACTCCTGCGAAGGTTTAGTTATAAGATATTCAAAACTGACCGAGTTCCTTTTAAGTTTTTAGCTTTCCAGCCCATCTCACAAAGGACGAAACAAGCTGTTAAACACAAACGTTAGATTTTCATGAAACATATTTAGATATTTAATTTACGTGATATTTATTGTATATTAGCCATACACGCAGGGCGGAAATCACTTCGGTTGCTGGTGCAACCAGGCTGCCGGTACCGCCACGGGTGGCCGAGGTTGTTAAGGCGCAGACTTGTGAACGGGAGGTCTGGGGTTCGAATCCCGCCAGGACCGTCCTCATAACTGGCAAATGCCGGGGAGGTACCCTAAACTTAGGTCTGGAACGCTTCCTTCCTTAAAAATAAAAAATCTTTTCCAAATTTATTATTTCATTTCGTGTATCATCAGTGTTTACCGCCTATGGTTCCTCAGTAGTAAAAACGGGCGTTAAACACCATTAAAAAAAAAAAAGGCTGCAGGCTGCAGTCCCGAGCGATGGCGGAGAGAGCCGAATGAACTTTGCACAGATAAGCTAGATAAGGTTTTAAATCGCAGTGGGATGTAGATCAGAAGGTTAAGCGTCATGCAATAGATGTGAAGATAGTGATTTCGATCTAATCCTCATGGCCACATGCTTTTCTTTCTTTCTTTTTCTGTCGGAGTTAAGGAGATTTTCCACCATTACAATGATTAACTCGATAACATAGCAACACGCACAGAATGCGCTATAAATTGATGTTTACCCATGTCATTTTATATTTACAAAAAGGAGCAAACCACTGGATCCACAGTTTCTAAGATTTACCCGAGGTTAGCGTTAGGGTTAGCGTGTGTGTATATATATGAACTAATTGTGAATTTGAATTAGGGCAGATTTCCTTTTACCCGCTTAAATTTATATTTAAGAATTATGCAGAACAACGGTTATGTTACATTATTTTTACCAAAAAAAAAAAAAAAATACTTCCGACATTTACACTGTTACAAGCGGCCACGCAAACAGTAGTCCCACTCTTTCCACAGTCGCTCGGGACTGCAGCCTGGTTGCACTAGCTGTCCTAGTGATTTCCGTCCTGCGTGTATGGGCAAGTCATAAATTATATTCTGAGCTTCTGGGAGGCATTTGTTTCAATTTCACAAATTACCATTAGTGTCATTTCATTAGTATAATAAACATACACCAAAATTCTTTATTCGAATTGACTACAAAAACATTATTTAAACTTGAACGATAACCTCAAAGATGACAATAAAATCATTAAATTCCAGAAATAAAGGCAGAAAAGAACAGTTGCAAAATTATATAGACTTTGCATTTTATCTTTACATGTTAGCGAATAGATTCCATTTGCGTGAAGCGTTCGTAAAAATACCTGTAATTAACATCTGGACAGTCTATGATAGGATTATTACCTACTGTTGTGTAATGTGATGTTTTGAGTTTCAGGGCAGTAAGTTGTGACATTGTCGAATTTAATTTCGCCGTTTGCGTCTATTGTTTGAGTAATGGTTCAGAGATTTATACAGAGCAATAGTTAATGATGATGCATATGTTAAAAGTGGCATTTTATTTCGTGAGAAGGTTATTTGCAAAATGAGACCTCCGACCTTACAAACTAATAGCATATTGTAATATAAGTGTTGAAAGGCATGTACTGTGCATCCGAGTGTGATTAGTTGCAACCCGAGATTTTCATTTCACGCCAGGATCACAAAGAGCATTTCAAGAAGTATGTAACACACTATTTTTATACTACACATCATGATGTAACTTATGTTTGCTTTATTATAATTAGAAAAGTTGAAAATATCGAGAACTAGAAATATCGAATCGAATAGTGTTTATTCATATGTTTGTGTAGTTACGCGTTAGTTTTTTGTTTTATTGTTGATTTTAGTGAAACCTTTAGTAACTCGATGGTATGAAGGTTAATTAAAAATTATAATGGAATTTGATGAAAGTGATAAAGGATTTTGAAGGAATCCGAGGTGATTGAAGCGGCTACTAGTATATAGAATGATTTGCTGCCTGAGAAATGTAAAAAAATGAGCGAGAACGTAATGTATTTCACAGCTTGGTGTCGGGACAATTAGTGAGAATATTAAGTTGGAGTATTTTCTGGAGAAATCGAAGGTAATGCAATCTTCAAAATTGAGGTCCATTTATTCCAAATAATCTGTATTACTTGAATAATTTCGTAAATTTATTCTAATAAATTGTGTGATATAAAGATGCTACTTTCAGTTGTAATTTATAAAACTGTAGGGCATAGTAGTGTTGCAAAGTTACTTTGCAGTACTAATCTTGAAATGTTTTATTCCAGTGCCGCTAGACTTTACTTTCAATTCTAAAATTAGGCAGGCATTTGTTAATTTATGATAGTATAAAAAGCTTTTTTAATTGGCATATTTTTAGATAGTCGTTAATCTTTATAAATAGATTAGTAATTACACATTACTTTTATTCCAGTCATTCCGAAACATTTCTTGTTTCAAAGAAATAGTTTGCGCATTTTTTACAGGAAGAATAAAGAGGAAACTTTAGCTAAACATTTGAATAATGTAGCAGCTATTGTAATTACTGATTATCAAATGTATTTTGACAGGGTAAAATTATAAATTATAATTCTGTTCATAATAATAATAATAATAAATTATTATTATTATTATTATTATTATTATTATTATTATTATTATTATTATAAAGTGAGGTTATTTGTGCTGCGAGCAATCAGAAGGCGGCTGCATACTGGGAGAAGCCAGTCGTTGGCCTATTATGCACGTGCAGGTAATAACTGGTCTTTAGTTTGAGGGAAGCTTGAGGTAAGCGAGAAGTCGTGCTTCTTTGTTAACAACGATGAATGAATGATTGTTTCATGAAGGAATAAATGAACAGGGGACCGCATCGTTTAAAGCTACCTGACATTCACATTTTCAGGGTAAGGAAAAACCCCGGAAAAAAAAAAACCTTGCCTAGACAACTGATCTCACGGGATTCGAACCCAGGACCTCGGGATTTGCAGGCAGTCCCGCTGACCACGGAAACGATCTTTAGGTATTTTCATTGTAAGACCGACTATATTTGGAACCAAAGTAGACAAAATGGTGCAATATGTGGTCCTATATTAATAATATGGCTTTGTAAATTTACAGTTACTTGGCTTATTACATTATTTATAGTTGGAAGTAAATCAATAGTAGCGTGATACTTCTTCTGTTTCTTTATTAAGTTTATATTGCTTTAGTGAAATCATATCAGGAACTTATTTAATAGAAAGTGTTACTACCACATGGGTTGCTCTTATATGCATTTATTATGACAGTGCACGGTGTAATACCATATTTACGTGTCCTGAATAGCAGTAATTAAAGGAGGAGTGGGTAAAGAGTATCCATCGTGCAAGTTTTGAAGTTAATCATGAAACTGTAGTGTGTAACAAAATTTGTGGTTAGGAAAGACACTTTCCCTGAGCAAATTTCTGTAATCTACCATCATATGTGACGGTGTGGATTAGTAAAGAAAGGGAAAATCCAAAAGAACGTACGAAGCGGTGTTTGAATCGAGATGATGATTCGTCTGCAAGTGAGGTTAAGACAAGACAGGTACACCCGTTTATAACTGTTGCCAAGGAAGGACGATAAATATGATGCTGTTTCAACTATGCCGATTAGTTATGGGTTACTTGGAAGTTCTTGTATTTTATAAAAAGTTGTGCTAATATTATAAGTCATGTTATTTTATATTTCGTTTACAAATGATAATTATTTTTGTAAACAATTTCAGATTATTAAAAACCATCGAAATATTTTCTAATGTTAAATGTCATGTTATAAACATAATACTGCGTAAAAGTTTCGTATTTGCTATTCGCAGTAATTGGGCTACTTCGGACGCCATTTTTTCCGTATTGGAATCTGGTAAATATAGTCGGTCTTGTTCATTGTGTGCAAATTATGCATTTAATTGTTCGTCGTTAATTATTCCGCTACATATAGGTTTTAAGAAAGGGTTTTATGTACGAATCATATATTTTTTTATTTGTTTATTTAAGGACGCTCTTTAACATCTCAGGTCATCAGCGTCCCATTCAATTTCGGGCGTGAAACGGCCGACAAATTTTGCTCAGAGGCCTCTTCTTTCAGGCTTGAGGTTCTTTTTCGTTCCGTAAATGTACGACACGGGACCCACGCCCGAAAAAATCCATCGATCCTGGCCGGGTTTGAACCTGCGGTCTTGGGTTTAGAGGGCAAGTATGGTTACCACTACACCACCAGGACCTACGAATCGTAATATGTAACAATGGTCCGGAAAAAAAATCCTTGCAATCGTGTTCCAGGCAGAGACACTGTTCGCCAACTTGTTATAAAAACGAGAGGCTCTAAATGATAAGAAACGTGTTCCAAACAGCCGTATTTTTAGGGAAGAAAATCTATATGAAATACAGGAATTTCCTATGAAAATGCCGGCAATGTATGGCCTCCAAGGAGCATCATTTTCAGAATCTCTCATAATTAAGGTTTAGTGCTAATTATTATCCATTTTAAATACAGTAAAATACACTAAAGTAAAACACTTCCCCAGTAAGCAGCAGCGCTTACATAACCATATTATTTATTTATTGTGCAAAATTGCCATTATAACGAACTTTTTTCGCGCTGAAAGACGCTATTGTATCCACTTGGGCATGCGCAATGTTGCGATCAGCTGTTATTGATTTTTTTACAGCCTGAAATGGTTCCAGGGTTCCCAATATGACTTCTCATGAAAAAAAATACCGTAGAAATTAGTTTTATAGTTATTATGTATTATATCTAATTGCATAATTCTTGATTTCGAAATCGTTGCAATAAGTTTTTTTTGTTTGTTTATTTACGGACGCTCTTTAACATCTCAGGTCATCAGTGTTCCATTCAAATCAGGACGTGAAATAGCCGACAAATTCTGCTCAGAAGTCTCTTTTTTTTTTTCAAGACATGAGGTTCTTTTTCGTGCCGTAAATGTACGACATGGAATTCACGGCTTTACTTCCTTTCAGAAGGAAGCCATACTTAGGATTTTTACTCCCGAAAAAATCCATCGATCCTGGCCAGTTTTGAACCCGTATGGTTACCACTACACCACCAGGACCGAATATTGAAATTTGTATCCGCTTAAATAGTTTATTTAATCATTACTTTCACTATTAAACAAAATTGGTAGCATTGGAGAGTTAAACAGTTACTATAGCACTCATTGCTACCAAGTTGAGTTTCTAGCTTGAGTCCTTATGTCAAAAGTACAGGCTTTAATTTGCTGTGCCTTTTAAAAATAATTGAAAAGACAGGGTCTATAAATTCAGTCCGTAAGCGTTGGAGGAACTACAAAGAACAACATACGAGAAAAAATAGTAAAGCAAAGTTGCAACGCGTGAATTAAAACTGTTTAGATGTTACAATGCCTGCCTTGGAGCAAATGGGGAGTTTTTCAGCATTGTCTTTGAAAACGGTAGCACGTTTTGTGTGTTTTGACTGTCGCGCGGCGGGCTGGGTATGTATGGAGCAGCCTCTTTCATTCTGTTGCCGTTAGCGTTGGAAGATAAAATACACGCATTATATATAATAAGAACTCATTAGATTGTAGCAGAGCGAAAATTAATCTTAACTTGTGTTAGCAATTGCACTTCCTTGTTTGTTTAAATAAGCCAGTGTTTGTGGTATTTTAGTATGAATTCAACGAACACATAAATAAAACTAGGATGACATGTGTCAATGTAAACATAAAAACTTTGCTAGAGCAATAGTTCTCAAACTTCCTCGACTGCAGATCACCTTTAATAAGCTCTCACTTTCGCCGACTCCTAACTTTAAGTTTAAAATCCTAAATTGGCATACAACATTTAAATATCCATATAAAATACATACACATTTTTGTAATATTTGCCTTTTGGCGAATTCTGAAAGAATTGCACCCTTACCCGTAGCTATTACATCTATTTTTATATTTATTTATTTTAGCGAATTCCGAAGGAATGTAAATTATTGCGATTGAACTAATAGAATTAGTTTTGAATAATCTTTCCAAATCTCCACAAAGCTACTAGACACCGAAAAAAAATGTGTATGTGTATTAACACTCTAGAGGTCGCAATTTTTGCTTTTTTCTCAACGAAACTTGCATATAATCATCAGTTTACACACGGTTCGTCGATTTCGTTACCCAGCAAAATTTGACCAATGGGGGTAGGGGTTAACCTAAAGAAAAATTATTTTAATAATTGAAAATCGCTCTAGCAGCCGCAATTTTTGCTTTATATCAATGAAACTATATATTTCTTTAAAATTAATTGATAAAGTTTTTTTTTTCTCCGAAAATCAGAGCAATCGAGCCATTAGGATTGGGGGAATACCTGAAAAACAAAAAAAGCTTAAAAATCGCACGGCTGCAATTTTACAGTTTTTTGAATGAAATTTGGTATTTGCCTTCAAAATAAAATTAAAAAAAAAGGTTTGTGAAAAACAGTGAAATCGAACTATTAGGAGTGGGGTTAGCTGAAACCCAAAACTTTAAAATCTCTCTAGCAGCGTTAATATCTGGTTTTTTTTTCACAACGAAACTCGGTATATAATTTAAATAAAATAAAGAATACAGTTTCTGAAAATCAGGGAAATCGGACCATTAGGAGTGGGGGTTATCTGAAACTTCAATTTTAAAAATCGCTCTACTAGCACCAACATTTGTTTCTTCACAACATTCCAAATACACCATTTAAATTAATTAAGAAAAATAGTTTCAGAAAATACGGAAATGGGACTATTAGGAGTAGGGGTATTCTTGAAAATCGAAATTTAAAAAAAACGTTCTTACGTTTAACTTTATTCCATCTTGTTTTAAAGTAAAAGAACAAATTAATTCAGCATATATACTGTATGTATAACGATGCATATATTTTACATTTAACAAAAACATCGTCGGGAAGATAGTAAACGTGAAATATTAATTTAATATGTGCGTGTAAGAATTATATTTGTATATGAGAGCACTCTATAATAAGTTAATAACATTCAGAAAACATTTGTGTTACATGATTTTACTACAATAACTTTTAAATTAAATTTCAAAACCAACGAAAATCGATGTAACTTTCGATTGTTTTTATTTGCTCTTTACATTGTAAGTGTTTCTGATAGTAACATGTTTTTGTTTTATTGAAACATATGAACACCTTAAATACGCAATCGGAACCTTTTGTTATTACCCTCTATTTTAGTAAATGTAAAGACGATACCATTTTTATGATGATATTCATACACATGGTTGCATTTAAAATGTTTAACGTTCACATAGTGTGGCTTTGTCTGTCAGTGGTCATGTATTTCATTTAATTAATAGTATGCAGTTAATTTTGATGGTGTAATCTCAATAATAGTAATAATAATTTTAAAATGTGGTTCCTCTTTTGTAATACTTATAGGTTGCAAGAATTCTAATTTTGTTCCTCTAATTAATAAGTGCTAATTTAGATTTTAAATTCATTTTTATAAAACGTTTTTCAACTCGATGAGGAATTCGCTTAGTTTACGCAATTCCTATGTGACGAATTTTTTATTGTGTGCATTCTTACAAAATAATGATAATCGTGTAATACCATTATATTTAAAACTGTATAAAATGTATAAATTTTAATATTAATAATAACCAGCAACATTTGACGGCATAACATATCTCGTTAACTGTTGAATGAGAGAAATGATGCTGAATTTCACTTGCCAAGAGGCATATCGGGCTTAATAGGAGACTTTTGTATGCATGCTAAGTTCTAATGTACGTTTTCCAAACGCTTTCTATAATTGTTTTTAGATAAACGAGCGCAGAGAATGATTTTTCACACAAGAAACCTGTTTCGAAAGACGACCTTCTTTGATAACCACGGAAAATTTGGGGTTCAGAGAAGCAGGCGAGCCCCAGCCTAAGCAGGTCGCCGCAAAAGATGACGGTACATGTGAGTGTTCTAATTTGTATTGGGCTTACCATTAGGTAGCTCCCTCAGGAATAAATAGTCGTCTCCAGCTTGATTCTAATTTACTTGACTTTTAACAGTACTCTTAAGTGATTCCCAAGGGATGTGCCTGGACACATTGGTGTGTCGCACAGTCCCATGGAGTGTGACACGAACTTTTGGAATTGATGAATGTATTTTTTTGCCATCCAGAAAGTCTCTTTACGACGCATATTTTAAATAAAGAAGTCTTTCATATGGTACATTTTATTTTGAGACAGACCTAAACAATGAAACGTTAATACCTGCAACAATGGTCAGTTTCATTTTTCTGCCTGGCGATTATTCGAATGAAAGTGAACACCTACAACAATGCTTCGTTATTCGTTTGATCTTCCCACTTAGTAATAAACAGAGTTTAGAATCGGCAGAACACATTGGTCAATTTTGATATATACATGTGAGCGAGTGATAGGACGACTATTTTAGCAAAAGTGCTTTATTTAGTTTTCATCATGGACAAGTTGAGATAGTTAGAAAGTAATCATTCTCCTTAACTTCAAAACCAAGAGAATATTTTGAACGTTTTTTAAAGTCACAAAAAATCCTCTAGTGCGTTAGTAAAACCCATTTCTGTTTCTGACCAAGCGTTGCATGCTTCATATGTAGTTTCAAAATTAATAGCTCAACAGAAAAAAATCTAGTGAGGAACTAATATTACCATCAGAAAAAAAATGTGATGCTGCAGAAGAAGAAATATCTCATTACATTGAAATTAATGTGAATAGTAAATTAGTGGGGGATAATACTGTGTTTGGACGAAAGTCACGACACAGCTCGTAAACCTTTATTTTGTTCGAATATAATTTAAATATTATTGCACAACTTTTATTTTGCCAACAATTCAAAATAATAACTACAGGCAAAGATATTTATAATTGTGTTAATAATTATTTTGTTGAACATAACATTTCCTAGGAAATTTACAGACGAAGCAGCGTCATTAACGAGGAATTTTAAAGAATTTATAAGTTTTGTGAGAGTAAGGAACCCAACTATAATGACAGCTCATTGTTTCTTGCACATAGAGGCGTTAATTATGAAAATTGTTGAAGGGAGACTTTTAAAATCTGCGTTAGGTACTACTATTAACATGATAAATTGAGTAAAAATAAGACCAGTTAGGTCTAGAGTGTTTGAAATTGCTATTCTATGGGGGCCCAGCATACCAATTTATTATTGCATATTGAAACCCGGTGGTTTTCTAGGAGTAAATCAAAGATACGAGTGGTAGAGCATCAAGCCCTTTTTTTAGGCAGATTATGCAAACATTTGGAATATAATTTTTGGTGTGCCAAACTAGCGATCTTGCCGAAATTTTGGAGAGACCGAATTTTTTAAATTTAAGCATGAAACACTAACAGAAACTATTATTTCAGCCACAAGGATTTGTACAAAAATAAATAAAAACCGTTTTGGGAGCCTTCGGTTATATCAGGCAAATTATTGCCCCTTCTTTAGTTTCGAGTTTTGAAAATGGACTTGCTGAAAATGAGAAAGAATGCCTGAAGTTAATGGCAGAACTTCTCAAAGCTTTACAAACTTTAGTACCTAAGTGCTTTTCTAGCTAGTCCGTTTCAGAGTTAGAATGGGTAAGTTCTGGTTTTGATACTTGTGGTGAGATCGACATCAAAAATGCAATCATCAAGAAAAATGATTTGCTAAATTTGTCATGCGATTCTGCTACGAAAACACAAAAATTCTAGAAAATTCAGTGCACTCTTTTGGATTTATGCGCGATGTCAGTGTCTCATAATTGCCATGAGGGCCATACACATTTTACAGCCATTTTCAATGTCATATATTTATGCAAATCAGCATTTTCTACCACCAAAATTAATGAAATCTAAACAAAGGAACAGACGATTTACATTTTGGCCTGTCAAACATAAAGCCACATATAGAGAAACTCTGTGCATTCCTCCAAGCGCAGACGAGTTAAATAGGCGAGTTTTCAAAAACGACGATAAAATATTTTATCGGATTTCCAGCACAAATTATTATTATTATTATTATTATTATTATTATTATTATTATTATTATTATTATTATTATTATTATTATTATTATTATGTCGTGATTTTCGTGAGCGTTCAGTAAAGTGTGTCGTCAGTCAAAAAGGTGGGTCCCCGAGATTCGGGGTCATCAGTTTTAGAAACGCAGGTGATTTCCGTTTATTCTCACATTTTAATGTTATATCTATGTTACTTTCAACTTAGTTTTTCCTGTTTTTAATGCTAAATCACGTAACAAATCATGGTCTGCCTCCACTAAATATCTATATCGCCTAGCCCATGAACTTCAAAATGGTTGAACAGACGCTTTTGTTTTCGTCACTTCGTATCTCCTGTACAGCTAGTTATGTGGGAGTTTGTTTATGAATTGTTCGTCTCTGCTATATTTTATCTCACAGGTGTATTTTCGTGTTGCGTTTTCGCCTCGATGCTAGAGCGCTTGCACACACACTACAGACTCTCAGATTGCACACATGAGAATTTCACGGCCTAGCACATTCTGCTTAGCGCAAGGTGCTTGATTACATTTTCAGACGAACTTTCCGGGACACTCAGGTGTTCTACGCTTCCAAGAATTAGCTAGCTGTGTGTTGTATACACACACACTCTTGCTGATTTATTGTAAAGCGAGAAAACAATCTACAGGCAAAACCATATATCAGTGGCGAGGCGTACCTTTTTGTATGGGTAGGTTGAGACGTTGAGATGTTGAAATTGGTGGTGTATGTAATAATGCTAAATATACTACGAAAAGGGCTCTGCGATGCTATTAATATTTTTCATGTTCTTATTATGATGTAAATAACAATTTTATTAAATCGCACACGGTATTAAAAAAATCATGTTCCATGCATGCATGACTCGTCCTTAAATCTGTTTGTACAAAAGCTCAACCCTACGGTGTTTTTTCTGCGCATATTTATTAATTACCCTTAAAATGAATCCTTAGTTTTTTACTGAATTTTTGCTGTAATCCTACCACACTTGATAACGTAATTAGTAATGAAAACGAATGAAGATTAGGGAGACTTTTAGTAACTAAACATTTGAGTAAAGCTTCTTCCATTTGAATCCTAACTTTAATTGCATTCTGAGATATTCTCTTTCACATTCTACTTTTTTTCTAAATTTAACTGAATTGTTAAGCTCGCTGATGGTAGCTACGGTCTTCATAATTAATTAAACGCTGTATTAGACCCTCTTAAACTCATCTATCTTTGTTATTTGCTTTCTTTTGTTTAATTTTCTATTAGGTGTAGAAAAATCTAAAAGTTTCGTAGTATTGATAGCATTGCATATTTCCATTATATTCCTTACCAAACATTTTAATACTACCATATCTATGCTAGGTGAATTAGTAACATATGCTTTTTAAATATATATTAAATATTTCGAGCCTGACCACGTAGAGGATGTCTCTCTGTTACACTGGATTTCGTTGTAATAATTTCTTTAGGTGTTGAAAAAATTTAAATTATTAAAAATTCATTATATGAGTCGATTAATGATATAAAAACTTCGCCTTCACACGATTATACGTACGAATCACCATGCACGAAACATATACATACCTCTTTGTAAGGTATCGTGCTTATTACGTGTACCCACAGACTGTAATGGCAAACTAAATACGCAGAAACCAACTTAAGGGGCTCATCCATGTTAATGTTAAATTTACTAACTTCAGTTCCCATTTTCTCAAGGACTATTAAAGCTAATAAATGAAACTTATACAGATCACATAATTGAAAATTTCCGATTTATTTTTCGCTATCATACTGTAACTCTGAAGAAAATTAAAAAAAAAATTGTCCATTTTTCCCAACACTTAATTTTTTCACATTCTCACATTTTGTTCTAGCGCTACAATAATATCATGAATAAGTGGTAATTATTTCAAAGGGTAGCTTATGCATATCCTAAAAAAAATGCTAAACTCATGTAAAAAATGTAGTTTTTCAATAACTGCAGCCAAACAGTATTTTACAGAAAAACTAACTTAGGGAAACACTAGCTAAAATCCTCCAACATTGTAAAACAATAAAGGATGATGCGATGGAAACAAACGCTGCTAATTTATGAGAAACAACTTTTTCTATCATTCAAGATGAATAGTTCCAGATATACAGACTTTTAACTGAACAAGTGGGGGAAAAAAAGTAAAGGGCTTCTACAGCCACATAGTTAAAATTTTATTAAAATAATTATAACTAAGAAACATTAATAAAAGCATATCAAAATAAGCAGAAAATTCCAAATATTAACATAGAACAAAAATATGATTTTGACCCCCTTCCCTTTAATACTCCCTTTGAGGGTTTCGTTTCCTTAGTAAATGCGTCTTGTTCTGGGCTATATTAAGGATGACAATCTGGTGCTCGGTTTCCGACAGTAAAAATTAAATACTCTCAGAACTCAAAAGAGTGGATTAACTTGCAAATGCTGGTCGATATTTTAACTCAAAATATTTATTTTATACGATATTGTTATTGTTTATATTATGAATAGTGCTGGCAGTTTTACAAACAAATAAAGTAAAGAACGATATAAAGAGGGACATAAACAAACCAAAAAAAAAAAAAAAAAAACCTACATTCCGCCTCTGAGCACCCACCTTCCAGCGTGTCGGTCCTGGTGGTGTAGTGGTTACCACACTTGCCTCCTAAACCCAAGATCTGGGGTTCGAACCCATCCAGGACCGATGGATTTTTTCGGGCGTAAAAATCTTAAGTATGGCTTCCTTCGGAAGGAAAGTAAGGCCATGGGTCCCGTGTCGCACGAAAAAGAACCTCAAGCCTGAAAGAGAGGCCTCTGAGCAAAATTAGTCGGCCGTTTCACGCCCTGAGTTGAATGGAACGCTGATGACCTGAGATGTCATAAAGAGTGTCCATAAATAAATAAAAATAATCTTCCAGTGTCAGCGAATCAAGGAAATGATGATACCACAGGGCCAGTTTAGGCGCTAGAAATGTTGCTCTTGTATCTGATTTGTGTTACTTGAAGCTTTCAAATGTCTTTCACAAATGATAAACAAACGATTGAGATTGGTTCCAACTTTTATGGGAAAAGAATGTTTGAAGTTAGTTGTAGCATTGTACATGATTTCTTCTCCTTGAAATATTGCATGGTATCAGTGGCTACTTTTATATTTTGGTAATTTGTGATGTGTTCACGTGAAGCCATTTATATAAAACATAATAATAACCCATATTTAAGGTTAAATATTTATGTATAATTTCATGCATTAAACAATGTTATTTCGACCATGGGCACTTGTTTCAAACTTTCAATTTTAAAATGGGGATCGCATTATTTTAAAATAAAATACTATAAATAATTTGAAATTATAAGTAATTAATATTATTTAGTACGGATTTACTATTCCCATGTTTGGAATGAAAAACATGCATACCTCTTTTCTCAAAGCACTGCTGGAAGTATCTATTCAGTTAATATGCTTAAAAAGACGAACATTAAACATTGTTAATTTTTAACCCTACCAATTGCATGATATTTTATTTTTATTGGTTTATATAATGTCCTCTAAGTAAATTCCTTCCCATGCAGTTCTCATTGTTAGTGTCTCCAGGCAATAATTTTTAGAACCTAAGCCTATTTTCAAAGTGTAATTTAATTTATAGCTCTTCTAAAATTTTTAACAGGAATCCCAAGGGCTAATTTTGGATAATAGATACTTCATTATTATTGTTTTGGTATTCCCTGGAAGCCTTAGTTCTAGAATTATCTCTCCTTTTAAACATAACACTACTGCACGATCAGCTTTGTTTTCCCCAGAGTGTTCTGCCTATGGACGAGCGCGCCGCTCCTTAGCCGGTCAGTCGGGCCTCGGTGATTAGCGAGACGGTAAAACAATGAAACAGTCCAACCATACAATACATAAAACCATTTTAAGAGATGATTACTTACCAGATTATCAAATAAGGTGTTGAAACTAAGCGTCTTCATTCTCCACATTTTTGGCATCTCTTTAGAAAATTATTCATCCTTAACTGTAGTTCATTTTGAGAAATCCGAACCATTTCCTAACGAATATTATCTTTGAGTTCTTGTACGGTCTTGTACATGGCAAATTTCACTATCATCACTCCACAATTTCTCATCCTTTTTGAAGTTCTTTCACTTCTTAAAAACCATACTTTTATATTTACCTTTGTTAATTTTTTAAATCCCATTCTCTATTAACACCTGTTTATTGCTTTCATTGAAAACGATAATACTTTGATTGATATCGTTTGTGCTACTAAACCATCTGCAAGAAGCAGATCAGGTGTATTCTTATTCTTTATTGCAGGTCAGTGAGGGTTTTCCCTCTCAATTTCTTTAACCTTAATTTACCTCATCTTAAACCCATTGTGATACACAGCCACTCTGTTATTCTATTCAAACTTAACTTAATACAAAATCTTGGTATAGCCTCTTTAACTTACTGCTAACCCCCTTTAACAATATCCATTTTGGTAGACGGATGAGCCTGATTCTACTTTAAAGTGCTTTCAAACACACACGCAATGCTTTTTTCTAACCGCAAGTGTACGCGATTCATGCGGGCAGTAATGACTAGCATTGTAAACGAGGTGCACAGCAACCAGCTAGGCGTCAATGTGTGCAATTATTTCTCCCACCACCTGTTACCGCTAGGCTTACCATCCAGGCTACCAGCGTCAAATGCCCTTAGCATTGCATAGAGACTTACATACATAAGTGTATTTTTATTATTATAAAATTCTATATACACATTTGAAATATACTTTATGCATAGGTCATACACCATACATGCTTAAGTAGATACACAGTTAGGAAGAAGAATAAAAAATAATAAAAATAAAATTATATTAATGATAATTAATAAATAAACATTAAAATGGTAATAACAATATTTACAGATATATGAATAGAAACATTTTACATATTATATATAACTATAGGTATTAGTTATTGCATTCTAACCAGAAATTAAAATTACTTCTAGCTTCGAGCACTTTGGCTGGAAAATTCCTGTATTCAACCAATTAGCGTGGTTCGCAAACAGGTTCCAGCATACCAATCAATCTCTAATTGCCTTAAAAAGTTTTCAAGAAACAGCCCACAAAATGGGCAGATTCTCCTACCAGAAATCCGTTTTTAACCTTACGACCTCCTAGTCTAAACTAGGCCATTCCTGATCTCGCCTTTCTCTACAAGGAGCAAATATTTCGACAGGCTCAAGGAGACTCGTGTTATATTCTGTCTCGATTTCTTGCCTGCTGATAGCTTCTAGCCTTGTTCTAACTTGCTTCCATGCGTTGCCATAGTGAACCCAGTCCAATTCTTCTTTCCACTTCTGCAGCCCAAAATGTTGGTGATATATTTTGCATCTGGTGTCTATAGTATTTAGCTCAAAGTGAGGTATGGTCTCCTTGCATTAGTCCCTCAAGACCTCACTGTTTGATGTTCCTTTGGGGAACCCGAGAGCCCTTTTCCAGAAATTGACTTGAGTTTTATTTACATGTTCTGCTCTCCCCCTTCCCCATATTTCACTTCCATATAACAGAATAGACTTAAACTATTGTACGCAAGTCAGAATCTGTACTATCTCATTTAGTTAACCTGGTGCTTTATAATTAATGAGAGATGAGTGCTTATTTCATTCCCACTCATATTAAAGGCTATACCTTATTAAGACAAATTTATAACATTTTATATTTCTTGTCCATTGCAGTACCATTATTTATCTCTGTCATTCACATAGCCATCTTTGCTTTGGTTTTGTCGTCCTTTACTACCATACTCCATTTCAGAGACTTACTGTATAGGCACCTCTGATGCCTGTTCACAGAAGACGCTTAGAGTGGAGCCGTCAAAATGTCAACTGGACAGACGAACAGTGAGCTAATGTTCTCTTTACCTTGAGAGAGAGGTTTAACTGCTTGAGGTATCGTGACGAGATCTTGGCACTTCATTTTCGGTAGTTTCGAGATGCTGTGGCAGACTTCCTACTAATGGTCGATAATGCTGGTCATCCCAGAGCAGAGCTGGTTGCTGCGCTAAGAATTATTCTCAGTAGTATTAAAAATTACTGCGAATTGTTTGACTAAACGGGAAAAATGAAAGAGTTACTAAAATAGAAATCGTAGATTGAAATCATTCTTAAACTCAGTACAGCATTTAATATTTCTGAATTAAATAGAGATTATTTGCTGAGTACATAATAAGCATTTTCTTCTCCTCTTTAATTAATTGTCGCTTTGACTACATTGGTCTTCTGTAGATTGTGGACTCAGTTACTAAATATGATTGAAATTAATTAATGATGGCGCATATGAACTAGGAGTTCTTGGCGTCTTAAAACTCTCTGGCATTCATATTATCTGGACAAGGAAAAACTACGAAAAATCTTATCCAGACAGCTTGGCCTGACCGGAATTCTAACCCAGGACCTTCGGATTAGTCACAAACGTTACCATTATACTACGAAGGCGGTTTATTTTTTTTTAGAAACCAAGGTACTTATATTTATTTCAGCGAAGGTTTTATCAGGAAAGACAAATCAAACCGACTATAATACTAATCCAGAGGTGGCCCGTCAAAAGGGCCAAATAAAATGCCATAATTATTTTCCATTTTATCTTCTACTGGTCAACTTTTAAAACAAAAAGATACATGAAAACAGCGATGCATAAATGATTAGTTCTTGATTATATCTTACGCAATAACGCAATTCCTCTATGCCCTTTTGTTTGTTAAACAATTTTCAATATATGACATTTCGTGCGCCACTGTATCATCTTACCTATAACTAATACGCGGGCTTCTCGGTCTGGGAACGCTACTTTTCCATCAGGCAGCTGCCCAATTGCCATCACAAGCCTAAATGGATCCCGTTCCAGATCTCTTTAATTTTGAAAATTCTTAAGCGTATACCGGGGATTGAACCCGGGACCTCCCGGTAGTCACAACGCTAACCACTAGATCAAGGAGGTGGGCATATATTGCTAACGCTTTTATCTAAACAGTAACACGCTGCCATAAAGCGTCGATATTATTACTTCCGTAAACTCAAATTTGAGCAGAAACTATGAATATTTCCTCTTTCTCATTTTATAAGAATATCTGAGTATTCTTTAATAATAATCAAAGAATAAACGAATAAATTATTTACTCTCATTTCTCCACATCCGATCTCGGTTAGCATTAAACAGTACTGAAAGAGATTGCAGAGTCGTGACAACGTTGTTTTTCTGAGTTAACTCTGATACACATCATATCAACGTAACATAACTATGCAATTGAATGAGGGTAATGCAGTTTGAAACAGGCAATGTACGGTTCACAAGTAAACATAACACAGTTTTATGTTAAACATTTTTGCATCAAAAGCAGATAAATCGATATTAAAGTCAAGCTGGGTGAAAATTTGTTTAGAATGTCTTTAAAACTGCCTTGCACACGCAGAAATGTCGATTTTCCGGAGCTCGGTATCAGCGTTTTCAAGTATTAGTGTCATAAAATTCCTTCAAATTTCTACTAATCATTTGACAATGCAACATCGAATTAACTGCCTTCTTGCATTATGTAGCCTACTCTAGAAGAAGCTCTTAACTGCTTGTGTGTCGTTGCATAACGCAAAAGCTGATTTTCCGCGTGCCGCGGGTTCAATTCTTGTCGTGCCGTTACATTTTTTCACTTTATATGAAGTGCTGCGATATGCATGCTACAGAATTTAGGAAATGTTTGAATACATGTCACCTAGTCTATTAAGATTACCCATAATTCTGCCTTTTGTGAGCAAGAATTAGTATGATAAGATTTAAATGTATAAATGAAACGTCAACTTAAAACGTAGGCTAAAAACTGTATTATTAGGCTTTAGTCAGAAAGAAAGAAAGAAAGAAAGAAAGAAAGAAAGAAAGAAAAAAGGGGGGATTAACGCGACTAGAACTGAAAAGCAAATGACCACCTCTTCTTTTATGCTTTTCGTTAACGCTTTAGAAACTTATCAGCCATAGCTTCGAAGTTTGAGCAAATAGGTCATACGTTTTCTATCTTAAATTGCTTATATATATATATATATATATATATATATATATATAAATTAACACTAATAATAAAAGTAGATAAAGATAAAACACAGAGAAAGAGTCACACTTGAAACTGCTATATTTCGAACTACTGCGAGTTCTTCAATGGCAAGAAGCTAAGTGTGTGTATATATACACACACATACGACATCTCCATACTCTGAAATTTTCGGTATATTTCACTAACACCCTGTATATCATATAATTATTACTAGTCTTTTCCAGAAAAGCTACCAACTAAATACCTACCAAAGTTTCAGAGCTGAGTGTCAAGACTATTTGGAATGATAAAAATACAAAATTGAGTACAATGTGCGACTTACTTAATAACAAAAACTTGGACAAAGCTAAAAGTATAATTTTGCCAAAATCAGAGTATATAATAAAATATGATGTTATATCTCATGCAGATTCATGTAACTTATTGACCAACTCCCCAAAGTAATCACGCGGCGGTCCATCAGTTCCTGCAAGCGACCAGGCATGATTTTAACATCGGCTGTCACTAACAGATCCAATAATGATATGAATCACTGCGTCATTCACTGTTCTCTTCACCCTCCTCGTTTTTGTGTAAAAATAACCACGTGCTAGTTTAATGCAATCGCACTGCTTTCAAAAGCGCGAGGGGAAACACTGTGACCCTGAAGCCCCTAAAACATCGATGGACTGAAAAACAATGTTGCTTCTATGCCATTTCATTGTAACGCCGTTCAAAAGCGGCACTGAAGCCTAGATTGCGTAACGCTAGTCTCCAATTTTAGGTTAAATGCCTATGTTTCCCTACAGGGACAAACTAAAGGTACTTAAATTTTATATAAAATGTGAATTTTTGGGTAAAATTGACGAGTCTCTGAGCCTACTTTGCGCACTTTAATTTATTTTATAGTTTTAGACCCTATAAGGTGTTCCATAAGACTCATCCTTGTCCCTATTTTATTTTTAATAGGTATTAAAGATATTGGTAGTTACATACATCCTGGTGTTGTATGTAAATCGCACTACAATATTTAGAAGCCACCATTTAGAACCAAAGCAATTAATATCTTTCTGAAGCCTAAAGCTGCTTTAGTGCAAATGATTTAAAATTAAATGAAGGGAAGACAAATTCTTGCTGTTCACTTTTACACACATTGATATTAATGCATCATTTAATATGTTGGGAATTGCAGTTGGCTCTAAACTAATTTGAGAGGATTTGTGTGTGTGAAATTATCTAGATTTCTATATTTGATGAAAAACATTCTTTTCCCCCTTATACATCGTAAAACAGCGTATTGTGTCTATTTCAATAGTCTATTGAAGTATGGTATCCTATTGTGGGGAAATAGTTCTCATATTGACAACGTTTCTAAACTGCAGAAAAAAGCCATCAGAATAATAACAAACTCTAGTTTTACTGAACACTGAGGATATCGGAGGTCGATTGAAGTGTGGTGTTAGTTGATGACGTAGGAGCTTCACGTCGACCGCCAACACTTCCTCTGGGACTCTGTCTCACGGTTCTTTCGCTGATTTTCGTTGATAAGATGGGACTTAACACACTCCACACGACATATGATGGGACTGATGTTTATTAGTTGTTGGATCATTTAATGGTCGATTGGTGAACCTCGCCGCTTAGGAATACAACAGTCGCGAGCAGTAAATGCTTTGCTAAGCAAGTACTGAAATTTATACTTGGGGCTTTTGCCACGCTTGGCTGAAACTTCCCTGCGATCTCAGTCGAACTACGCACCTAGAAGCTGAGTAATAAGACGAATACTAATATAATAGTAGTACCAAAATGGGGCGAAGGCTATCACGAATGCTGCCCATGTCACTTTTTGGCGCCGTTTTCATAAAACCGTTAGCTATTGGATGCCTTTCAAAGGTCTTTCTAACATCTTATTCGCTAGAAATTATTATTGGAAATACGAGCCGGGCCACAGGCTTGCCATTTGAGGTTTAAAGAGGTGACTTCCACACAGGTCGATGTCCTCAGCGGGCTAGCGGTTGAAATTCTAGCGAAGGTTTGGTTCACACGGTCAGGGAAGGTTCTATCCTTTTAAGAAGTCTTTTGTCGGTGGCTTTGAAAGGCGAACCTTTTTTCTATTGTTATGTCATTTATGACTGCGTTTCTGCCTAAGGACGGTTCACCATACGACTTTCCAGCTACAATTTCTGTACCTTCCTTACATAGTAAATACATTGAGAGAATAATTACAGTAAGATTATATTGTTCATATCACTAATTATATTAACAAGATGTTATTTCTCATCTGCAAATAGACAAATAAATATTATACATAATAGATTTATCGGAGTGGTGGCTATGGGAAGCTACAACACTCTTGACCTCTTTTTTATTAGAGGAAAAAGTCTTACTACAAGTGTTTATATATGAATTATTGTTATTTGTTAAAGACAATGTAAATATTTATACTATAAGTAATGACCTGCACTTTTATAATACTAGACAATAAAATATGTTTCAAATTCCTTTAGTAGATTAAGTAAAAATCACAAGAACTTTGAATTAACGGTTATTAAGACAGCTAATAAATTTTCATACCAGTTATTTAATCTTGGCAAAGTCAATTTATAAAATGTATCCTTAGTTAGTTCACTAATAAGGGTTTTATAACGTGAATGAATAGTTTAACTCATCTACCCATTCACATGATTTTTAATGGTTTTGACATGATCTACTGCGCAACCTGTACTCCCAGACTGTATTAAATAAATAAGTAAATATAAATGGTTGCATTTTTATCATGAGGCGAGTTTTAGTTCAACGCCCTTTTAATTGTTGGTTGTAGGGATTAAGACATTCCTGGAACGTTGAGCATGCATAGTTTTACGGAAATACGCTATATGCTTACTGCACACTGTGATAACTGTATGAAACTGGGGAAGGTTAGAGAGGATTTGAGTAGCTAATCATTCGAATAACCTTCTATTTTTTCTTATTCGGGTTTTGAGGCAATCTTGTTCACATTGTAAATTTTTTCATTCCTTACGTTTATTGTTGAGCTTGGCGGTTTAAAATATGTGAATAAATGTATTGTTTGACTCTCTATAAACGCGCGTACCTCTTTCCCGTTCTTTCCCTCGATTTTGCCGTAGTTTTGGAAACATTCCTGCCCTCTTCCATCACTTTTGTTACCAAATAACGGCCAACTGTAACACTGGATTTCCGTGCAGTCGTTTCTTTTCATGTCGAGGTAATAGCCAATGACAAAAGTGTATTAAATTAGTAACTTACTGTAACTAATAAAATTTTCCCTTCACACGACTCCAAATGCAAGACCACACTTAATACCAAACGGATCACCGGCTCAAAACATTTACAAAACTGTTATAACGGATATCTCTTGCTACACCAGTATTGTAATGGTGAACAAAACTTAAGTGATTCGTTTCCTTAGAAATTGCACCTTGTTGTGTATTACCATCTTGTGCTCTATTTTCTTTGTTCAGACGAATGTAGAAACCGCAGGCCAGGATGGATATCCTAAACAATATGACAGTAGAGGCAGTCCAAGAGGTATAAGATCAAGTCTCGGGATCTTCTGCCGGAGGAACACTCTCAGAACATTTATTTTCTGTGTATTAGCAGTTCTGGGTCTATTAAATACAAATAAAGCAATATGCTATATAAAGACGGCAATAAGCCGAAGAATGATACATTCCCCTTCTGAGACACAAATACGCACCTTCTAGTCTCAACGAATCAAGGAAAGGGTGACATCAAATGGCTGGTCTACGCTCCAGAAATGTTCCACAGTAGGATAGGAATACAAATGAGCAACTTCCTCGTGAGACCCTGGCTCGAGTCAAAAGTGTGATATACGTATCAAGGGCGTAGTTTCTTTCTAAGGATGCTAATTTTTACTTTATTGAATTCAAAACAAGGCTATGTAATAATGAAAGAAAAATCGGCAAATACAGCATGTTTCGAGATTAATCTATGAGGGGAAAAATTGTTGTTGCAGAGAGAAAATAAAATAAATCACAACGATCAACCACGAAACAATTTTTAGTAGTTCTTTAACTATAGAAGCAGAAGTGAAAATTTAAAATGCAATAGGAAGAAATGGATGTAATGTTAGGGATAAATCGGTAAATATGTTTAAAAGAAATTCTGGACTTCACATACTGAGTGATGTCTGAATGGGGAAACTGTACTTCTCCCTAAAGAAATCGGCATGATAAATGTTGCCAGATTTAAACATGTGTCTATTACTTCAGTATCCACGGAAAAACTTTCCGCTTCTAAAATCGTTTTGTATGTCAAAGGTCAAAATTTCCCAACAGATAATTTAGAGTAGTCGTTTTTATCTACAGCAATGTCAATTATGAATGTCTATTTGTAAATTCATTGGTAAATTAATTAATTAAATTGTAATATCGACATTATCAACAGTCATAGAGCAATGAGGTACAGGGTATTGCAATTATTCATAATTTAAAACATAATAAATATAAAGTTTGCAACCACAGTAACTTTTTTTATATTTATTCACTATATTCTTTAACACTTACTACTCACTAGTTAATTGCCTTTTTAAAATTTTGTAGTTTGAATAATAAAAAAACATATTTTAGGTGCATAAAATTGCATTGTTATTGCCTGAAATTGTATTTTTAGGGATTTGAAAATGTATTTTAAGGTGCTGAAAGTTGTATTGTAGCATCTATTATTATTATTATTATTATTATTATTATTATTATTATTATTATTTTAGAGCATATTTTAGGTACATTAAAGTTGGTTTGTGAGGGCTTAAAACGCTAAGTATAATAATTATATATAATATTTGAAAATTATTAATTAAGGCTGGGGAAGTTTCAAAGCTGTGAAATGTTTTGTACTGAATGTCGATTTAATCCCTTATTTTCGATACATATATATCCAATCAAAACTTACCAACAATAAATAACTAGCTATTTAAAACAAATTTAATTAAAAAAAGAATATGTTGAGGGGAAAGTTTAAAATCTTTGTTTATTACATTTTAAGTTTTACCCGTTACCCTCGCTAGTAGTGATAACCATACTTTACTTCTAAACCCTAGATCGCTGGTTGAATCCCAGCCAGGATCGATGTAATTTTTCTGGCGTAAAAATCCTAAGTATGGCTTCCTTCGGATGGGAAGTACAGTCATGGGTCCCGTGTCGTACATTTACGGCATGTAAAAGAACTTCAAGCCTGAAAGAAGAAGCCTCTGAGGAAAATTTATCGGTCGTTATACGCCCTGATGGGACGCTGATACCCAGAGATGTTAAAGAGCGTCCGTAAATAAATCAAACCAATAACACCCTGAGCTAGTCCTACTATGAAATTTCAAATGACACCCTACCTTATTATTAAAGATGGAACATTTACTACCATGAACACAAAATTGTCTTAGCATCAACCATACAGTGCAGCTAAATCTGAACACTACCTAGCGTGCCGATGTAAACAAGTTTCTGCATTGCCGCCACAAATTTCAAGTCCTCCCTCTGACGTAATGTACTCTAAATTTCGTCAGCGTTATGCTGATAGCTTGTTTCCAAAGCAATTGTTCCATCTCTACTTACGAGGGTAGGTACATAAGTTTCCGGCCTCGCCGATAAAGTTTTCTTTAATTGAAGGTGGACAATTCAAACCCATTTTGTAGTTAAATGCAGGGTGTAATGCTCTTGTTGGGTTGGTGAAGGTTTCTTGAAAAAAGCGGAACACAAGCCCATTACCACGTCCGAAGTGTTCTCATATTTGGACGCCACACAGCGTCCAAACCATGCATTTCCAGACATGTCCCCCCCCCTGAAAAAGTGTCAGTTCGCCGTCCCGCATAACTTAAGCGATGTATGTTATTTTGAATCACCCAGAGCAAATAATTGGCAACTTATGTACAGCTATGATAATTCATAGTAATGACAATTTATGAGGAAAGGAGGTTCCTGAAAATTGGTTAGTTTTTCCGACTTAATATTCTCGTGCCTTTCGTTGCCCATTTAGCAAAATAGGTTTAATACACAAGTAAGATTAAAAAATACAAACAGTGGGAGTCCATGGCAATGGGATTAGACGCATGAGCTGCACATAGCAGACTACATGGGTCATGCACACACAACAGACATTAAAATCACCCATGTGTGAAAAGGGGTCACAACTCGCGACTCACAGAACATTAATAAGGCATTTTATTATGTGTGCATGGTAGTAGGGGATAGAAAATGATATTTTGGTCATTTTTGCATATAATTTAGTATTATTTTACAAAGTAAAAATATTTATGATACGAGGGGGTCTGATAAGTGGCTTAATATCAACACACGTAATTATTCGACGTTCAATGCACATGGTCCAACGTTTCTCCAGGTTCGTGAAAGTAGGTTTCTTCCAGGCCGCCAAAATGTTTCGTTTTCTTCCTGTATGGTCTCTTCATTTTACTCAAATTTGTGTCCACCCAAGAATTTGAGCAGATGCAGAGGCATTTTAAATCGTAATTCGCTAAATTAGTTCTGGGCGACATGGTTTGAATACACCTGCGCATTGTCATGGTAAAACAAAATCTTTTTGATCATTCCCGGAAGCTTTTCGCGAGTGCTATCTTCATTCTCTCCAAAGTGATGTGCAAAATTCTCCAATAATATTTTCCCCTTCTCCAAGAAGTCAATCTAGGACACAATGAAAATATTTGAAAAAATTAAAATTACTGATTCACCAAATAAATTCCAGAAAGTCAATTGACTTGTATAAAAACAAAAAGGAAGGAAACAAGAAAATAACACAGTTTCTGGAAAATACAGTGAACTTATTTAAGTTGCGGGTCGGCAGAGCGCAGTTGCACATTGAGACTTATCAAGGCACATATTGCATGTACAGGTAGTAGCTTGTAGTTCGTTTGAGGGAGGCTTCGCCAGCAAGTAGTTATGCGTTCACGGATTACTCGGTGTTTTCATTCTGTGTAAATTGGTGCTAATTGTTCTTCTGCATGGAACTCAAGTTCAAGGGAATTTTCTTGCGAATCGCCTTACCCCTTTCTGCAACAATCCGTTTTCACATATGTACATACAACTATATATTTATGTAGTGTTAAAACTAACGAAGAACAATTAGAACCCAATTCACACAGAATAAAAGCACCGGGTAACATATGAACATAAACCCCTTGCTGACAAAGCCTTCCTCAAACTATAACTGCTACACATGCATTATAGGGCCTTGACGACTGTTTCTCTCAATGCGCAGCTGCGCTCTGCCTGCCCGCAACCTCACTTGATTTAACAGAACTGCGCTATTTCCTTTTTCCTCTTCCTTTTATGTTTACTGAAATTCCTTGACTTTCTAGAATTTATTTAGTGAAACAGGGTTTTTAAAGTTTTTTTTTTTTTTTTTTTTTTTTTTTTTTTTTTTTTTTAATCGACCCTTTCTCATCTTTTCTGCATGTCCAGAGGTTTAAAGATTTTCTTCCTTTTTTTTTGGGTAGAAGAGGTTCTGTTGCAATTTTTATCATCTTCATCTAACCCCATCTTAGAGGCATGGTCTTGTTGAGCCAGGACTAATATATCTTAGTCGCACACTCAAATTTTTTCCATTGACACGTTTCACTGGCTTTGGCAACTTCCTTTGAAATTTTTTTTTTTCAGTTTTAGGTTTTCTTTTAAGTTAATTCCTTTTAATACTAACATACCTTGCTTTGCCCTTGGATTCTGAAAGCATTGTTGGGGGTTTGTGGGTTCTCAAGACGAGGGTGGTCAGCTCTCGGGGTTCTGTAGTTGTTGCGTGGGCGTAGCCAATAGTTGCGCTTTCATCAACTATCGGAACTCGGGGGGATTTTCGCCGTCTTCGTTATCTTTACACAACGGGAGGGAACAGGAAATTTGTCAAAATATAAACTCACGAATGTTTGCGATGAGACAAGTGTAGTGACCTGATTCCTCGTTATAAACAAACTATTGTTCGCCTTGGGACATGAATGCTAGTAACACTTAGACTAGTAGTTAATTGACTCGGCAAACTAAGCACCTCTGATGATCGCGTGCTTCCGAGTTTTGAAAACAATCGCTTCAATAGCCGATTCAGATGTCGTGGCAAGCTTTTGCTAAGTATTTGTCTATCGTACGACTTTATCGCAGGAATTAAAGCTTGCACTCAATTATCGCCTGTTTGCTTCTCGAGGAATTTACTTCAGTATCACGCGCCTATGCTTGCATAATCATAAATATGAAGAAAGTCTAAGAATGCCTGTGACTGCTTTAGAATACTTTAAAATGTTTCAAACTTGACTTTGATTCATTATATAAAACCTCTAGGCTTAGGTACCCATGTGTTAACACCGAGCTTTCTATGGTCTATTTACGTATGCTCAAGAGTATCGCCGGTTTTAAAAATTTAAAATACATACATTTGATTGCAAAGTTCGTATAGAATATTCTTGAAAGGCGCGAAAATTTAGCGGGCTAACGTACGCAACGTAAAAATCATGATCACCGACACTAGGAAAAATCCCATTACTGATAGCTTAGAATGCCGGGTGTTCATCTTTCACTTTTGCTCTTATGTAACACGAAAAGTTCATTTTCCGATTCCAATCTAAAAATCTTGATCTATCTGTACTATTTACACAATTTAATAAAGTGTTATAAAAGTCACTAAGGCTATCGTTGCTGTTTACATAGTCAATTAAATAATTATATGTCCCTTTTGAAAACAATGAAATTAATATGTTATTTACAAAAGTAAAAATATTAAACTACAAGAGGGGCGTCGATTATAAATACGGCTATAATTTTGACAGTAAATTTTCGAACCTAGACTACTCTAAGCACATTAAGCACATGTTTCCACCACGATTTTTTCCTATAAAATTCTTTTTTGGGTTAACTTTATTTTGTGTAAACAACATTTCTTCGCTGCTTTCAAACGTTTTCACTCTTTTATTCTAAATAAAACACACAAACTTTATTAGCTTTCGCATAGCAGTAAATTTATAAAATTTAGAGCTGAAATTTTTATTCTTTCAACGTAAAGCCAAGTTGATTATAATGCGACCTTAGAGCCTAGTTGCTTATATTTGATAAATGTGAATGAATGAGTGTATTTATTCAAATTAACATGTATAATATTAACTTTGTAACCTTCGCATGAATCCCCTAGACATCGTTAAGAGAACAACAACAACAACAATAATAATAATAATAATAATAATAATAATAATAATAATAATAATAATAATAGCTTAATACGAGTATAAAAACCCAGAACATAGAACCCCTTCCCCTTTGTCAGTGGAATAAGTGAACACAATATCTTTCATACATATATTTTTAATTCAGTTTAGTTCCCCCCTTTTCAGACCTGAGCTGTCTCACCTTCAACATGAAGTTCCTCACCTGCTCCTCATCCTTGCCTGCCAGCAGAGCCCAGCATGCCCCTTGCCCTCTGTTAGAGTCAGTAAAGGGAGGCGACAGGTACTTCTTCTCCACGTCACAACGCTGCTACAGTTCGCTAGGATGTGCGACTATGATTCTTCCTCTCCATATAAAGGGCAAGTTCTCAGTTCATTTTCACCTGAGATTCTGATCTGCTGCCATGCTCCAAGCATAAATCACGAGAGTCCCTGTTTAATGAGTGTGACCCCTGTTTTGATGTACAACTCCATCCAGATTTTAACCCCGTTTGCACTTCCAAAGAGATTTTCTCCCCATGTTGCACCATTGCATGCTGTCTGTGTATATCCTTCAGGCGGTACCTGACCATCCTCCATACAGTTCTCCTGTTACCTTGACCTATTATCCACATATTGCCCAACCCAATGGTATCTAATATCTTTCTTTCTCTCTTTGATGCCCACGTCTTACTTCCTTCCAATCTAAGCTGCTTTTATAGTTACCATCAGTGCATCAGCAGTGATGCAGGACTGCTACTGGCAACTCGCATGCATTGCAAGCAACGGCGTGATTGTTCTAGAATAGAGTACAAAAGGGCGGATCGATATACACGCACTGAAAATTTGTTGGTGAAAAAATTAAATTAAGAAAGAAATTTGATTACCCTCATTAATTACCTTGTCTCAATTTCTGGTTAGCAGATGTTAATGACAAAATGCTGCTAACGGTTTCACGTTTAAGTAGATAAATGCATTTTCACTGACAAAGCGTCAACGAATCAAACACGTTTTAGCCTCTCCCTTTGCCTGTGAAGTGCTTAAAAGTACATTCACGTAGTTTTTTATTCTATGAAATGTAGCCAATCTTAATTGCATTCACAAAGGTTCATTTACGCAATGTATCAATAGAGTGCTTAATTCAAATGAGGCCATTGTCACGCCAACATAGTAGAGAAAGGGGATTCCTACACTCTGAAGTCTGTAGAATTTTTGGGACCATTTATAAAAACGTTATCATAAACCATAAGATTGAAAATCCTTCTCGTTGGAGTTTTGCTGTGCAGATCCGTATTTCCTGTAACCCCGAAGAATAATTACGACAAGAATAACTGCCTGAACTTGAAAACCGTATCTTTAGCACTTTCTTTTTAGTCACGAACAAACCACAAATAGGCATCCAAGGAAGGAAAGCTGTTAATTGCATAAGATGTCGCTTAAGGAATATTAAGCGGCCTAAAAGAGAAATAAAGTTTATAGAAAAATTATTCAGTTTTTAAAATAGGCAATGCTACACATTAGTCTCTTGTAAACATAACAGAATGCCCAAGTAAAGAGGTTGCTAACTTTTTAAATACAATTTTATGATAGATCCTTAACAAGGAGACCGCCACGGGTGGCCGAGGTCGTTAAGACGCGAACTCGTGAGCGGGAGATCTGGGGTTCGAATCCCATCAGGATCGTTCTTCCTGGCTGAGGTTTTTTCCACGTTTACCTCAATCCTCATAAATGACAAATGCCGGGGAGGTACCCTAAACTTAGGCCTGTAACGATTCCTTCCTTAAAAAATTTCTTTCCCAATATATAATTTCATCTCATGAATCATCAGTGTTCATCGCCTGTGTACGTCTGTAGCAAAAACGGGCGTTAAACACCATTCATTCATTCTTAACAAGGATAAGGGGAAAAAATATTTTCCTTAAAGTATGACATATATACTTTACAAGTAGTTTACTGTTTATTAATAGTACAGTAAGAAAGTAAACTATTAAATGTCTACAGAAAGCGCAAATAAACCAGGCAAGTCTCCAAAAGCAATGTTTAAAGGAGAGAGACAACAAAGTTTTGAACTGCTACCAAAATCGTAAATTAATGTTAAAATGGACGGGTTTCGGGTGATAGAAGAAAATCTTTCAAACAGAAATGTTTATCGTTCACTAGGCTCTGTAGCTTTTGACCTAACCCGGCTTACCCGGTTTTTCTCGTCTGTTGTACAGCTGTTTTGGTGACCCACCTATTTATGTTCGTATTAAACAACACAAATCGAGTCGAACATTAACCGTTAATTTTCATTATTGTTGGAAATTTTTTCAAACTGTAAGCAGCGGAGCAAATTGCACATATTTCGCCATAGCCAAATCTTTTTGAATCACACATCTAAGAAAATACTTTAAGTCGTATGGAAAAAAATTGAAAACTTGCACGTAAAATAGCATTAAAATATTTAATTTAACATATTTCTTAAGACTGCATATTTATAACACAAAATTAAACAAACCGTTGTCCAGGAACAAATTTCACTGCACAAATACCACCTCGAGATGTAAATTTATCTGCATTAATTTTCTTGGCAGTATTTATGCCGCACAACAGCTTAATGTAACCTGAAATAATAATAATAATAATAATAATAATAATAATAATAATAATAATAATAATAATAACAATAACAACGAAGAAATATCACCGGATTTGGTATTAGAGTTTATTATTTCACTAGTCGGCAGAGTTTTTTTGTGTTAACAAACAGCATGTTAGTTATTACCATGTCTGATAACGCTGATTACCAATATATAATTAGATTTTGTTCTTCACGTCAGATTTCCGAGAACTCTTGAGGTAGTTATTGGTGGGAAGATGCGGGAAGGGGGGTAATTTTGATTATTGCTCCGCGTTGGAGGGTCAAGGTTTGAAGGGGTTCTAGGCGGCGGGAGAATGGTGATAGGAGTTTGATTGTTCATGACCCAGCTCACCACTCAATAACTCTTCACATCGATCTCAGGGATGTAGCTGGTTTTCGGGACCTGGTAGTGCCGGGTTGAGTGAAGGGAATTAAAGTATTATATCGACCAGAGAGAACACATTATCTGCAGGTTGACGTCGTTTATTTAACAAAGAGTGCATCCCATGGCGTTTCTGTTCGGACCGCAGTAACGAGACGTCTGGCAGACACGCGGAGCTGTAATGTTTGACTATCAGTGTGATTGCTGACCGCTCGGAAGACTTGTCGAACTGAAGTGACGCTCGAACATTGGCGTTCCTATGACATCTGAACGCTGAATACTTGTGGCACCAAGATGACGAGAACAGACCAGAGTTCCCAGAGTAACGGAGTAGACGAACAAAAAAGACGTCGAAAGGGCGATTTCCCGTCCTTAAATACCCAATATAACACGCTTTACCACGTGATGCATGGACGCTCTATTTTCCCGCCACTATGACTTTAGACATCCTCATAGGTTAGCTGTGACTTCATGCCACTCTCATATTATTGGCCAGTTTGATTATTTGAGCTTAACCACTCGTTGATTCGTCCAGCGTCTAATTTCAAGTTTTACTGAACGTTACAGATCAACGGCCTTAGCGGCATTATAGCGTTGTTCTTTCCCAGCGTACCTGGCCGGGGCGAACACCCGTCCTCCTAGTGAACAAAAGAGGGCATTTGCTCCATTGTCTGCCAAAACGGTCTCTCTGCTGTCCGAGCAAAATTCCTGCTTTTCTTGGCATTCTTACAAACAGAACCCTTCACTTGAAGCTAGCTGAAATAAAAGTTATATTCTAATCAATTTCTCGCGATCGATGGGGTTCCAAAAACTGTATCACTCTATAAAGGGAAGGATGGTGTAAATAATCCAGCCAATTATAGGGGGATGCTCTCGTTCCATCTTAGGAAAAGTATTTACTGGAATCCTAGCAAATAGATTATAGAAATGGATTGAATGGAAGAAGAAAATATCAGAGTTACAGACCAGGGAGAAGAACATCGGATAATATTTTCGAGATAAAGGCAATTGTGGATAAATATTTCAGTGATAAAAGGGGAAGAGTTTACATGATCTTCTTAGAATTCGAGGTGTTCGATATCATAAATATAGGAGAATTGAGGTTAAAATTTAAAAAAGGGGGGGCCCGTATCCAAGTAAATGTATGAGGAAAGGATCATGGTATCTCAAAGTGCAACAGGTATTGGAAACTTGTAGGCAAACAGAGGATTTTGGGAAGAAATAAACCTAAAACTGGAGATACTGAAAGAATGAAGTGTTTGGTAGTGTGAGATGAACGGTTATTTGAGACTCTATAAAGATTCTTGAGAGGTAGAGAAAAATATATAGGGCTAAGTGATGAAGCAGTGAGGGAAGGGTTTGCATGGGCTAGAACTGAAGCTATCGATTTAAAAGTGTATAAATATGATAAAGATTTAGAAAAATGCCCATTGCAGGGAGAAATTGACAAGGATTTTAATCTTTTATTATATTGTAAGCAAACAAAGTTATGAAAAGAACAGACATAGCAACCAAAATGGAACAATTTAAATGGAGAAATATTAATTAGAAAGGTTTTAATTGTAAAAGGAGAAAAGAATATAAAAATTGTAAGTAACTATTTGGGAAACGTTAGAGAGAAACGAAAAATAATAATTAAGGGAATTGATAGAGGGAAGCATAATAGACTAGATTAATATAGAGATAGGTTAGTGCAATAATAAATATGATGGTGACCAATGCACTAACGAGCTGGTGACGTGTATATTAGGAGAATGTAGGCAAGTAACTTTAGAAAGAAAATGTTTAGTAGTATTAACAATAAACAAGTATAATCGAATAATTTGAAATAAATTTGAATATAAATTAATGTAATAGTACATTAGCAAAGATAATGTTTTATTAGGATAAATGGGCTCTAGGCTCTTCCAGCAGATTACTACTGAACAGCCAGAGTCTGGGGAAGACTCTTAAAATATGAAAGTATTAATCATTATTCATTTCGTAGAATGGTAGCCATTTCTATAGTATTAATTTCTAGTCATCTTCAACCCTCAGTTTCCGGCAGGGAAGTGCACTAACCTGTTTCGTGGCTGTGAGTGCTGTCAATATTACGGGCGGCCTTTTTTAGTATGTTGCTGGTTTGCACTACCCCCAAAAATTTCATCGTTTAATTTTCTATAATTATTGCTTAATGCGTTTGTGTATGTATAAAAATGTAAAACGTATCAACGACAAGGTATATAAGAGACTTCTATCTTGCGCCTGGTGTTATTATCTCAAATGTGCTGAAAACCATATCTCAGTAAGTTTGTGAAGTATTTTGTTCGGGAGAGGAGAAAGGAAGCTCTTGTCCATACAAGCAGTGATGTGCATGCACCACTTGAAACGTCACCTCATTACATGCGTTCCCAGGATAATTTGCCTTCAGTTTTATACTAATTATTGTTGAGTCACAAAATTAAATACTATATTGAAAGAAATTATAGTGAAACAGTATGTAATGACAACAATTATATTAAATATGGGACAATTTGCAGTTACTGCTGTATCAAAAATATATTACGCCGAGATTAAAATCTCTCATCCACTCTCTAGCAGCGATAATCGATCGTTTAGCAGTTAGCTGTTGCTGAAGGCTAGAGGATTTTCATGTGAAGTTGTGAAGTAGTTGCTTTATTTTGCTCTTAATTGACTGTAAAGAAAATTAATATTGTACAAAGCTTATATTCTAAGCCTTTTCCCCCCTTTCCAAGCATTAGAACACATATATGAATCAAAATACTGGATAGACCAACTCCAAGTATTTATTTGACAGAAACTACAATTCCCAAACATAGGAAGTATATGATGCTCAAGTTATGCGCCCCATGTTATACTGTTCCAGTTCCGGTGTTCTCAGCACCTCGATGCAAAGGATTAGGGTTAATTTTTTTTCTTAAATCACTCATTGTTATCTCTGGTTCCATGTAATGTAACATATTGGCCGGCACAGAGTACGTGTGTTTCAGAGTACGGGCATTGTTAGAGTGAATCGATCGTGTCCAGCAGCCAAAGCCTTGTTCAGTGATCTGTTGATAACTAGGTCAAGTGGTTGAAGGAATACTTGAGGTCAGTGAGAAGAAATTTGCTTTTCGAAAGAAGAATTGATGTCTTATGTGCAAACGAGATGCATAAGGACACTTCAATAACAGCGTACTGGATTCCAGAAATTCAGAATCAATCATAACCATTTTATCTGTAGACTTTTTTTAGCTGCAGTCTTCGGCGCTTGTAAGGCAATGTTGTAATCCCCTCTTTGTTTTAAAACTCTTGCAGTGTTAGACCCTTCTACACACGTTTTTATTTTTTAACATAAATTATTACCTCTTTTTCCAATAGCCTTTCTAACTTCTCTGAACAAAAGATGCTTTTTTATTATTCATATAAGTACATATTTTCACAATAGCTCATATTTAGATTTTCTTAACATTCAATCAAGATATTGTTAATTAAAACATATTAATTTTGACTGCACAAATTTTGTATTATGAAATGTATGGATTGTTACTTCAATTTGATGTAGATTTCAAGTGAATGAACTGTGTACCAAAACTAGACTGAATTGTAAAACCAAACTGTAATTTTTTTCTCTGGTCTGAAAAACTTTGGAATTATAGTCAGTAATTTTTTTGGGGGATATTCATGTTACTGAAACCTGCAGAAAGATAAATTCTCTAATACATATCTTTAAAAGATTAAATATGCCCTTTCCCAGAGCATTAAAAATACATTGGCGGAATCTCTCACTTCGATTACGGTGATTTTCTTCTAATATTCCAACCTAACCTAACCCACAATATGTGCAAATATTATATCTGCGATGTGCTATTATTTTACTTTACAAGACCTTCCCTGGATGATTCTGCCTGAAAGACCGAAGAAATACCCATTATCTTATATTACTTTTCGAACGTATCTATACATTTTCTTCATCTTATCTATCTTCTATTTTCTTCTCATAATTTTAACGCACGCTCTGAAACCTGGCACATACTGTTATTACTATTGCATCAAACATCGCGTTAGATATCTTCCTCTGCCCGCCTCTGGAATGCATTGCCATAGAATGTCAGAGAATGCCAAACTTTAGGAGCATTTCATAATGCCTTGTTTAATTTGATTAGATATAATAATTTACGAGGATAGGTCCATAAGTTTTTGGCCTAACCATTTTCTAGGTATGATAAAGCCAAAAAATATACTTCACTTTTCAATATAGTTACCCTTTATTGCAATTCACTTATCACATCTTTGAATTAACACTCCAATCACCTCCCCAAAATAGTCAAAAACCCTGTCTACAAAATGGTCATATACAACATCCATCACTTCTAAGTCACACTTAAATTTCCTTCCTCGAAGACCCTTCTTGAGTTTTGAGAAGAGGGAATAGTTACTGGGAGCTAGATCTGTGCTTAGGGAGGATGGTCCATCTCCTTGAAGCCAAATTTCTTCACAGCTTCCTTTGCAACAAGAATTGTGTGCACAGGCACGTTGTCGTGAAGAAGGCACACACCATCACTCAGCTTTCCTCGCCTTTTCTCTTTGATGGACGCACGTAATCTGTGCAGTACGCCAGCACAGTACTCCCCACTTACTCTGGTGTTCCTCTCCTTGAAGTCAATGAAGAGTATTCCTTCACAGTCCCAAAAGATTGTGACCATGATCTTCTAGGTTGACTGAGTAACCTTGGCCTTTAGAGGCGGTGTTTCGCCAGGTTTACGCCACTCCATTGGTTCTCTTTTGAACTAGGGATCATAGTAGAGAACCATAGTTTCATCTGCTGTAACATCCTCCTGCAGAACTTCTCTCTCTCTCTCGTTGCCACTGCAGATCTCCAAAAATGCCTGACCACAGATGACTCGTTGCTGCTTTTGGACTGAGGAAAGAAGTGAAGGCACTCGTCTTGCACTAACCTTATTCATGTTTAAATGTTCATGAATAATTCAGAATTGTTGTTTTAGAAAGCCCAGCCTTGCTGCTATTTCTGTAACTTTGAGCCGTCGGTCTTCCGATGTTTTCGGGAGTAAGAACCTCCAAGGGACGACCTGCACGATGTTCGTCTTCAATGCTTTCTGGACCCATTCGAAAAGGTTTGGCCCTTTCTTTTATGTTAGAATGCTAGAGGAATGCTTCCCCATATACACCGTCGAATCACTGTTTAATTTCATTTGAAGTAAGTCCTTCTTTTGTGAAGAACTTAATAACTGCTCGAAACTCCATTTTGAACACGTCACAATCTTCTACACAGCCTACTTTATGCAACTATATCTGAACAACTGAACACAGCAGGGCGGGAGTTACAGCTGCAATTATTTACTTGACAGATAAGGTATGACACCATATAAAGCTTTTGTGAAGGCGATAATCCTTATCGGCTAGGCCCAAAACATATGCACCTACCCGGTATTTCATTCAATCAAGCAAATTTTCGAACGGGTCGAAACAAGCTTAATTTATAATTACTAATTTATTTAGAAACATTAAATGCTATATAAAATAGTGTAACACCTTTAACATTTGCGTTACATATATTTTATATGCATTCTACAAAATTTAGTTTTACGCACTATCAGTGTGTTAAGTGACACTTTACACAATAATACATTAAAAATAATCATTTTACGCATTGCTATTGATATTACTTACAGTCAAATAAAATACAATATTCAATGTACACTATTTAATTGTGTTTTAAGAAAATGGTAATAACAAAATTTCATGCACTCCGCTTTCATGTAAACTCAAGTAAATATTTCACTTCTGACCTAACATAGCCATTTTCCACATATTTTCGTGCTCCTGCAATGTTCAATATTGCAACAACTTTATTAAAAAGATTTTCATCATTTGGTGCTTCATTTAGAAATGTTTTCTTTTCTTGAAGATTTTCGATTTCTTCGGCTTATTCCCTCACTCTTTCTTTTCAGGAAAGCGGTCAACTTTAAAACCTTAGAGATATTTACATCGTCGTTTATCATCAGTGTTGTTTTCAACATTAAAATTGACAAGCGTCTTGTATAGTTCTTTACATTGTAGGGATGCCCGACAAAGAAATCCAAGATTTTCTCCATTACAGTAGGTTTTGTTGGACATAAGATACGTACATAATTAATCGTTTTATTATATTAATTTTCATTTTAATTTGATCCTTTTCGTGGAAAAAACAGGGTTTGCAGAACGTTCACAGCTTGTCTAATTAACAGATCCTTTCACAAAATCCATACTCGTATGGAAACTCATTTTAGGAACTTGTTACAAATTATTATATATATATATATATATATATATATATATGTTCTTTTAATAAAATTTAATAAATGTAGTTTTTTTTAATTAGTTGTACATAAAATTGAAGTTTTGCAAATAAAAATCCTGAATTTTTTATACACGATATTAACGCACATTTCAGAATTATAATATTCCTGAATATTTTTTTTATAAATATCTTTAAAAAGTGATAATTATATCTTATATCTCCTTAGTCGTAGTAGACGTATTTGGTTTTGTACGGATGCCCTTTAACATCTCAGGTCATCAGCGTCCCATTAAATTCAAGACGTGAAACAGCCGATAAATTTTGCTTAGAGGCCTCCTCTTTCAGGCTTGAGGTTCTTTTATGTGCCGTAAATATAGACATGGGATCCATGACTTTATTTCTTTTACGAAGGAAGTCATACTAATGGTTTTTTCGCCCGATAAATCCACTAACCCTGGCTCTGACTGAGATTGAACCCGCATTCTTGGGTCTACGAGGAAATTATGGTTATGACTAGATCACGGATCAACAGAATCAGTCAGGTCGTGTAAAACGGTGATTTTACATAGATAGTCGCCTGGAATGAAACGAGTAGGTGAATATTACTTGTAAAAAATATTTTCTATTATTAACTCATTGAAGCTATTGCTTTTCTTCCTGATAAATTAAAGTTGAAACAGTTCTTGTTTGCGGCCCACCCCCACTAAAATATAAATATAATATAATATGTATGTTGCACACCTAATCATTATATTTTGTGCATTGTAATTAGTAATGTGGATATTATATATACCGAGGGTGCCAAAAATAAATACACATTTTCATAGTAGATATCTATTTAATATATTTCAAATTTGGACCAAAAAACTTCAGTTACAACAAACTGGAACCAAGGTTATCCTTTAAACAGTGGATAGCAAATTTGAAGTGGTATTAGAAAACCGAGAATATTGTTGAAGTTCAAAGGCAATGGAGACGTGTTTACAGAACAAAACCGTCAACGCGAGTAACAATCCCTTATTCGAGACAAATCTGAGACTCATGATACTGTATGCGATGTTCATAAGGGCAGATCTGAGCAGACCAGCTGCAATGGCAGAACTTCGGGAAGAAATTAAAACGGCATGTGCTGCAATCGCTGAGGACACATTCGCAAACGTTGCTCAATCAGTAGTTTAACGTACTCAGAAGTGTATCGACGCCTAAGGTGAGCATTTTGAGCAACTGTTGTAACTGTAAAAGTCTAAGATGATTAGTGCTCATCATTTTATGTTTGTGTGAATGCATTTTTGTAATGTTAACACAGTTTTTTCTTTGCTTGAAGCGTGTATACAATTTTTGGCATCCTCTATAAATGTGTATATCGTGAGGTATAACTTCAATATGTGAATGGTAGATCGCCAAAAGAGAAAGTTCTCTGGTGCAACGGAAGGCCAGCTAGATAGGGGGAGCGACAAGGAGGCAATAAACGCCATACAAGGGAAGAGTAACCCAAGGGACAAGTATTATGCACTTCTTGAAAGACCTACCATTGGCGAAGGTTAATAAAGTCAAGGCTTTTATATACGCTAGGGGAATAAACTCGCTAGCGGTTTATGCAGTTAACTTTAAACCAACCAATGTAAACAAATGTTTGAAACTTTCAAATAGTAGGAGGTGGCATACGTTAGCAGATGAATTTAAACCAGCTAATAGTAGATGTATATTTTGAATTTTGAAGCAAAGAGCGAGACATGCGCGCGCTTGTGTGAGCCTCGATGGCTTGGTCAAGTCAATACTTAGTTAATTTGAATCAAATATGTAAGTATGCGTTTGCTCTGCTGGAGCACTCATTTTTCACTCTTTTATTCGCATTTAGTCATTCATTCCCACTTGGACTCTCCATTTGCAGTTCTACATTGGGGCACACATTCTGAATTATACGCGATGTGAGACTCAAAATAAGTTCTACTTCAGAGGCAGTTTTCAGATTCAGTTCTTCTCCTTGGAAGTCGCGGCAGCTAAATGTATACTCGACATAGTCAAGTTCTACCGTACGCAGAACACCAGAGGACGCGAAAGATCTTGGGAATAATAAATTACTATATATATATTGTGTCGCATCGCTTGATAACACAGTTGATCACCTCTCCGAACTGTTTAATTACGTGTTTATAGATAAACGAGTGCAGATACTTTTTTCAGACAAGTGAGTTGTTACCAAAGACATCCATACTTTCATGGTTCAGGGGCTTGCCTGCTCTAGTCAACGCAATTGACTGCCGAAAGATTAAGGAACTATAATGGAACAATTATTACTGTTCTGTTTGGTCCACGTTTTCGACTTAACTATTTTAATTATGCTTCCGGGACAAATAGTCCCTTTAGTTTGATTCTAAATCACTTTACTTCAATAAACACACACAATAAATTGCTTCATCTTTTGTTTTCTCGTAATTCATTGCTTGTATCTATACATTTAAAAATAAATGATATTAATTGTAATCTAATGCTTTGTGGACTCCAGACGCCATCTTAATCTGGAAATGCTATGTGTTTGTCCGGGATCCGGGATTTTGTTTTTGAAAAATTATTAAATGTTCCACTTTCGCTCGAAATTATCTGTTTTGCTGCTCTTTTAAAATTATTTGTCTGTAAGTGGTAGCAGCATCAATGGAACATTGCTCTTTGCTTACAGATAGCTGGTAAATCGAGAGATCGAAGTGGATCGAGAGATCTAAGTGGATCGAGGTTCGAGTGTAGTTTCTTCTGCGCATTTTCAGTCTGCTTTGCGCGCAGAATGGGGATTTGAGGTAAGTGTTTTATTGTAATTTTTTCTGTATTACTTAGTTCTAAAATTGGCCAAATATTACCATCATGCATTAAAACACCAAAACGCAATTTATATTCCACGATGTCCGCGTTCAGAAAATGAAGAAATTCATTTGAAACTGAATATTTGGAGCCTAATACCTATGAAACACACTCAAAGCAAGATTACATTCACATTTCGTGCTGTTATTTGACTTTTTAAAATATAATGTTTAGCATTCTATATTTTCCTTGTCTTTCATATGCAGATAGCTGCAAAATAATTGTTTTTAAGTTTTATTATAAATATTTTTATAACACATATACAAACACAGTTAAAAATTCTAAATCTAAACGGATATTTTGTATACCTTTTTCAAACAATATACTCCTTTTTGAAGTTTTTTGTCCTGAGTGTTAACGTATCACAGTTTGAGAGCCTCTTGAGATTATTGGAAGTACAGTATATTTTTATAAATAGCACCGTTTTTAACGAAAGTAAAGAACGATAAAGTACTTGAAATAAATTAGGATAACAAAAGGTCTATGTTGAAATACTTTCAGAATTTAGAGCTTTTCTACACTTACTAAAAACAATGCTGATATTTATGAATAGCAGGGTGCACAGCAAAAAAGAAAGAAAGAAAGAAAACAAACGTAATGCAACCTGGAGTACCGCAAATGCACAATGTCTTAGTAATTTTTAGATTCTAGTCATATTTATTTATTTTTATTTTTTATGTGATGGAAGAGATCAGCAATTTAATAAAAAAGCTATATTGAATGTCTTTAGAACAGTTTCTAACAGCTTAGATGGTAATTGTTATAGATGTTTGTAACATGTTATTTGTTTTATAATCCAGCAGCTAAGATTATATAATTAGCATAATTAATGAATAATATATAATTGATACCTAATTATCGTTATTATCAAGATATTGGAATTTATTTTATTATTTAACAAAATGATATAAATATACAGGTGTGTCAGATAATATTGTGACGATATGAGAAATAATTGCTACTCAATACTACTGAAATTAGCTTAAACGTAAACAGTTAAAGAGTAAAAGAAACTTAAAAATGGAATTAATGCTGAATATTTTTCTAATGAAAGACAACTTACAATCAAATAAATAAGCCTGTATTGTATTTTTGTATTGTTCTTTTCTTTTCCACTCAAAAGGAGGTTTATTTCTAGGCCTGCTAAAGTAAGACTCAGTGATACATTTTTTATTCCTCTTGGGAATCACTCCATTGCTTGAGAACCACTCGAACGAACCTTAGCTGTGGTCCCTGAAGACGGAGTAAACATCGTAAAGCAAATAACTGCTGGTCGCAGGAGATTTCAGTTCCCTACAGCAGTAGTTAACGGTCCATCCACCAACATTACGTACCCCATCATTAGATCGTCATCCTTTCGAATGTACTGTTTGTGTTGCAGCACTCTATAGCATGAACACTTACCACGAAACCGTCTCGTATTTGCTTTGAAGCGGAACTAAAAACTAATGTATCTACTGAAGCAGGAAATAAGGCTGCCTTTATTAATTTAATAACTAAAGGTTGCAGAGTTATATTTATAACGGCATTAGATTTGATAAGGGTAATTGTTATATATGTATAAGAAAATCATTTAGAGATAGGAATAACAGAAATAGAAATAATTTGTAACTTGTATTTATGTGTAGGTCATTTGACAGGTGATTGTGTCTTACAAAAGGGGGGTTTTGTATACATTTTGTGGTAAAAGATGTGAGAAAGAGACAGAGATGTATATCTGACGACTCGTCCACTGACCACTCCTTAGACAAGGCTGAGGAAAGGGTAAACTATCTTTTGTTAGGTCACGAACCTTCTGCCTAGGAAATACTTAGGAGTTCACAATAAGAGAAACATGTGGCCGTAACGGGACAGTATTTGAACAAAGTCAGACGAAGCAATACTTTAAAAGAAAATGAAAATGTCAGAACGGAGACGAAAATGTTTTATTACAGGAAAGCCGAAAACAGCCCATCAACACGTGCGTTATCTCTGAGAACATTTAGAAATCTACAAACTAAGGAAGGCAAAAGATTTTCAATAGAAATCAGCATGTAAGGAAAGGGCCGAAATTTATGAAAGGCTGTTCTTGGAAAATTCAAGCTCGTGGGAAGACATTAGATTAGGGGGGAAAGAATAATTCTAGCCAATGGTCATCGGATAAAAGTTAACGAATCAGGAGAACTTAGATACAAATAAATAATTTTTATGATAGCCAATGATGATCAAACAACACGGAAATAGGATAATATACGTGGGGAATTTAATTTAGCGAGAGGCGTGGCGATGTGGTAGAAAAACTGGAGTACAGAAGTCAGAGGGACATTCGGACGTTCAGACATTCATTCAGTTGAGATATCAGAGGGACATTCACACATTCAGATTCAGACACATTCAGACGACTCATCATACAAGAGACGCGAAAGACACGAGAGGATTCACTCAAGAGCTATACGGAAGCAGGCAGCCTAAGTCATACGAAAGCAATCAGTCTAAGTCATTTCTAAAGTTAGTGTGAGCAATGAGGTCAGAGACGAGCAGTCAGGAAGTATTCTGCCAAGTTGTTAAATAAATGAAATGTTCAACCAGTGCCGGACTTATTAATACAGTGAACAATCTCCTTCCCCCCTAATGACTTTCAAGTCATTAAAAACAGTCCAAAATTTACCCTGAGAACCCATCATCCCCCCTACATTGGAACAACCATATTAACCGTTGCAAATTAACGACCAACTGTGCGGACATAATAAAATTAACCCGCCGCACTACCTAACATAATTATTTAAATCAGGATGAATGTATATATAAATTTAGAATTTTTTAATGTACAATTTTTTATCGTCTTCGACCTCTTGGTCGGAGCAGCCCAGTCGACGAGCAGCCCAGTACAGAGAGGAAGGATAAAAATAATCGCCAAGGGTATTGTCAAACATGCAAAGAAAAAAAGCTGAGAACAGCGGGGCAAATGCTGAGGTGTTCTTCAGTAATGGATACGCCATGGTCGCAAAGAGAGCATGCATTTATTTCAGTCAGTTCAATTCTATTCAGGTGACTCTGTAAGTAGTCATGACCCGTAGCAGTCAACGCCAACTGGTCTAGGTAAACTAGGAATTCTTTCCGATTTGTTCAAAAGAGAGTTCCACATTTTCCCAGAAGCTTTCTGTCTATACAGGCTGAAGCGGTTAGATTTAATAGAGGAGGATATATGGCGGGCGCTTTGTATGCTGCAAGGTCTGGTTTTTTCATTTGGGATCCCTTTGATATACAATTAAAAATATGGACACATTCCATTGCAGTAATGAGAAATAATCATATTCACAGTCTAACTTTAGAGTTTTTGCTTATCCATCGTCATAACAAATTAATTACAAATGCAGGACATACCCCACCACACAAATATATCCGGCGCCTCCACAAATATGTCCAGCCTAAATTTAGTGCACTCGTTTATCCTTCGTCATAACAAATCAATTATTAGAACATTGCTGGACTAGGGAGAACTCGTCTTCTTATATCTGCGTATGTCACAAACATCTTTACTTACAAATCAGAAATCACGGAGTAGGGTATCAAGTAGGCTCACAAGTTTATTACATGACAAGTTAATTAACTTTACATCATGTCAATTGTCGTTAAGGCGGCCCTTCGGGGAACATAATGTTGTACTCGACTTCCTCTGAGGTGTCACGCTTAAATTTTAGACATGTGCCCATGAGCATGCCTATCCACAGACGTGTGGTTGTTGCATGTTTCACCCCTCCGTTCTAATAGGCTTAACCGGCGGGGAACCAACAGCTATAGTACTTGATCTATGTGGTTCAAACACAGTACACATTGTTAATGCCAGATCTCAACATTGTTAACAGTGTTAATATATTGTTAATTCTCCCGTCTGTACAATACATGCATGCATTTATTCAATCTGTAATTGAACTTACATCTGGTAGCAGTACAGAAATAATGAAATTTACAATATTTACATCTTATACTTACAATAAATACATGACAACATAATTAAACATATTTCAACTTAATTAAATACATGTTAGCCTAATTATATATAATTAAATATATAAATATGTCATTATAATTAAATACATGTCAATCTAAATAAATACATATCAACATAATTAAATTACTCAAACGTCATTAAAACATTTTAAGCTACTTAAATGTCTATCAACCTAACTAGATACGTTTAAACCTAATTAAAATTGCATCAATATAGTTGAATGCTTGTCAACCTAATTTATTACATATCAGCCTAATAAAAAAGCCAACCTAATTAAATACAAATAAATCGAATCAAGCACATGTAAATATAAATAAATTCATGTTAACATACTTTAATACATTTCAACTAATTAAAAAGTGTCAATCAAATTTAATTCCCCTAATTACCATTAAAATATTTCAACTTGAATAAATACTGTTAACCGAATTAAATACTTAGAAACCTAATTATAAACATTAAAACCTAATTTAGAACAGGTCTACCTAATTAAATAAATGACAACGTAATTAAATATATGTAAATATAATTAAATACATATCAGCCTAATTTTAAACTAATTAAACACAAATTAAATACATTTCAATCTTATTAAATACATAATACAATCATAATGAAGAGAATGAGAACACTTTTTTGGTTTCTGTGTACAGAATTGTTATTTTTACGTTATTTACACTGTGTATGAACTGAAAAATAGCATCTCTAAAACAGTTAATATGTATTAATTAAATGTTTAATCATTTAAACTATAATTTAAACATATTATTTGTTTATCGGTGTGCATTTTCAACTTTCTTCAAGAACATTTCCTCTTCTGGTTGTTTGGCGCAAGATATCTAGATGTCAATCTACCTCTGCTATAGACATGCTTTCTCTCTCAGCTTAATCATTTCTAAGCTTTTGTCCCTTTTGACAGACGCGAGACTCTTCCTTTCACTTGCACCCTTAATGAAACAGTATGATATATTGTGAAAGTTACCAAACTGTGATACAGAAACTCAAAAGGAGCAAGTGCATTTGTCGGAATTTCTCACATTGACTTGTACAATATTTTGTGGCTAAGATGTTCTTATAAAAAGAGCAATCTAGGGGTATAGTAAAATCGAGATGTTCACACATAGCTGATTATATACATATAAACAAGTCCCGCAATGCCGTACATTTTTCAAATTATACCCTAGTGTGTGCTTTAATGACATGCCTATCATATTGGTTGCTTCTTGCAGACCACCACGGGTGGCCGAGGTCGTTAAGGCGCGGACTTGTGAGCGGGAGGTCTGGGGTTCGAATCCCGCCAGGACCGTCCTCCCTCACTGAGGTTTTTTCCAGGTTTTCCTCAGTCCTCATTAATGGCAAATGTCGGGGAGGTACCCTGAACATAGACCTGGAACGATTCCTTCCTTAAAAAAAATCCTTTCCTAATATATCATTTCATCTCATATATCATCAGTGTTCACCGCCTGTGGTGCCTCAGTAGTAAAAACTGGCGTTAAGCACTACACACACACACCTTGCAGAGGTTTTGGTGGTGGATAAAATTACATGTTTCGTACATTTCTTCCCTTTATTATATAACTAATATTCAATAGATGCACAGTTATTAATACATGTTCATTTTGTCCTCTACTAGTGCACTTATGTTGATATAATTTCTTTTACCTGTAGTGATTCTGTATTTTGTAATTTACGTCAGTTTACATTGGTAAAATATTAATGCAGTGGCAATGAGCGAAACAAAGATAACATTTTCAAAGAAGATTGTGTAGGAAATATCTGCAACATATTGGCGGTTGTTAAATCACTTGCTGCTTTTCTCAACCCTTACAGCGGTATGACTGTATCCTGCGCTTTGAAAAGGTTTCTGTCCCGACGTCTGATATGAAAGCGGTCCTTCTGAGGGGCTCGAACTCTTTGGAGGGGGGGGGATGCATTCTGGCTCGTCCCGTGTCCCCCTGTACTCTGTACTCTCAATAGTGACGTAGATTCTTCCGTCCCTAACTATTCGATCCAATCCAAACTAATACAGCAAATAATATGGACAGCGAGACCGACTGGAAAGAAGCTTGGAAAAGCTTCAGGACATGGAGGAATCTGCACTCTCAAGGACACGTGTTACATATTATCAACAACACAAATAATAACAACTCAAGTTAGGCCGGTACAGAATTTGCTCCAAATGGACTTGAACATCCGGTATGTGTCCAGATTTTTATGACAGGAAAGGATGCATTTGTAACAGTTGTCCGTCTACTGTGCCTTGACAATTTGGATTAAAGTTGGCTACTCTGGTTATTAGAAACGTTTACTTCTAAGCCAAAGAGAACATTTTTTAACACTAGTGCGCCCAATGATGGTCAATTGACCGCTTTTCATTTTCAAACGCTCATATTTTCACTGTTTTATTAAGTATTTTGCTCTGGTTTTGTGACTTTTAATTTCTTTCAATGACGTTTAGACACCACCATTTTCCCTCCCATTTCAGGCGTAACTTTTTAAAATAATAGTAAATTTACCATCAATTTCCGGTTCAATTGGCCTCCTCCGTACGTTTCTTACGTGATTTATTGCTTAGTTGTAACCGACAGTAATCATCATTGCACAAGAAACATGTTTCAAACTCATTGTAGGATAATGCGTGAGTCATTGTTTATCAGTTCTTGTATACGTGTATTAAATTTCACTTAGCTTTTCATTTTCATGTAGCTTTAATTTTTTTTTTTTTTATTAGTGTTTAACGCCCGTTTTTACTTCCGAGGCACCACAGGCGTGGACACTGATGATACATGAGATGAAATGATAAATTGGGAAAGGATTTTTTTTAAGGAAGAAAAATTCCAGGCCTAAGTTTAGGGTTACCTCCCCGGCATTTTCCATTTGTGAAGGCTGAGGAAAACCTGGAAAAAACCTCAGTCAGGGAGGACGGTCCTGGCGGGATTCGAACGCCAGACCTCCCACTCACGACTCCGCCACTCGTAGTGGTGCTTTCATCGACTACTGACACCATCACTCATGGCTGATTATAGAGACGAAGGTACATCTAAGGCCGCTAAACGCAAGACATGTCAAATAGGGATATGTATAAAAATAAATAAAAAAACAGATCATTGTTGACATGTAAAACATTTCCACGTGGTTCTTGTATAATCAAAAACTCTGCCTTTCTGTATAGATATATACCTTTTTTGTACAAATAATTTGTTACCACATAGCATAGAGCAAATCCAATTCGTGTAGTAAAATATTTATTAATTTCGAGAAAACATGCGCTTATACTTGAAGTAAATAATAAATACCCCCTCTTTTTTTACTAAAACCATTTAGCCGGAAATGACGTATAAAAGATGAACAAAAGGATGAACGAACAAATGTGTGAATACAGCATTGAATCAACAACAAATTAAATGAATAGGAATAGGGGCCTGGGAACATAAAACCCTAACAGGTAAGGAAAGCCCATGAACATAAAAATATCTGAAACCAGTAAGTCGATTCAAGATGGTTTCGAACCAGGTTTGCAGCTCAGAAGCCATTGAATACGTGATACTGAGCGGACACCAAGTACATACAAACTCACTCCGGAAGCTAAATGCAAACTGGATTCGTACCTGGCTTGCAATTTAGAAGCAAAATCACTTCCTCTATGCCATAACAGTAGGCTAGAAAGCGATAAGGAAAATTCCACAGTTTTCAGTGAGAAAAATGCATACGAAAGTAATATAATCTGCTTTTTAGTGCTAGAGACAAACTTTAAGTTGGACTAGGTATAGTACTGTAATACATCCCTCTAGAGGTTTGTGCTTTCCGTATTGAACACGACTCTATTAAAAAAAAAGTACTTCAAAACATAAATACATCCAATGCGTTGCAAGCGATTCCTTTTCATCTCCATTCCAAGGGAAAAAGAGCAAGCAAAAATGTCACGGAAAAGGCGCACAGTCCTAAGAGGCAAATGCATATAGTTAAATAGACAGTTAATGAGAATATTGAGGATAGACCATCTTAGTGTGAGGAACAGACCGCGAAGTACCTATAGTAGCAGGCGTAACCCTGGAAACTTAGAAGGAAAAAAAAATTGCATGGTTTCATGAGAGACACGGTGGGTGGAGTAATTAGCAAATATAGAAATCAATGGTATCTCAGTAAAGTGGTGATTTGGTTTAATAATTATGGCACCGCGACCTTAAAATCTATTGTACTAGATAGATAATCGTTTTGCCGAATGAGTGCAGGGGACTTTGTGGCCTAAATTTTCCAGGCATGCACCTATAAACTGAGGGAAACACCTGAATAAACCTCAGCCAGGAAACTAACTCAACCGGTAACTTAACCCGGGGCCCCCGCTTGGGAATCGCAAAGGCTACCCCCTGGACTACGTATTACCCATGGATATATCGGTGGGAGATTTCGGTAATACGAAAATAATTGCTGTTATATATAATAGAATGGACAATATTAATAAAAATACGGTAGCTATAAATGTCTTAGAACGAGGATAAATTATATTGATAGTTACCTGAACATTATTATTATTATTATTATTATTATGTCGGTCCTGGTGATGTAGTGGTTACCATACTTGCCTCCTAAACCCAAGATCGCGGGTTCGAACCCGGCCAGGACCGATGGATTTTTTCGGGCGTAAAAACCCTAAGTATGGGCTTCCTTCGGAAGGGAAGTAAAGCCATGGGTCCCGTGTCGTACATTTACGGCACGAAAAAGAACTCTAAGCCTGAAAGAGAGGCCTCTGAGCAAAATTTGTCGGCCGTTTCACGCCCTGAGTTGAATGGGACGCTGATGACCTGAGATATTAAAGAGGGTCCATAAATGAATCAATCAAAAAAAATATTATCATTATTATTGTTATTGTTGCCGCTTTATACACAGTCATTAGCTGTGAATAAAGGTGAAAAAACACTGAACTACCCGGCAATAACAGCTTGGGTGCGCATTACACTCGGAGCGGTTGTATTATATGCTATTGAAACAGAGGTATGAAAGTTTTCCTTCCAGCTATGAGCGTAGCTATGGGTTATCTAGAGGGATTGAATGTTGCCCTTTCGGACTTCTTTGTTACAAATAAATTAACAAGCGCACGAAATCCTATTACGTCAAGAGCCTAGTGCATGAGCAGGATAAATTTTCTTTTGTACTTTCCAAGGTAGTTCTTCCATCCTATTTTGTGAGCTCTCATATTTACAGACATATAGAACTATATTAGTATCGGAGTCGTTGTATAGTAAACTGGCGTTAATGTGGAGGGGAAAAATATGCTATATTCAAATTAATACAATTAGTAATATTCTTTTTGAAACTAATGCATTGTATCGGGTCCGTCTGTATACTTTTAACGCATTTGCTCTAAATAGGTGGACAGAAATCCATCATACAACAGCGGAGACATTGTCAACATACTAATGGGGTTAAAAATGGATGCAGAAGATTTAGGAAAATAACGCTTAAAAGCACAGGCATTTAATGCATAGGAAGAATCGCGCATAAGAAGAACATTAAAAATAATGTACATGAAAAATAAACAAAAAGAAACATATAACAGAGAATAATAATGCTACAAAAATTATACCATAATAGCTGACAGTCTTAATGGTAAACAAGAAAAACAAAGTAATGAATATTAACGTGATAAAATGAAATAATACATAATAGTAAGCAGTATTAATACTTTGCAGGTTTCGTGTAAAAGAAATAATAATTAATAAAAGGGGGGATTTTAGCAATTTATTCAATCAATAAAAAGCGGACACCTAGCCTAATCTTTCCTAATCAAACCAAATTTTAGTTTTTTCAAAGTCTTCGCCTAATCTTAAAAATATCTTCTAGATAAAGCTACGCCCAATGGTGCAAAAAAGAAGGGGACTTAGCAAATGGTTAGGAAGTTACAAATCGTATTAAGGAGCAGAAAATGACTGCAGAATGTTGGTGACGTTACTGTAGTTAGCAGCAGCAAAAAAGTGCCTAGATAGCAGCAATAGACGGAGTGATAAGAAGGAAAGCTGTCTTAAAGTAAACTTAAGCGAGCATCTAACCTAACCTAAGCAAATTTTCGTTATTATAAGAATACTCGTGACCGCTTCCGTGATTTAATGGTTGCGTTTGAGACTGCGGTTTGCGGAGGTTCGTGGTTCGATTCCCGGTCAGATCAATATGTCGGGGCAAACAATTTTTTTCCCTGGAGTTTTTCCTTACCTGAGAAGGAGAATGCCAGATAACTTTAAGGAGCCAGGACTCCGAGCTCATTTGCACTTTCTTAATTCATTTCATTTCCGTATTGACCTACAGTATTCCGGTCTAATCTACAGACGTTGCGAGAAGAGCAATGCAGTCAAGGCGACAATAAATAAAATAATCCTCGTAAAACATAAACCTAACCTAACCATTCTGTAGATTAGTTATAAATTCACAAGTGAAAGTAGCAGATTTAACTGCATATTAACAATGCTTGTAGCTTCTATTATTTCCCGCTCATTTTCTCCATTCTAAACGAGCATATGCGTTCAGCGGATTGCATTTTCATAGACATTATTTACAGTTATTAAGAAAACGAGTGCAAGGGAAATTAGTGATATTGCTGAGCAACAGAAGAATAAAATAATGTAAAATCTTACTTTTAATCACGAAGTAACAACTGTTTCAGAGATAAAGGAATACTTTTCCACTTAAAAACACTTTTTCATACTAAACAGTGAATACATGTGTTACTAATTTAAAGATATTTAAATTGTTTTGACATGCTTTATTACAAATTTAGTCCGTACATAATAAACTTATTATGTTTGTTAAATTTTTCACGACTTTAAATAAAACATAGTTGCGGTATTATACAGATGCACAAAGAAGTGTTTTGAAAGTTGTAATAAGTTTATGAAATGAAAATCAAGAATGAGCAGGACATATTTATTCATGATAGTTATTGAAAACCGCACAATTAAATGATTCTCCAAGGGAAAGCATGGTTTTTGGAGTTCGCGATTGCGTAGCGGAATGAGAGCACAGTATGTGGAAGTGGTTTTATTATAGGGAACAGCGCTCGGGCTGAGAAGCTCTCTCGATTTCTTGGCCCTTGCTACCTGTTACTAAGAAGCTTCTGAGTGAGACATGTTTGCGATTACTTTAAAACGTGCTGATTCTAACAATTTAATTAAAAGTTATTGTATTGAAAAACTTTCGAGCTCATGAATGAGAGTAGTTTGATTTGGATCTAACACAAAATACACATGCTCAGAGCTACACATCACATCATTTATTAAATGAAACAAGCTTTTACAATTAATACGTTACCTAAGCGTATTGCGGGGTGTGGGACATGTCACTACTGTCACTTCCCACACTAGACTGCTGGCTTAACTGACGTCAAGCACAACTTTTATCTTCTTGGCTTGGTCGAGTCATTGCTTCTCCTACCCCCCTCTAAACCCCTTACCCATACTTATCATAAACTCGTTTCCTCAACTGTTGTCTACTCTCTAACGTGCGTTAATACGTCGACAATGCTGTCTGTGTATTAAGAATGGTGTCTATACATTGTCGTGGCATTGTTGCTTCATAATGCCACAACATTTTATTTTTCAACACAACTTCCTTGAAGTTCAATGCCCTTGTTCCAACGGCTCATAATTCCCTGTGGAAATGGGTTCTTCCACACCCTCAAAATACTCGTTTATTTCCTATACGACTTCTTCATTTCACTTAAATTTGTGTCCAGTCAAGAATCAAGGGATTCAGAAGCATTTTGGATCGTAATTCGGTCAAACTGTCTTGAGCGATGCGGTTTGAAAGCATAGGCAATTGTCATAGTCACATTTTTGACAATTCCCGGATGTTTTTCCACGATCGCTGTCTAATATTTTCAGAAGTGATGCGCAGTATTTTCCAGTAATGTTTTTTTCCTTTCTTCAAGCAAGTCAATCAAGTGAATTTTTATTGTATTCCAAAAATGAAGCCGCCACTTTCCAGCGGAAGTAAACATTTCACCTTTTTCGGAGCTGGTTCGCTTTGTGCAGTTCACTATTTAGATTGCTGTTTATGATCACATCCAAATTTCGTCCATAGCTACAAAACGCCATGAAATTAGTTACATTATTTTTAAACAATTCCAAACAGTTGGCCAAAGTTCGCATGGGATTTTCCTTTTGCTCTGAAGTGGGTAGACGCTGCACTCCTCTTGCGCGATAAGTTTTCAAGTGTAACTTATGCAAAATAAAAGAAACAGCTCAGTTGAGATGCTCTGACATCTGCAAACTCGTGCTCCTTCATTTGCAAATCAGTCAAAACAACATTATGGACTTTTCCATGCTTTTTGGCCTCACAACTGATTTTGGAGCCCCAGGAAGTGGTGCGTCTTCGATGCTTGGTCTGCCACGCTTGAACTCTTTTACCTAAAACGTAACCGTCATCAAATGTACGCAAATCCTCTCATTACTTTCCTTTGCTGTTTTCTCTTTCGGAAATGAGAATTGAATCGCACGGCAATCCATTTTTCAGTCACTCGAAACTCGTGTTTAAGCAACTACAAAAAATGAATTAATCAGAATGACTTGTATCTATACAATATTAATACATATAAAGCAAACTTAATGAAACATATACATATCAATGCTTTTTGAGTATGAAATCATGATCGAACTAAGCTATGTAGGGGTTTCATAAATTGTAATTAACTGTTAAATATTTATTAAAGGTCATTACGAAAAAAAAAAAAAAGAAAGGAAAACCTCTTGCAGTTTTACAGTTACTTTAAGGGTGTGTACGTTATTACATGCTAGAAATATATATTTATCAGTTTAGTGCATCGATATAACTTATTTTTGCATTCGATGATTTAAACTCTCAGTTGATATCACATAAATTTAGTATAACAACCCAGTCTGCAAAGGCTTTGCGGTGTGTTCCCTTTTATGGAATATAAATCAAACAAAATGCCCTGATACGGAAATATTAGTAATTTTTGCTATCACGTAGGTATGTATTCTACACATTGTGCACACACTTTTTAGTATTAAAAGTATTTCATGGTGCACCTTTAACACCATGTTTCAATCGTGTGAGGATCTAAAATCGCGTTTGGCAGTTTTCATTATCGTTTGTCTGTATACCACACTGAGAGACTGCTGGAGCATTATCACTCTTACAATCCGCCCTAGTTTGCCTCTCACTAGGCAATAAACCGCAAAAAACATTTTTGTACCCCTCCCCCTCAACGATGCCAATCTTGAAAAAACATTTTCTGTTTACGGCACCCGTTTGTGTCTTTTATTTCTATTTCAGTGTGACCTTTGCTGTTTTAATTTCTGTTAGTATGTGTTTAAAATGCCAAGTTGTACTGATGCATGTGTAATTAATCTCAACAGATTTGCTATAAACAAGCAGTATTATGCGGAAAAGCATCAGAAAAGAAAACGTACTCTTTTTGTTAAGATTTTACATTTGTTATGTTGAAAATGAAAACGCGATCGCCACATATGTAAAACCCGTAAATAAAAACTAAGACAATACCACTGTATTCTGATATTTCAGTGAGTAATGCAAGTACATCGTTACAACGATTTTAATAAATAAATAAATAAATAAAGGACATCATTTAGCACTTCAATCTGTCATTAGAAAGTCCTGTGACATATGGACCATAAATTCCAGTTTAGAATTGAAAATGGAACTTCATTCACCTTGAGTGCAGAAGGGGATTTAAACGTTGCAACCGAAATTCAAGGCTACCTTTATTATGGTAATGAGTTAGTATTGGTATTAATTATATAGGAATATGAATTGAGGATAGGAACTTAACAATTTGTTAAGGTAATGAATTGACATGGATGTTTATTATGTATATGATTTGATAATTCACAACTACGTTTAATCTGGGATAGTATTACTATTTTTTGTATATGTATATGATCTGATATATTGTATGCTTGGATAGGCAACAGCATTTTGTTAAAGCCATTGTGTTTATTTTCATATTTTGTTACAACTAAGTTGACCTGAGACCTTTCTCTTAGAAAGAGAAAGAGTTATTGTGTACAGAGTATAGACGCTGACCATCAGGGTAGAAAATCGCAAAGGAAACAAAAAGCATGAGGATTTCTTTGTTAAGGTCACGAGCCGCTCGCTCTCTGGGAATATTTCGATAGGAAGGAGCCGACATTGGGTAAGAAGCTTAAAACGCTTTTAGATGGGCCAAGAGTGAAATTGTTGTAATGGGTTGTAAGAACAGAAGATGTGAAACACACTTTGAAAGAATCAGAATTCTAAAGGAATTGAGATGTCAAAACGAGGACGAATATTTTATAGCTGGCAGATAGAGAAAAGCTGGAATCAAAAGAATTATGCCGCACAGTCTTAAGAATAGGGACTAAGTTAATGGGAACTGAACGTGCACTATTGCGAAAACTTGGTTTCCAGATATAGAATAGTGAAGGGGAGAAAGAAATTTAAAATGTCAAGTTATCAAAAATGAGGTCGAAATACATAAAGAAGTCTACTTCCTGGAACGTCGAGACACAGGAAGTCGGAAGATTTATTTTAATCAATATCTATCGCCTAAAAATAAGCGAACCAGAATAACTCAGCAATAGTAAATATTCTGTAATAGCCAATGCAGAACTTATCAGTCGAGAATAAGACCTCGACAGTAAGAATCTTTTATTTCGCGTGGAAGAAGTCTGGGCATAGAAAGAGAGATGTCGAGTAGAACATGACACGGTTAACAGTTGGGAGTTGACAGTTGTGAGAATTAAGATTATGGGGAGTTGTTAGAATTGAGATTAGTTGACAACTGTTACACTGGAGAATGGGATAGTGTAGGCCCAGAGTTCAGACGGTCCGGCGATGATAGAAGCGAATGTAACAGATAGAGCAAGTGTTAAAATAATCGGGGTAAAGGTAGACTATCAACGGTGTGCTGTAGTAGTGTGAACAGGAACCGACAGACTGAATAGTAGGCAAAGAGAAAAAAGTGGGGATATCACTTCTATTGTAGCAAGATAACAGAACTTTGTTAGGCCGTGGCGAGAAGTCCAACAGAGAAAGTCTGATGACATGAATGGAATAAATTGTGATTGATGAAAACGTATCTATTTCGATACCTTTCCTTTTTCCGTGGATTCGAAAGATCCAGAAAACCCTGACACCTCCATCACAAAATAATTGGGACACCCGAGTGAGCTATAATCCTACATGACAATCCAGGACAATAATAAAACCACACTCATCTGCAACTAATCAAATCCCTCATCCCCCATACACACCACACATAATAAAACACCGTTCGCATTATTAAAACCACTACAACGTTTCTTTAGATGTATACAACAGTCAACGGCCTTCGTTCGTCGGAATTAAATTGTTTTAATCGTACCTTAAATCGCAATAAAAAACGTTTACTTGTTAATCGTATAAAAACTTTTTCTAAAAGGAGAGATCGAATGTTGGCCGACTCTTCCCTAACCTACTTTACGTACATTGAAGTTGTCCGTTATCTTTGTATCGCACATCACCTGAAACATGCCGCATGAGACATCCATGCACTTATAGTTGTAGCAAAGTTGTTCTAATGGTGACGCATGTACGCAATTTTACTGTGAAAGTAAGACAAATTCTTTGTAAAAGTTACTTTGCTCGTTTTGCTTAAGGAGTTAATTTAAACTTTTCCCAACGCAATGACCCCTTCAGATAGTTAAATATTGTCGAGAAGTCGCTCCGCAGCCATTATGTGCCAAGGGTATAGTTATTGTGTTCACTTAACCACCAAGGCAAGCACACACTCCACTCCAAAGTCCAAACCTTATCAACGGTGGGAGGGTTACGTATCAAAAACCGGTTTCTAAGGAAGGAATGTCAGAAATGTAAGAGTACCAACTTTCTCGTGTGTGTGCACATCACCCGAATGCAAAGGAACTAATGGATTACCCCGTTACTGTGCAAAGCCTAGCAAATACATTTGAAACCACAGGTAGAGAATAGGGTAAAACGTATCTCCAAAGATGAATAGTTTTAAAAAATTAGATGATTAGGAAAATTTAAATGAAATCGGAGACAGTCGACAGCGTTCTCTATAGAAATCCGTAGTTAACTTATTTCACAGCAACCTTCTTAAAGAAATGCAACAAAATTATGGAGTTAAAACCATACATACGTATTCATGCTTTGCGAGAAGGTTTTCCGGTTCAAAGAATGAATTATTGCAATTTGTTTCTGGAGTAGTTTAGAGTAGTCAGTTGTATTCGCAGATCCTTCTCTTCACAGACGTTTCATTAAATGTGCGTTCGAAAACAAAACTATTAGTATTGGCTTTCAGGAAAAAAAAAAAAAAAAAAGTAATTTTGCACGAAATTCTCCCATATGATGAGATTTGTTTTATTATTAAGATTACTCATTATTGCCAATTATGCAAATGGCTTGGTAGTAAGTATATTCCCGGGTAAATGTTGCCGCTTTATAAAACAGAATCTCAGAGTTTTCGCTGTTTTTATGAATCTCGCTCATACAACTAAGGGAGGGTGTTTCTCTTTAAAAGGATCACATAACATAACATTGCAATACGCAATTTATTACTTGTAACTTCCATCGCAGGTGGTTTCGAAAAACCTGTAGTTGGGTGTAGCGACCTTGATAGATATCCGATTGCCATAAAATCCCCTTGCTGCGTACCTGATCTTGAACTTGCAAAGTGCGTGTTCATGGAATTGTCCAAATGTATATCACCAGCACTACGACTACAATACACAAAACCTTCGCTACTCATTCGGCACGCGATAATGTTACGACTTTTTCTCAGAGACCTCTTCTTCAGACTTGTTGTTTCATGTGCCGTAAATTGAAGGGATTTAGTATCGGCCCCAACAATTAGAACCGAATAGGATTAACGACTTTACTTCGCTTCCGAAGTAAGCCATATTTAGAATTTTATCATTACTGTAGTTATACTTTTCAGCCAATTGAAACGTTCCTTATAGCTCATATCTATGTTAACGTGAAAATATTGAATAAAAATTAAAGCATAAGATTTATGCCTTAAGACATACATTTATTATAAGCACTACATTGGAAATAAGAGAGAGCGTAACAATAAGCAGTAACCATGTTTCTAAAGTCAGTTGCAAAACAGATTTAAATATTAAACTTATACACTCCAAGACTTCATACATTGAAATTTACTATAAAATTGATTGTTATGATTCTAGTGCCAATTTCACCAACCTTCCGTATTATAAGGCGCAGTGTAAATAAATTTATGGCACGTAATGTTTTACCAAGCTTCGCTATGTGTAACGTGCCAATAAACGCATCATAAATTTAATGGTGAGCATTCTGCGCTTTCAAATTCTTGACGATGCGTTAAGCCAGCAATAGACAAAGCGGTGGAAAGTTTCCAAGCTGAAACTATGTGTGTACAGAGGGTGCCAAAAAGGTATACACACTTCAAGCAAAGAAAAAAAAACTGTTTTAACATAACAAAACTGAATTCACACAAACAGAAAATGATGAGCACTAATTATCTTAGACTTTTACAGTTGCAACAGTTGCTCAAAATGCCCACCATTGGCGACGATACACTTCTGAGTACGTTGAACTACTGATTGAGCAACGTTTGCGAAAGTATCCTCAGCAATTGCAGCACATGCCGTTTCAATTTCTTCTCGAAGTATTACTGGTTTTATACGTTATACAATATTCTTAAATGTTCCCCATAGGTAGAAGTCCAACGGAGTTAGATCAGGAGAACGCGGTGGAAATTCAATCGAACCTCTTCGTCATATCCAGTACTTTGGATCCAGGGCGCGGCTTATTGCTGTGCGAGGTCTCCCAGATCTGCCCTTGTGAACATCGCATACGGTACCATGAGTCTCAAATTTGTCTCGAATGCGTGCAATTGTTACTCGCGTTGGCGGTTCTGTTATGTACACACGTCTCCATTGTCTTTGAACTTCAACAACATTCTCGCTTTTCCAGTACCACTTCAAAATTGCTTTCCTCTGTTCAAACGATCGTCTTGACTCTAGTATAATGGTCCTGTGGTGTAGTGGTTACTCTTGCATAACCTAATGTGAGCCACATCTGTTTACAGAACATCATACATCGGCCCTGGTAGTGTCGTGGTTACCATACTTGCCTCTTAAACCCAAGATCGCGGGTTCGATCCCGGCTACGACAAATGTATTTTTTCGGGCGTAAACATCCTAAGTATGGCTTCCTTCGGAAGGGAAGTAAAGCCGTGGGTTCCGTGTAGCACATTTACGGCACGAAGAAGAACCTCAAGCCTGAAAAAAGAGACCTCTGAGCAAAATTTTGTCGGCCGTTTCACGTCCTGAGTTGAATGGGACGCTGATGACCTGTGATGTTTAATGAGCGTCCGTAAATAAACCCAATCAAAAAAAAAAAAAAAAAGAACATCATACTATAATTTGGCTTCATTTGTTCATTGTTGATTTACCTGTCACGTAGCAACGCTATCAAAATGTGTGGGAGTCACATCTGTTTACAAATCATTACACTACACATTACTGTTGTTTTTTGGTCCAACTTTGAAATATATTAAATAGATATCTATTGTGAAAGAGTGTATATATTTTTTGCCACCCTCGGTATATTTGGAATATCTTGCAGAAGAAGCAGCTGCAGCAGAAGAAAGAATGAGTGAGTTTGCCTAATAAGGAACTTTACGAAATGGAATACAGAACGTTTGTGTAAGTAATAGTTTAAGAGGGAATTAACATATGCCACCTCAAAAATTTAAACGTATTGTTAAACAACTTTCATAAATTAGATTTTAGTGCTACGTGTACAAAAACTAGTACGAATGCTCATCATATAGGTTTTTAATTCGCTTTTTCATTACATCACATTCAAACGTTTTAAAAAAAATTTAGCTTATGAAAAGCATTACCAATATTTTTATAATTAATTTTTTTAAAAGAATGTCTTACTCATTATTTTATCTATAAATTATCAGATTTTTTAATAAACGTGAAAAGAAGCACAACACATTTCACGTCTTATAAAGTCTCAATCCATTTTGGAGAATAACTGATATTAGATTCAAGCCAATATAGTGAATGCAAACCTTAACGTACAGTAACACATCTAAATTTATTCCACCTAAATATCCCGTACTTCCAAACACAACTCCCAGCGATGCACCGCTGCACGAAATAGTTTTTCTAGTTGAGAACTGTATGCCTGATACGATCCTTTAAATGGTCAATAGAGGTGATTTTGACTTTGTGCTCCCATGCAAGAAAGGTAAGAGGTTTAATATCAGGAGAACGTGGGGCCTAAGTGGAGCGTTAAGCCCTACCAATTCAACTATGTGTAAATGTGGCTTTGAGGTACTCATGAGGGGATGCTCCATCCTGTTGGAAAACCACCGTATCCAAGAGGACATCTGCTGCAATTGTAATTGAAAAACTGCAGCATTTCGAGATATGAAAATCCTGTCAGTGTTGGTTCTGCGAAGAGGAATGGTGCATATACTTTAGACTTTGTGATCCCCAACCACACATTGATTTTTGGGGTGTTTTGTTCCCATTCGAGAATCTCATTTGCCTGCTCATCTGCCCACACTCTGCAGTTGTGTCGACTGACCATGCCACAAGTGGAGAAAGTGAATTCATTGCTACAGACCACATTTTGCAGCAAAATATCCCCTTCGACTGCCTGTAACAAGTCGACACACATTGCTTTGCGACCAGCGTAGTCCTCCCTTTACAGCTAATGTCGGATTTGGAGATAGTGAAGAATTTCCCCCACTGTCGGTTAAGATATACTCATTTTCCGACTTAGACTCCTGGTTGGCGCTTTTGGGCTTCTGCTAATTGCTACTGTTGCACAGTTTCAGCTGGCACACTGACCCTACCAGAAGTTTCACATCCTGCACACTACCCGTGGTCTTGAATTTCTGAACCAGTAGTGCGATTTGGACTGTTGGGGCGGGTTTATGGAATTTTCCTTCTAACTCCCGTTGAACCTTAAACCTTGTTTCCATCAACCGCGCACACACCACTGCTATTCTCTCTTCAGTTGATTGCACCTTTCAGATCATCTATAAATGAAAGATAACCAGGCGTTATCTGGAAACTTTATAACCATCCTGTAGTTCTGAGAAAATGTTAAAACTTAACTTTGCAGAATATGGAAAAAAAAAAAAAAAAAAATAATAATAATAATAATAATAATAATAATAATAATAATACTTCATTTTATAATATACTTTGCATTCTGACTTTTTTCTGGTAGTGTTAGTGGCCTTTTGCTCTATAATTATGTTTTTCATCACTCTCTTTGTTCCCAGCTGCTTTTCCTTTCTCTATTCTTTCTTGCTGAAGTGTGCCTACATTATTTTCGCGCTCAACTTTTTATATGTATCCCAGCAATTTATTCAAGAAAATCGACAAAGTTACGTCGTCAGTAAAACATTTTAATGCCGGGACTTTTAATTTTAATAATAATTAATAATATTAATACCGAGGGTGCTAAAATGTATACACACTTTCACAGTAGATATCTATTTAATATATTTCAAAGTTGGATCTCAAAACAATAGTAATGTGTAGTATGATGTTCTGTAAACAGATGTGACTCACATACATTATGATAGCGATACATTACGATCGCGTTGCTACGTGGCAGGTAAATCAACAATGAACAAATGAAGCCAAGATTATCGTATATTGTTCTGTAAACAGATGTGACTCACATTACGTAATTCTAATGTTGCTACAACAAAATGGAGCCAAGATTATCGTTTGAACAGCGGAAAGCAATTTTGAAGCGAGAATGTTGTTGAAGTTCAAAGGCAATGGAGACGTGTGTATAGAACAGTTCTCTGGATTTAACTCCGTTGGACTTCTACCTAAGGGGAACTCTTAAGGATGTTGTATACCGTAGAAAACCAGCTACATTGGCGACACTTCGGGAAGAAATTGAAACGGCATGTGCTGCAATCGCTGAGAACACTTTCGCAAACGTTGCTCAATCGGTAATTCAACATACTCAGAAGTATATTGACGCCGATTGTGAACATTTTGAGCAACTGTTGTAACTGTAAAAGTCTAAGATGATTAGTGCTCATCATTTTCTGTTTGTGTGAATTCAGTTTTGTTATGTTAACACAGTTTCTTCTCTGCTTGAAGTTTGTATACATTTTTTGTCCTCTGTAGATTGGCGTGGATATGATGAAGGAAATAAACATGATTCTTATATTTTCTTAGCTGAATGACCAAATTTTTTGCACACTTTAGAACAATTAATATGTACCGGCTCCTTACAATACTGACTATATTGTTTAGCCATATGTTGTTTCTTATGTTGCTCATAATTTGTTAATAACACATTTTATTCATTGTCTAAACAATTGATACAAAAATCCAAGATGTAGGCTCACCTCCAATGTGACTTTTGTTCTATATTTGAGTGGAATGCCTATACTACCGATGGAAAAAATCCATATACGAGGAGGTTCATAAGTTTCCGGCCTCACCGATAAGGTTTATCGCCTTCACAAAACCGTTATCAGGTGTAATACATTATCTGTTCAGTAAATAATTGCAGCTGTAACTTCCTCTCCGCCGTGTTCAGTTGTTCAGATATAGTTGCATAAAGAAGGCTATGTGTAGAGGATTGTGACATGTTCAAACTGTAGTGTCGGGCGGTTATTCAGTTCTTCACAAAGAAATACTCCTAATGGAACCAAACAGCAATTGGATGGTGTATATGGGGAAGCATCTCCCTAATTTTCTGCGTAAAACAGCGGGCCAAACTCTTTCGAATGGGTCGAGAAAGCATTGAAGACGAAAACATCGCTCTTGTGCAAGGAGAAATTATGGAAGACCGGCGGCTCAGAGATACAGAAATAGCAACAAGTATGGGATTTTCTAAAGCAACAGTTCTTCGAATTATTCATGAACATTTAAACATGAATAAGGTTAGTGCAAGATGGGTGCCTAGACTTCTTTCCTCAGTGCAAAAGCAGCAACGAGTCATCTGTTGTCAGACATTTTTGGAGCTCTGCCGTGGCAACGAGAGAGAAGTTCTGCAAACCATTGTTACAGGAGATGAAATTATGATCCTCTTATGATCCCTTGTTCCAAAAGAGAACCAATAGGGTGGCGTAAACCTGGCTCTAAAGTCCAAGGTCACTCAGTCAACCAAGAAGATATTGGCCACAATCTTTTGGGACTGTGAAGGAATATTCTTCATTGACTTCAAGGAGAGAAACACACAGTAAATGGGGAGTACTATGCTGGCATCCTGCACAGACTACGTGCTTCCATCAAAGAGAAAAGGCAAGGAGAGCTGAGTGGTGGTGTGCGCCTTTTTCACGACAACGCGCCTGTACACAACTCTTGTTGCAAAGGAAACTGTGAAGAAATGTGGCTTCAAGGAGTTGGACCATCCACCCTACATCTAGCTCCCAGTGACTATTTCCTCTTCTTAAAACTCAAGGAGGACCTTCGAGGAAGGTAATTTCAGTGTGACGAAGAAGTGCTGGATGCTGTTCATGCCGATTTTGCGGACAAGACTTCTAACTATTTTGGGGAGGGATTGAAATGTTAATGCAAAGATCTGAAAAGTGTATTGCAATTAAGGGCAACTATATTGAAAAGTGAAATATATTTTTTGTCTTTATCATACCTAGAAAACGGTTAGGTCAGACACTTGTGGACCTGCCCTCGTACTACTATCCGTATTTTATTTGTGGCATTACGATTCTTTGCTAATATTGCTGGCATGTCTAAAGCTGATGTTTCGGGACATGCAAATAAAAGTGCGCAGGTTACTTAATTTTTGCGCCTCCAGAAAAAAGTAGTGTAACCTTATAAATAGCCAATTTTATGTTCTGCACGATTAATATTTTATTTATTTTAAAAAATTCACTAATGTTATTTTAAATTTATGACATTTCTTTTCAATATATTTGAATATCTATGATATAAACAAGCAATAGTCTGCTTTTTTCCAGATTTATTACATCGATCTGTTTGTTTTAGTAATACAGATTTGAAAGCACATGACAAATCTTCCTGTCGCCGAAAGATTTCAATAAAGTGTTCTGTTTGTCATGCCATTTATGATTAGCCATGAGCAGGCCAAAAAGTTTCTATTTTCAAAGCTATATCTAAACTTGTGCTGCAAATATCGTTCTTTGAAAAACTCCGTTAACAAACGTTCTCATTATAAAAGAGGGAACATCTACCTAGAACGTACAACTTTTAACGACGTCGTTTAAATCAAAATACATGTTTGTTAACAGCACTTCTTTACCTCGGTGTCGCCAGGAAGTCTTTAGCGCAGTTGAATCCATTTTATGCAAAAGGTTTTGATATACTTGGGAGTCATGTATCGTCATGATGACCTTCATCCTGCAGTCGTTCAGCTGCTTTTTCATGTCATGTTGAAGGTTCGGTAAGCCCAAGATCGCGGGTTCTATCCCGGCCAGGATCGATGCATTTTTTTTCGGGAGTAAAAATCCTAAGTATGGCTTCCTTCGGAAGGTAAGTAAAGCCTGGGTACTGTGTCGTAGATTTACGCACTTAAAAGAACCTCAAACTTGAAAGAAGAGGCATCTGAGCAAAATTTATTGGCCGTTCACGCCCTGAATTGAATGGGAAGCTATTGACCTGACATGTTAAAGATCGTCCGTAAATAAAACAAAAGAACAACTGTTGGTTCGCGTGAGAAACAAGGTGCATAAGATTTCGCTCAGGAATACAACCTTGCCACTTTTCTGCAATCTCTTGCAGAACATTTTTAGTGCTAACAGAGATCGGGCGTGGAAGTTAGGGTAAATAGTTAATTAATTCTTTATTAATTAAAGAATAAATTAATGAATAATCAAGACAACATTAGATATTCTTAATAATATGAGAAATAGAAATACCAGAGGCACCGGTTTCTACATTATATTTAAGGGGGGAGCAAAGTCCTGAGATTTGTAAATATACACGACAGCAACATCAACCAAAATACAATGTTTGTAAATGTTCACTCCTATATAAATAAAAATAATTATATTTATATAAATGTCGTTATTAATAAGCAGACAAAATAAATGTAATATATTTATGATATATGCGATTCTTCTGATTTAAAATCGAAAAGAGCGTCTTCCCTCATTCGACAGTTTTTTTTAAATTCTAGCAATTTAAATACATTACCCAGACTATGATTTTTTAAACGTCTGCACAAACATCTTTCGCAAAACGGTAGCCTTTTAACTGCATACCAAGCTTCTTTAAAAGTCTTCACAATAGTAGAGGGGACCTTGCTACTACAAAGGGAAACCTTTATCTTACAACCGTCTCTATTGTCTCTAAAAGTTTGCTAGACGAATGGCGACAAACATTTAATTTTTTAAGAATCCTATTAGCAGAAAATATACACTGGTACATAGTTCATAATATTGTCTATCATAGAGAGAAACTGTACATAATCAATCACAATAATACAAAGAACAATAGTTGTAATAGTAATAATGATATTAACAATAATCCTGATGTGAATAAGGATGTCAACACAAGGTTTGATATTAATTAACATAATAATGATAATGGGTTTAAGGGTCATGAATACAGTCTTAATTATATGTACACAAAGGGTGCCAAAATGTATACACACTTCAAGCAAAGAAAAAATTGTGTTAACATAACAAAGCTGAATTCACATAAACAAAAAATGACGAGCACTAATTATCTTAGACTTTTACAATTAAAACAGTTGCAGTTACTCAAAATGCCCACCATCGGCGTCGATACACTTCTGAGTACGTTGAACTACTGATTGAGCAACGTTTACGAAAATGTCCTCAGCGATTGCAGCACATATATCGGCATATAGATCATGCAAATTACATAAAAAATCCAAGAAACTTCAGGACAAATAGGCCTCCAAAAAATATCTTAAACTCGCAAAAAGTGACAAAGTGCATTTTATAATAGAAAAACGTTTGATAGCAAACTTTGCTGCCAGTTAAGCACTATGACCTGGAAGTCAGCCTGTATTACATGGAGTATTTAAGAGTACCTAATTGGTATGTATTATACAGCTAGCCTTAAGCCTAGAGAGGGCACAAATTAAGGTTTTTAAATATTACACTTCATGCCTTGAAGTGCAAAGGGAAAAATTTAGCACTCTGAGACCACAGGGGAGGTAACGTGCATAACTGATGGTCTCTTGCTGCCATATTTGATCCCTGGGCATTTCACCGCTCTGCATGAAGGCACTATTAACAAAATGCGCAAGTCTTGAATATTAACTTTCCTATCCATTTAGGCAACCTTTTTACAGGCAGAAGAAATATATCAATAATTATATCAGATGAAATATAAGCCTAGAGAAACATTTAGTAAGTTCATAATTTTTATGGCACTATAACTTTTTATATTTTGATAATTATTTTATAAATGATACACAACATGCTAAAGATCGCAATATAATAATATTGAATAAAATTTTATGCTTTTATGAGCATTACTTATGATTAGAAGAGAATGTTTTAATAAATGAATGGTAAAACTTATTTCCAATGATACAAAGCATAGATATTTTTTTGAAGAACACTCTAATGTCTTCTAATGTCAAATTTTTCTTTCTTTAAAAATACATCATTTGTGGGTAGGCATTTTCTATGCGAAACCAGAACACTAGAAATATTTTCTACAAATTGCCTACACACTATGCTATGGTTCTGCTTTCACAATATAAACATTTTCTATTCGTATTGCAAACCTGTGAAATGACATTTTAATATATTAAATTTAATCCACATGTCACTTGCACATTAAGAGTAGTTGTTAGAGCACTGTAAACAAAACGCTGACATTGCAATAAAACTTACGCTTCGCCTAAAATATTGCCGTAGGCGGGAGATCAAGAATAAATAATGCTGAGGATTTAGTTGTTCGGCTGTCCGTCACGGGCCGGGGGTAGCAGAGGCCTGATTGCGACACGGCAGATACAAAAATGTTTCCCACACATTTTAGTATATCTAACAAGAATATTTCAGGATTAGTTACTGTGATAAAACGGATATCTAATGTTTAAGCCATGATATAGGCTATTACGAGTTTTCTGTATCGCTCGTCACGTCACATTTCTTTGAAGAAAATGTACGCTAGCTCTTTCGGAAGCCACTCATAGCGGTTATCTATTGAACTTGAACAAATTTCGGCTTCCCGTGTCCTCGAGATTAGTTTGTTCGTCAACTATTGGTTCTCACCTTTATAATATACCTCTGCATGCACAGAGGAAGAACGTTCTTTATAAAAATAGAAATTTGTTAACTGTAATTTCTCAGGGTTCTCTTTATTCTGGTGCCTCATAGATCCAACATCGTGGTGACACAGTTATTACGTCCCACCCCCATTGAAATATAAATATATCATAATATTTCATGTATTGTAATCAGTAATGTAAATATCATATATGTATAATACGGCATAGTGTTAAAATATGAATTGCACGTCCACAAAGGAGAAAGTCTGTGGAGCTTTCTTGACAGGCCAAGAGGACCATAATTATCTATTCAAAGGGAGAAGAAACCCAAGGGTCGAGTGTGATGCTACGTTTAAAAGGACTGTCGTTGCAAGGTTAATAAACTCAAGGACTTGGGCTTTGAACCCGATAAGCCATTGCAATGTTAGCCTTTAAACTAGTCTTTAAACTTTCAAAATTAGTGAAAGGCACGTGTGGCAGGTGAACTTAAACCAGTCAATGAAAAATGTAGTTTGAACGTTTAAAGAAAGGCGCGAAACTGGCGCTTGCCTGTGTGATCCTCTCTGGAATCGTTAAGCCAAGGATTGGTTGATTTGAATTGAATATATAAGGAAGAGGTCGCTAGGCTGGTTAGGCAGTTCGTATTTTTCTTTTGTCAGCTCTACACGCGACAAAAAGCAGTTCCAAGATCTACATTCCTCACGCCCTTCTAAGTTCCAGACGTGATTAGAAGCAGTTCTTACTTGACATACGCAGTCATCATTTAAGCTGCTTTCAGTTTCACACGCCGCGACACTGTCTATAAGTTTCACATGCGGCGAGTGGCACTTGTTATTGCGATGCAGGCACTCAGTTTTAAGATATACACTGCGAGATATGCAGTACACAGTTTCACTTCTAAGTTCCACTCGCGGCAGCTAAGTTTTTATTCGACATGACTAAGTTTATCGTACGCAGAACACCAGAGGACGCGAAAGATTTTGAACATAATAAAGTACCAATATATATTGTCACATCGCATGCTTATTTACACTATTGAACTCCTCTCCCAGTCCTGTTGAGTACAAAGCAGAATTCACCCTGAGAGACTGTTGTTATTGGAGCACAGCCGGAGCCTACCAAACCACTTCAATCGCGGGTCCAATCCGGCCAGAGTCGATGGATTTTATCGGGCGTAGAAGTTCTAAGCATGGCTCCCTTCGGAAGGAGAGTAAAGAGTAAAATCGTGGGTCTCTTTCGTGAATTTACGGCGCAACCTTAAGCTTGAAAGAAGAGACACCTGGGCAAAATTTATTGACTGTTTCACACTCTGAATTGAATGGGTCGCTGATGTTAAAGAGCGTCCTTTAATAAACTTTGTTACTGGGTAGCCATTAAAATTGTCTTTTACATCAATGACTTGAACCAATGTATTTACCTGGGCATTGCTTTAAGCAGCAGAGTTTGTCCCAGTAGTGGAAATGGATGCGCGCCACTTTTACCCATTCAAGGTCTGAAAGTCACTTTAGGCGATGGGCAAGACAGAGTTCATACACAAACCTTCTCAAGAAAAGTGCAATAATCAGTATGTACACCAAGGGCTAAATTATTGCGATATTTTTTGCAACTGAAAACTTATGATCGATTTAAATGCTAACTTGTAAAAGGAAGATATTGAAAATGTTCACATTTGTTAAGAGACAGATATCGAAAATGTTGATTCACAAGCTACGATTCTGTTTCCAAAACGCTGACCATTTCTTCTCATTGTTGTTTTCCAACTCATCTCATATTCGCAACTTTACTTTGTAGACGATGTCTTGAACTACCGGCCTTAAGCGGATAGGTGTGGGGGCAGTCGGCTGCCTAATCCTTGAATCACTCTGCTGCATAAAGCGAGGCCCAAACAAATGAATATGACGATGACTTTTGAGTTTACTTTGCGTGATTAAGAGAGAATTTCGAATTTAAACGGATTATGCCTGAAAGCACATGAACTCACACAGTTTCAAAAATGTTCATTGGACAAAGTTTCTTTCTGAAATACACTACTATGAGTATTGTGCCCATGGCTGGCTCTTGTTATTTCTTTTATTTCTTGCCGAGTTTCCTCATAAGAAAGTTTAGAAGTTTAAATAAAGAAGGTGACTTAACGCTTAGAAGAATGGCGCAAGTTTAGGCTATAAGGGTAAAGTTAATTTTATTTTATCAAAGAAAGAAGAATAAAGAAGCACTGGACCGGAGCAACACTTAGTTTCCGCGTTCATTAAACTGAGATTAAATTGAAGTACACCTATTTACTTGCCGTTTGGATGGTTCTAGACTGCAGAATACTATCAGTGTATGTATGTTCGTGTTCACTCAAAGGAATCAGTGTAATGTTGCACAAGTCAGTTTAATGAGTTAGGAAAATTCATTAGCTCCGTTTTCACGGTCGATAAACCAACCGTAGCAGATTTTCTCCTGAAGGAAACTTTCCCAAAAGCTGGCTGTTCCCCAAACACATTCTATTGATCAAAGTAAATTGCTTGTTAAGACGAAATTTTTTATTGGAATGAAGGAACTTTCCTGTTTCAAATATGTCATAATATATTTGTTGTGATTTATATAACAACATATCTGGTCAATGGCTATATCGCATTGATAACCGAGCCTAGGTATAATACTCGCAAAACTTAATGGAATATGGCCAGCCTTTACTCAGCGGGAACTCTACACATAAAAACAAGCCTCATGGTCTGTTCTTCAGTTTTGAGAGGTCAATACTTCCCCTATGCTCGGGACAGGATAACATTTTTGAAATGCATAATTTTTCTACTCTGAACATGTCTTTATTGTGATATTTTAAGCACAGGCGAGCACTTCAATATGCATAGCTTTGCTAAGCTTGTATTTATTTTACTTATTAGTAAAAATCTGTTCTACAAAGGTTGTTTCTGCTACGCTTGTACTTTACAACTCCATACTTACAAAATAACAATTAATATTTATAAAACATATTTATCATAAGGGAATTTAATAAACCTTTTCTTGATAAAATGTGTCTAATTAATATTTTAACAGTCTGCCACTGACCTCCCAGTACTCTTCCTAACTCCATATACAGAGGGTGCCAAAATGTATACACACTTCAAGCAAAGAAAAAAACTGTGTTAACATAACAAAACTGAATTCACACAAACAGAAAATGATGAGCACTAATTATCTTAGACTTTTACAGTTATAACTGTTGCTCAAAATACCCTTCATCGGCGTCGATATACTTCTGAGTACGTTAAACCTCTGATTGAGCAATGTTTGCGAAAGTGTCCTCAGCGATTGCAGCACATGCCGTTTCAATTTATCCCCGAAGTGCTGTCAGTGTAGCTGGTTTTCTACGGTATACAACATACTTAAGAGTTCCCCATAGGCAGAAGTCCAACGGAGTTAGATCCGGATAACACGGTGGAAACTCAATCGGACCTCTTCGTCCTATCCAGTGCCTTGGAAGATTGTCATCAAGGTACTCATGAATATCTCGGTGGTAATGGGGTGGTGCACCATTCTGTTGTATACGATACCACGAGTCTCAAATTTGTCTCGAATGCGTGCAATTGTTACTCACGTTGACGGTTCTGCTTTGTACACACATTTCCATTGCTTTTGAGCTTCAACAGCATTCACGGTTTCCCAGTACCACTTCAAAGTTGCTTTCAGCTGTTCAGACGATAATCTTGGCTCCATTTCGTTGTAACAACGCTAGCATAACGTAATGTGAGTCACATCTGTTTACAGAACACCATACGATAATCTTGGCTTCACTTGTTCATTGTTAATTTACCTGTCACGTAGCAACGCTATCATAATGTATATGAGTCACATCTGTTTACAGAACATCATACTACACATTGCTGTTGTTTTTCGGTCCATTTGAAATATATTAAGTAGATGTCTACTGTGAAAGTGTGTATACATTTTTTGGTACCCTTGGTATATTGCGTCACCAGCGAAGGATAGACGTAACCAATTTTTTTCCCGTCAATGACACCACTGATTTAGAGTTATCTGGTGCATTTTATATAGGGAGTCTGAAACTAGACAAGTACTGAACACTTTATTCAGACTCCGCGTCTTGTCACTGAAAGAAGTTAATGAGAATTTTGCCGCTACCTAAAGGCTAAATTGAACAACTTATTAATAGAGTTTCCCCTCAACTTCTTGAATCCACCTGAAACATGACCTGAATTTTCTTTCTGCTTGGAGCGTGCAGCCAACTGCTACAAACTTTTTCACAGTAAATTTAACACAGCGTTTTCTACACCCAAATATATTTATATAACACATGCTCTAAAGCATTTTCAGTGTTAGTGTTTGTTAATATAAATTCAAGAGGTAAAACAAAATATAATTCCACCAAAAATCCCTAAAAGATAAGTATATGTAAGGTTGGAAGGAAAAGAGGGGTTACTATAGGTAATTACAGCATCATAAGAAGAAAAATTTAATCAACGTGTAAAGTTGAAGATAAGTTGATTTAGATTTCACATTTAGTTTCCATTCTTGCAATTCAAGAAACTTATTACGAGCTTACCCCCGCTGTCTACCACCATTCCTCCTCCCCCACACGTAAAGCATGCTGAGTTACCAAAGGAAATAGTGTTGTAAATTAGCGTGTTTTAACATTTCACAGTAATGCGCTGTATCCCATTAGGAAGTAGAGGCGTGAAGAAATATGTTCAGGTTTTAATTACGCTCCTATGTGTTGTTATAAAGTAATATGTGTACCTTAAATTTAAGGGAATACGTAATCTAACCCAAACAAACAATTCAAGGGTGTTAGTCTAATTTAAAATAACACCTAAAAATGCACCTAAAAATGTAATTTCAGTAATTTATTCTAAAGCCTTTTGTTATTTTTATTTATTTATTTTTTTTTTAATAAATTGAAAGTTCTAACCTTACTGTCTGAGTATATTTTCTCCCTTGTGGTGGTTTATAGGTATTAAAAATCAAAACATATTTGCTAAAAATCTACAAGAATAGAATTTTAATACTATACAGAAAATAAATTTTTATAGACCAGTAGCGAATTTAAACATATAAAAACGGAGTTTATTATCAACTTATTGCACTACCAAATTCGCCCTCTATTGCAACTTCAATATTGCCACAAGTTTAAACCCGCCTAAATAACAGGAAATGGAGTGGAGACATTATTAAAGAACAACGTGAACAGTTAGGAGTTTAAGCTTGTTCATTGCGTTATTAATAAAATATAATTCCACATCGGCCTGTTCCGTGTATTTTGCTTTTCCCCCAACAAGGCGGATATACGCATCTTTAGCGTTTCGTCGTTTATTTTTCATAGTTGCCAACTGTTATATCATTTATGGTGCAACGGAAATTGAATTGTATTGTTGGAGATATAAAATGCCGTTAAGCCCGCTAATAGTACTCGTAAACTTAAACCTAACTTATGGGTTACATTTTCACATAAAGTTATCAATAATAAATATAATGGAATAAAGGTTTTAGTTTCAGCTCATTAGCACAATGATTATAATGTTTATAAGCAATGCTTTAAATATCTATCTACCACATAAAAAGTTGTGCTTTTTTTCTTACAGTGTCAAACGGAAGAAATAGCGAACTCACTATAAATTGTTGCGATGTTAATAGTTGCGTAATTTCATGCGCCATAGCCTTTTTTTTTATCTTAGTCTTTAAAAAATAACCTGGCGATCAAATTTAAGTATCAAGAACTTAAGGGGTTCAAGAATAAATGGTTCAGTTAGCTGTACTTCTAAAGGAAACTACAAATGTATATAATTCATTGCTTTACATATCAATTATAATCCTATTATGACAGTGGTGTTGCAAGCAAATCGTGTAAGTTATTAGTAATGTGTAATATTGTAACCCAAATGCTTAGTTGTAATTGTCAGTTGAGTTTCGCAAAAGTAGGTTTCTGTGCTCTCAAAACAATTCTTCTAAAAGACAAGATATGTTTCTCAATTATGTTCTAGAGCATTGGTAAAGGGTGTTATGAGAAAAGTGCAATTCGCAAAGGAAACAGGTTTGAAAGCAATATAGAAAATTTTTGTTGTACAGGCATTTATTTATTGGTGTCGGATTTTGATATGAAAATTAGTCGCCCTTCTTTGCAATGACAAATAAATGGTTAGAGTAACTTTAGGAAGAGAGCGGGTGTTAGTTTATAATATTTTTAATTATGAATATATCTGTTCGGTAATAATGTTATGTCTTACTAGAAACGTCAATTCCTGATGCCTGCAGCTATTATAGTAGTAATGACTTCAAAGTAGTGATGGCCGATTTTTGTAAGTACCTAAACTTTTCGCTTAGTCCATTAATAGAGAGAGACATATCGTTTTTCGTCCATTTATCTTTTCTATTTACTTACATATATTTAACTATTGGCTATTGTTGATTTGTTTTATTTATGAAGCTGTTTACCATCTCAAGTCATCAGCATCCTATTCAGGGCATGAAACGGCCGGTACAAGTTACTCAGAGGCCCTCTTTTTCGTGACGTAAAACCCACGGTTTTACTTCCCTTCCGAAGGAAGCCATACTTAGGAACGTAGGCAGGATTAAACCCGCGATCTTGGATTGACGAGGCAAGTATGGTTACCATTAGACCAGCAGAACTGATTTAAAAAAAAAAAAAAAAAAAAAAAAAAACACCTCTTGGCTACATTGAACTAATTCTTTAAGGAGATATTTTTTCTACAATCAGTTTTACCCCATTGTTTAAACATTCTCGAATCCATTATGATAGGAATCGTTTAGTTCCCCTCTACTTTAAGTCTAATCTACTAATACAATACAACTAAGTATATTTTTGATTTGATTATAACACTAAATGAAACTTTTTCGTGCCAATATTACTCATTTGAATATAACCTTTTTTTTTATATTCTATATTTTAATGATTTATAAAATTAACGTTTTTTGTTTACTTCCTAACTTAATTTTTCGTTGACTTTTATAAGTTAGCCAGTGCTGCTAATGTGCAAATGATCAAACACTTGCTGAATAGCCCAGTAGACTTCCCTCTCAAACCACTTTCCTTAGTTCCTAAACTGCACTAGTAGTTAACCATAATGTTTTTGAGAGCAACATTTGAAAGTCTAATGTAAGCACCTCTCCAGGGCTGACATAAGCCATTTCGTACAAGAGCTAGTGAAAACGATTTGAGCTGGGCATGTGGGGAAGTTAGAAACAACTGCAGAGACTTGTGAACTGAAACATGGCGCGTTCCTCTTTAGAGAACACGTGCAACAAAGAGTTTAGAAGCAGATGCTGAAACTTAGGTTTGTCTCCAAACAGTGAACGGCAATTAAAAGTATTTCAGCAAATGTTACTCTCAGCTAAGCCTGTCTTTATATTTAGGGATGGTTTTTTGATGGGCTTAGCCATGGTTCAAAAACAAAAAATTATGCATCAGTACTGGTATGGGGGAAAAAAATAGTGCTTACAATGGTTATAGTTTTAAACTAAGACCAAAACTCTGAAATTGAAATTTACTCAAAAGGAAATTCCACAAATGCAAAACAAATATGGACGTTTAAATTTTATATACCAGTATGGAAAATTAAGCATGAAGTGTGCTTCATTAAAGGATAATTGAAAAGTATTCAAGAGTTTAATATTATTTTTATGCATTGAAAGTACCTATTAATGATTGGTGTACAATCTACTATTTATTAAAATGTGTTTTATCTGCTTTGCTACTGAATAGCTTAGTTGCAATGCAAATTATGAAACCTTTTGTGTAATATACGTTATACATTGTATTCTGTATTGGTGCTCATAGATTTTCTGACAATGGAAATCTATCGTGCTGCAGATAGTTGAAGACTCCCTTATTTTAACGACAAACTGTTTAAAAGCAGAGGGACCATATTCTTTCGGGTCTTCGTTTTGTTTTACCCCGCGCGAGAACCGAGCCAGCAACTGGCAGCACCCATCGTAGCTGGCCACAACCAATGCTCCGTGCGATCGGAAAGCTACTTTGTAACAAAAGATGAATTTTCTCCTTCCTAAGTCGGTGGGCTGAAAGGCATTCGCTTCACTAACCTGTAGGGAAGACATTTGTCAGATGGATTAACCCCTGGAACTTTTTATAGAAATTCTGTATGCAGCTGGTTCATTTGCTATAAAAAGTTACAGCAAATGAAAATGCTTATAAAATGAAACGTAACGACACACAATCTCACTGTGCCGAATCTAAACATCCACTATCAGTAGCCCATCAGTAGCAATATGCTTTTGAGTGTCGATATGTGCAGCTTTGTCCTGCCACTTAGGACCGATTCATGTGCGAGGAAAAACAAAACGGACCCAGATATTTGAGGTTTTTCTGTGTCCTATCTGCTCTTATTATCAAGAATGTTTATGGCGCAGTTATCATAGATCAATAACTTAAGTTATTAAGTTATAATGTTGTCCTATAACATCGACACATTTCAGGCATCTGTTTAGAAAACTGGTGTTCATACGCACGGGTTCATCTTTTTAAATTGAATCAATTTAAACTTTAAAGATACAACGTCATTGTTGCTGCAGGCAGTTTATCCTTATATTCCGTTAAATTTCTGTAATTGGAAGTTACGGAACATTAATGGTAGAATAACTGATCTACCCTTGATATTTTTATCAATAATTTATAATAACATCATAATAAACGATTTTATACATAAAACCCTCTTTCACGACGAAAAAATCTATATACAGGGTGTACACAAATGATTATAGCGGTTTCAAATTATATTTTTTCTATGTGGTATATAATATAGTTTTGAGGCATTACTTAAATTGAAAAACAACTGTGGAAGTTACCATAACACAAATTACAAGTATTTAATATGGGATCCATTTGTTCACGTCATACATGCCGCCGGTGCTGACGTTAACATGTTAGGTGTAACTGATCCAACTGCTGCAATACTCCTCTGTCTCAACTCAGGTGGGTCTGCAGGTAGCCGTGGCATTTGTACACGATCTTTATGTACCCCCACAAGACAAATTCACAGGGGGGTCAGATCTGGGAACCTCGGAGGCCAACGGAATAAAAGCCAAGGCGTCCGGACCATGACAACCAATCTAACGATGGGGAAATTTTGCCTTTATGAAGGTGCCTTTAGCAATTGCACACGATACGGTTCTGTTAGAGATGTTTTCTGAACACCTTCCACACTGTCATTGTTGAAATTGTTAGTTCTCGTGTCGCCCGCCCTTCAGATGTTTCAGAACTGCGCGCGATAACTGTTCTGACTCCACATATTCGCGGTCGGTCGGGACTCTTTCCTTTACGGAGACATCCCGTCGTTTGGATCTGATTGTATCACATACGAATGTTGTTACCAGAAGGGACGTTAAGATCATATCTTCGCCTACACGCCTTCTGGACTGGATTATGTTTCGCGATTTCCAAGACATAAAAAGATTTTTGCACGCGAGTCGTTTTATTTTGTTTATTTCGTTATCATGGTTGTAAAATCTGCGCATGTAGAATTGAAACTTCCACATTTTTCTTCATTTTAGGTTATGACTCAAAATTATATTGTATACCTTAGAGAAAACATATAATCATTTGTGTATAGCCTGTATATCTAATGCGTAGTAAATACATACAGAGTAATAGGACTCTATTTTTTAAATGGAAAAATATACAGGAAGAACATATTGTTACTGTGTGATTTTTGTTTATTTATAGGAGAAGTTGAAAAATAAAGTGTATCATTAGAACGGAGAGAAAATATCAGGCGAAAAACTCACGCAATTTCGGAAGATGAACTGGTGCGCGTGAATGGCAATTTTCTAAAAAGATGTGTGGGTGTAGCTAAACTACATTTCCAACCTCTCCTGTCATGAGACGTGTGCTTATTTTCATTACAATTGTAGCTTTATTTTAGTTGTAACTGTGAAAACTTGAATCAGTTGCGAGCACATTATATTCGCTTAGCCTGGAGTTACCGCTCTGACAGCCGACCCTCCAACAGCCGTGAAATGAGCCAGAAAAAGCATAAAAGAGCCAGTATTTGGAAATATTTTCTTTGTTTCTTACGGTGTTTGGAGTTGGGAATTCCTCTTTCAAATTAAATTTTAGAATAATTTGTTTTCAAAGACAACATCAGAATTTTCATTTACACTTATGTATATTTACTGTTGTTTATTTTCTAATAAATTTAATGTACCGGGGAATTTTAATTGTAGTACTTAATCTGAAGTTTGTAAAATATCGAATATACGCAGTTTTCTAACGATGTTTGTTGTTTTAAAGAGTATTATTATTATTATTATTATTATTATTATTATTATTGTTGTTGTTGTTATTTTGAATTCTTAAAATCCATATGAGTTAAATGTTAAACTTTTCTTGCAACAAACATGGGGGTTATTTCAACATGTTTTTAAACGCAAATGTGTTTCATTGACGTTTTCAGAAGAATTCAAGAATTATAGACAGTTAACAAGGCATCTACTATTACATGCGTTCTTCCCCTATTTTGAGTCTGTTGACTAATTTTTCGAACGTTGATGGATGAATTCATAAACTTTTATAACATTTTTAAATCATTTCATTTTATAGTTGAAAGTTTACAAGTTAAAATAACCCACACGTGCATTGTGTATCATATATATTTACTTTTTAATTGGGTACAAACATATAGAGGTACATACTTCTCAAGCTGGTTTTATGACGAGTTCTTTCATGGTATCCTTTACTAGTCAGGATGCCATTCAATCGATAATTCCCTTCACCACAGTCCAAGCACGTATTTAAGGGAGATATAGAGTTTCCTTCCTGGTGAAATGTGTGACGCATCAGGAAACTGTCATAAACGAAATTCTGAAAGTTTCACAAGCATCATGCATGGAATATATTAAGAAACTTTGAAATAAATGAGTAGAATTAGACTGGATTTTCTGGCGGAAAAATAATGTGGTCAGGAACATTCTGTGCTCAAACAGTTTTATTATCTGTCTATTCTTGCACTGTCTTCCCTTCCTGATTCTCCAACTAGATATTTTCTTTATGTGCAACTATGTCGAAACTAGAGTTTTGGCTAAAATATTACACACGTTTTGTGTACCTTCCTTTTTTATGGACTAATGTTGACAATTGGTCTAGGAAGACACTCAAAGCTGAAAGGAATAATTCGGCAGTGACTATCCGAGACTTAAGAAATTAAATTGAACATTCCAAAATAACAACGTAATAAATTAATACGAATGTATAAAAATATATGGTAATAGCGATTTTTAGTATGTAAATATGAGTATAGCTTATGTAGGGCAGTTTATTTAAATTAGCATGTATGACAATATCATTACAGCCTTCGCATAGGTCCTCAGAATAGTAGTACTTAGAACGTAGTACTTAGAACACTTATAATAAGAATAAGCGTTTTAACATTAGCATACTAAAATATCTAGTACACAGAAACACCTCCCAGTCAGTAGAATAAGTGAATATAGTATCGTATATATACCGAGGGTGCCAAAATGTATACACCTTTCATAATAGATATCTATTTAATATATTTCAAAGTTGGACCCGAAGTGCTGCTAGTGTAGCTGATTTTCTACGGTATGCGGTACCAAGAGTCTTAAATTTGTCTCGAATGCGTGCAATTGTTACTATCGTTGGCGGTTTTCTTCTTCACACATGTCTCTATTGCCTTTGAACTTCAGCAACATTTTCGGTTTTCCAAAACCACTTCAAAATTCCTTTCCGCTGTTCAAAGGATAATCTTGGCTCCAGTTTGCTGTAGCAACGCTAGCATAACGTAACGTGAGTCACATCTGTTTACAGAACATCATACGATAATCTTGGCTTCATATGTTCATTGTTTATTTACGATAATCTTGGTTTCATTTGTTTATTGTTTATGTACGATAATCTTGGCTTCATTTGTTCATTTTGATTTACGATTCTTGGCTTCATTTATTCATTGTTTATTAACGATAATATTGGCTTCATTTGTTTATTTTGATTTACGATTATTGGCTTCATTTATTAATTGCTTATTTACGATAATCTTGGCTTCATTTGTTCATTGTTGATATACCTATCATTTAGCAACGCTATCATAATGTATGTGGGTCACATCTGTTTACAGAACACTATACTACAAATTACTGTTGTTTTTCGGTCCAACTTTGAAATATACTAAATAGATATATACTGTGAAAATGTGTATACATTTTTGGCTACCTCGGTATATTCTTATTAGATAACAACTAAATAAATCACCTAATTTTGCCAAACTAACATTCATCAAAATATTTCTTGTTTAATTGCTTGTTAACATTCTGGTGCCACTGCACACAAGTCCAGGTTATTAGGACATTGGTGACCATCATACTCTGTAATGTCCTTAAATTATTATCTTCTAATATGACATTTATTTCTATATTTTCTTCAATCTTCCTCTTCGTCATTCATATCTATTTCTCTCTAATTTATCCTAGTAGTTCCTTTTACAGTTAAAATCTTACCAATTAAAATTTCTCCCTCTAAAATTTCCAAGCCTTTTCTCTTTCCATAAGTTAACTTCTATTTTAATTAAGATGTTGCTGTAATTTGTACAAATATTGCAAAGAAGAAATATAAATGCTAACATCCGTTTTAGATTTGGGATTGTATAGAGTAAATATATTTTATTGTTTCCTTATTAATTGAAATAACTCTACGGTTTTTATACCTCCTATATAAGCAACACGATGCTTAATTTTCGTTTTCGTGGATGCTCTGAAATGAAAGGTTTAAATCGGCAGAGAAAAAGAATAAAGCATTAGAGAAAATTGAAAAGGAAGAAGAAAAACGATAGCGAAGGCAGCGTAGCAATTTGTAGGATGGCTAGTGGAAAAGACAATGGCTACGCGACATAGATGTGAAGATTGAGTTTCAAAATGGTGGGAAAGAGAAGCTGTATTCATTTCCATAGGCAAACAGAGAATCCTGGTGCTGAGGGATACAGCAGGTTGCGAGTGTGATTCACCTCTCTCCTTGCCAGCTCTGAATAAACATTTCCTCCCACCATGCACTATATTAAGTAAGAACAACTGGACACACCAAGAATGTTTAAATGGAAACTGGTAGGTACTGGAGCAAAAAACGAACCAAATATTAACATACAAAAGAAGTTTCAACAGCGATTGAATAAAAATTCAAGAATAATTATATTTCTGATATCGATATACCTGTGTTAGTTACATGGAGAAACCTCTAGGGAATATACACAGATCTTAAATATAAGCAAAATAGCCCGTGTAGCCGTTTCACTTAGTTTATTTTTAAGTTGCAATTCATTTTCATAGTGTAGTCAAAACAAGCTCAGGTATTTAAATATCTGCCTCACTTGCAGGCAGCTTGTTGCCGGCTAAGGCTGAGGTAGATATTTTACATATTTGCAAGATATACGATGGGTATTCTTAATTATCTTTCACATTAAGTGATAAATGTGCAGGAAATAACAGAATTGCATAACAAAATAAAAATGTTCAATCACACTTTAAGAAATGAAATTACAAAAATAATTTTATTATTGGAAACCATCGATTTGAAGTCAATGTAAATTATATGCAATAAGGATAAAATGCACAATGCAGCGCTTACTTTAGCATACTGTTCATACAAGTAATTTATCTCTATATTTGAAAAAACATATTGCCGACTTTTTTTTTTTCACTTGAAAAGTGACTCAAAATTATCTTTAAAGCATGGGCGTTTTTGAGAATTGGAACATACTACTTGTATTATACAGACTTTAAATGTATATCATACAGAGGGTGCCAGAAAATGTATACCTACTTCAAGCAAAGAAAAAACTGTTATCATAACAAAATTGGATTTATGCAAACAGAAAATGATGAGCACTAAACATCTTAGGCTTTTACAGTTACAACAGTTGCCCAGAAAGCCCACCATCAGCGTCGATACGCTTCTGAGTACGTTGAACTACTGATTGAGCAACGTTTGCGAAAGTGTCCCCAGCGATTGCAGCACATGCCGTTTCAATTTCTTCCCGAAGTGCTGTCAGTGTAGCTGGTTTTCTACGGTATATAACATCCTTAAGAGTTCCCCATAGGTAGAAGTCCAACGGAGTTAGATCTGGAGAACGCGGTGGAAACTCAATCGGACCTCTTCGTCCTATTCAGTGCCTTGGAAAATTGTCACCAAGGTACGCATGTACATCTCGGTGGTAATATGGTAGTGCACCATCGTGTTGGAAGTAAAATTCCTCATTTTCCTCAATGTGAGTCATATCTGTTTACAGAATACCATCGATAATCTTGGCTTCATTTGTTCATTGTTGATTTGCCTGTCACGTAGCAACGCTATCATAATGTATGTGTGTCACATCTGTTTACAGGACATCATACTACACATTACTGTTGTTTTTCGGTCCAACTTTGAAATATATTAAATAGATGTCTACTGTGAAAGTGTGTATACATTTTTTGGCACTCTCGGTATATAATAGCAATTCTAAGAAACTACCAAATATGAATATACACTGACGTATAAAAAAATAATCCAACATACAGCTAATTCTGTAATTTATTGCATCTTCTTCGATTCAACTTCATTTTTGAAATATCGAAACACTTTTTGCATTGTCACGGCTGTAGTGATATTTATTTTTGCTGTTCTATTGTTTTAGGCCTCAAGAATTAGTTTCTGCTGCTGGCATTCTGAATACGCAGAAGCATATTTTACATATATTTCTTATGCTTTGTTGAGTTCATTTTTAAGTTGTGAAATTTCCTGTTCTAAAACAAAAATGCATTTTTTTGCGATTTTACTTCCGCTTTTAATTGAGTATTAGCTGCCTGGTAGCCATGTTGTAAACAGAAACAATGCTCTGTTTATTGCTATGCCCATTTAAACTATTCTGCTGCACTAAATTTGAAGCAAGTTTCTTGAGTATTATTGCACATCGTTTAACTCACAACAAACCTTTACACTGCCTGGTAGCTGAAAACATGGCTTTGCATTGGCTTTTAACCTAACTTTGATTATAGACCAAAGAATTTAGTTTTTAATTCACTAATATAATACGCGGTAGTAATACACGTAAAATTTCTGGCTTGAATGATTGTGCTTTCATACGCGTATAATCTCTTCTTTCGTGTTCGCTTTTTTCAGTAGGAAATGTATGATATACCAGAATTTTATTGCCATGCATCTTAACCCTGTTCCTGCACGTTGAAACAGCAAACGTTCAAGACATTTTAATGAACGCAGTATACACAAAATAGTCATAGAAATCAACAAACTATTCACTGAGCAATACTGCTTATTGCCATTTGGGATAACGGTTGCCGGCAAGTGACGTCTAGTGCCACAGCGATCCTGGCGTATCGCCTACTTTAACTATAATTATCTCGGTCATAGACGTCTGTCATTCACCACAGTTATAACAGAACTTTAATAGAATAGAATCTAAAACTTTCAAACACTCACACATGAACTAAGGAAATTCTTTATGCAGGTACTTTAACAGTTTTTTTATCAGTGAATTAACTGGAATTATTAGTTATTATATTTTATTTGGAACTTCGAAAAGAGCATAACATTGTTACTTTTCAATGGGACATTTAAGTGTTCGTTTGAAGAAGTTGTACTAAGTTTTATACGTCATAAATTTTCACACATGATGGGACACCGCCTCATTTTTCTTATGCTGCTAGAGCTATTATAGGTAAACGATTCCCAAATAATCAAATAGATTGTGGCGGGTTAGCAATCTATCTGGCTCGTTTTCTGTCCTGGCTTCAGTCTATGTAAGATATATTTTAAAGGCGATTGTGTGTTCCAATCCTATTGACGGCATGAAAATTATTCACAATCCTGTTGAAATGCAAGTCAGATATCCGTAATATGGGAGAGAGTTAGATATTTACGATGCAGCACTTGAAAGCTTGTATTAAAGCTTTTGATGAGCACTTCCTATGAATCTATAGGTAGGAGAGAGAGAGAGAGGGGGGGGGAGAGAAAACCTAACTGAAAAACTATTCAAGTGCAATTATCACATGTTTACATGAACTTATTTGCTTGTTATTATTTCCTTTGTTGATTATTTAAAAAATTCCGCATTTTAAGTAGCACTATATATCAAAATGGCTTTCTATCATCTTGGCAGTTAACCTTATTCTACTTTATGTTGGCACATTAAAGTTGGCTAGATGATTTTAAAACAGACACTTTTATCCCATGACAAAATTTATTTTATTGCTATTATTTTAAGCTTTAAAAAATAAAAGTGTGTTAGTTTCTTTTATGGAACTCGAATTTACGATGTTGATCAATATTCCATTTTACATTTTATTAATCATTTGAAGTACTCTAACGAAAAGTTGCAAAATGTGTGCTAAAACGCGATAAAATTTTTCCTAATAAATGAAACCTTAAGATCTTGTATCTGCTGTGAGATTTATATTTACAAACTACAGCCTAATAAAATCGCTGTTAACAACTGCTGTTATATTAATGCATAATGACATAAGGCTTAAAATTCATAGCTTACTCCAACATCAAAACGATGGTAAATTGTGACTTCATAATATATTATCGATTTATCCTTATCTTAAACTAGGAATTCAGTGCTGCGTTTCACACACGAGAAGTGACTGAAGAACTCGGTTAAAAATGACCGCAACATCATTTTTGAAAAGCTGAAGTTTAATGTGATTACATCTGAAGACTTTTGTATTGATACAAATGATTACATTTAACAAATTTTATTCAGTAATTCACGCTATTCATTAGTAAATCTCTGATATGTTGACTTTCATTTGTCGGTCCTGGTGGTGTAGTGGTAACTATACTTGCGTTCTAAACCCAAGATCGTGGTTTCAAACCCGGCCAGGATCGATGGATTTTTTCGGGCGTAAAAATCTTAAGCATGGCTTCCTTCGGAAGGGAAGTAAAGCCGTGAGTCCCGGTCGTACATTTACGGCACGATAAAGAACCTCAAGCCTGAAAGAAGAGGCCTCTGAGCAAAATTTGTTGGCCGTTTCACGCCCTGGATAGAGTGGGACGCTGATGACCTGAGATGTTAAAGAGCGTCCGTAAATAAACCAAATGAACAACAACAACAACAACGACGACTTTCATTTAATATGTCTTAAATGAGTCACTCTATTGCATACGGATTAAATGCTGAAGATCATCTAGCCTAATGTAATATTATATGAGTTTCGCTCATGTGACGTCATCTTAAAATCGACCAATGAAATGAAACAAAAATTTGCATTTTGACCAATAACAACCGGATTACGGATTAAAATTATTGGAAAAAATTGTTAAATCCGTTTTATTACATTTGTCTTATGGTCAGTGCAGCCAATTCTATACCTCCACTATATAATTCATGAACATGCATCACTGACCACTTTTGCTAAAGGGGGGGGGGCAAATGATAGCAACAAAGGCATGGACATTCGACAATCACAATGCAAAGTGGACAGTTTTTCGAAGCGTTTTGGTGATGCGTCAAATGCGCAAATTGATCTTATCATTAGGAATACCAAACAAGCAAAAACAGAGGTACTGTATGTTATCTTTTTTCCCCCCTCAGTTGGTATTAAAAATCGGGCAGTATCGATTGTAATAGTCGACTTTTGTTCATTTCAGTCTCACAGTTTCTGAATAGAATAGATTTCATCAGTATAGCATTTTATGCAGGTGTTAATATTCTGTGCATGAATTTTAAACGTATATTACTTTTATTCTTATTCTATTCACGAAATAGTCCCAAACCCATATATTGCTCTTCTCTATTGGCACTACCGACAATCGGATTCTTCTGTCGCAAGATTGCTTGAAAAGGTTAAGTACGAATATACATTATTACAATTTTGTATGCCAAGTTTAGAGGAATTATATTTAAATTCTTATTTTATTCGTGAAATAGTCCTAATAAATATCACCTGAGGGTCTGAGCTTTCCAGATAAATTCAGACCCTATCGTGATATCACTTGTGATAAATTCAAAGGCTTTAAATGTGACTGGTAGTGAAAAATGGAGGACACCTCTTCAAGTGGGAGACTTAACATTTTATGCTCAATTTTGATTTTAGATTTTTTAAAAAACCTTTTCCATAACAAAATGTTTCTTTTAAAAATGACTGACTTATTAGAATCGGATTTAATACATATCAAGATTTGAAATGCACTTCTGATTATTCAGCACAATAAGCAAATTGTATTAAAATCAACTTATTAGCAACATGTCATACGGACGAAATTCACAATATTAAAAAAAAAAAAATAAATAAATAATTCATACACTTAGCTATAAACATTTAAAAGTCAATATAAAATATTTTAGTACCTCTGCTTATTAATTATTTTCTATATGACGATAATAGAAATAACATAGTTTCATCTTAATTAGCGTATTTGTTATGGTGTAATCTGAGATCTCCAATAGAAAAGTGAAGATGATAAACTTACCAGAGAGTAAACGTCTTCATTCTGGGAGAGGGCAGTGACGGTATCCCAACCGAAACCACGGACGAAAGCCAAGCGGGCCGGATTGTGAGATGAATCTGGCGCCACCGTGCGGTAGAAGAGAGGAAATTCTTGGCGGTCACTGAGGGCTGGAGAAGTGGACCCAAATGAGACCTGAAACAAAGCAGTGATCCGTTACTTGACAGTTAGGGCGCTTAACCCATTGCTCTTATTGGCCTTTCTTTTACACGCTTTAAAATGTGAAGCACAGCTTGCACTGAAAGAGCTACGCTATTGATTTTAAGGATGACTTTAAAACAAGTGAATGTAAGAGTTCGTCTATTCCAAATAACAAATGGTAATTATATTCATTCTCTTCTACAGCTGTGTGAAGTTACAACTGCTGTGAACAGAATTTTTTTAATCACCTCATATTACGTCTCAAAACCGTGTTTATTCACAAGAAAATTCAGCAAAAAAGTTTAATTAATCATCGTTTGTAGCATTCAGGGCTAATTACATACAACTACTGATACGTAAGATATATATAAATTAACAGTAATAATGAAAGTAGAATAGGATAAACACTTAGATAAAATCACACTTGAAATTGCTATATTTCGAACTCGTTGAGTTCTTCAATGGCAAGAAGCTAGAATATATATAAGAAAAATAAAAATAAAGCAACACTATCAACAATGTAACAAATTAACAGTAATTATGATAACAGAAAAAGATAAAACACAAAGAAAAAGTCACTCTTGAGATTGTTATATTTCGGACTCCACGAGAGCTATATTTCGGACTTGTGGAGTCCGAAACATAGCGATCTCAAGTGTGACTTTTTCTTTGTGTTTTATCTTTTTATGCTATCATAATTAATGTTAATATATATATTATATATAATATATTATATATATATTATATATATATAAAAAGGATAAAACACTAAGAGAAAGTCACACTTGAAATCGCTATATTTCGAACTATTTCAGTTCTTCTATGGCAAGAAGATAAGTGAAGGTGATAAAAGTAAATATTGAGTATCGAAGGTAACGTTATGCATGAAAACATATGAAACAAGTAACAAGAGTGTGTGTGTGTGGGGGGGGGGATTAATACGTAAGATTTAAACCAGGTGGTATACGCGCTTTATGTAAAACTATAGCTGCCATTTCTCTATCTCTGAGTAAACTTTCAGAGCATTGTGTAGGTAACGCACCAATAAGTGTTAGATAAAAGCATCATCAAAATCCTACAGTGAGATAAGGCATGTTGGGCAACCGGCAAGGGAGACTTGGTTTTAACAGAACGTCTATGATTGTTCATACGGAGAGATACAACACTTGATGTTAAATCAATATAAAATGCTTTGCAAAGATTACAAGATAACATATATACGACGTTCTTGGAAGAACAGGTAACAAATAAAGAAATGTTGGGACATGAATGGTTAACCGCAGAATATCATATCCGAGTGATTCTCAACCATTTTAAGTCTGAGACACTTTGAACTTTAAACATACATCACAGGATTACATTAAATTATTACACTCTTATGTAAAAAGTAAAAAAGTATTCAAATTTAGCAATAGTAACATTTTATTAAAACGTTAGCATTTCTGTGGGTTCTTTGCTCCATCGGGATATTTCGTGACCCACCAAAAGCCCCATCAAGTACCCCCAGTACGTGGGGGCCCATATGGGCTGCCATATCCTATTCTTGTTTCTTGGACAACTCTCTTAGCTATGAACTTAATGATAGTTCTGATGCATGGGACTGTCATGAATAAAGAAGCTTGTACTAGAATCTGCACACACGAACTTTTTCCTCGCTCTGAGATACTGGTTCTTGAGGCTAACTTGTTGCTATGGTGAAAGAAAGCATGTATACTACAAAGAGATAACCGCATAAGTATAATATAAATTAAGGGTCACTGGTGCGGGACATTCTGTAATGATATTGGAAGTAATACTTCAGTTAGATACAGAAATTTTAGTTACTAGACCAGAAATGATTTATTTAATCTATCGGGAGGAAATAAAGCTAAGGGTCCCGCGTTGAAAGAACCTCAAGCCTGAAAGAAGCATCTGAGCAAAACTTTTCGGCCCTTTCACTTCCTGAATTAAATGGGACGCCGATGACTTGAGATGTAAAGAACGTCCATGAATAAATTAAATAAAAAAAGTACCTGTTTTGCAGTTAAACCAATAATATGTGAGTTCTTATATCTTTATTAAGTTTTTTTTTTTTTCTTTTTTAAAGATTGCCAGTTTACCAGTTAAGTGAACGTATCCTAGTATCTTTAATCATTTTTGTGTTTGCCTGTGCAAGGTTGCATTATCAATTAATACTAATTGGGTTTAAAAAAGAGCAGTATTCTTTTCTCGGAGAATGGCGCTTCTAATAAGACGAAAATGTACCCAGTGCACATCCGAATTTAAGTTGGCCATGCAGCAATTTTCAGTTATCAGAGTCGTGAGAAAATAAAACCACGTAACTACTACCTATTTGGCAAACCGCAGCATTTGACACCATTCTAGAAATTCTCATTGTTCTATATTGTTATAGAAAAACATATGTAGCTTTAAAAGAATTCAGAAGCTACCACAGAAATATACTTGAGTAAACTGGGTACCAAGACTTATTCTTTTATTGAATTTTTCCATCTTTCGTTTATTTTTCTTAGCTCGAGGCCAACAGATTTACAACGGCACATCTGAGTACAATAGGATGCAATTACTTGTTTTCTCTCTATAACGCAGAACGTCTGTATATCTGTGTGGGCTTTTCCTAAACAGTTCCAGGCCTTTGACTGATTTTAACGATCTTTTGTATACACGTATACTCTTTAGAAACATGAAATGAAATGAAATAGCATGTTATGTGCCGTTAATGATAAATGCCTCCTGTAAGAGATAAATTTCTTAATTATCCTTAAAACTCGGGGAAATACTCCTGGAGCTCCAGTCCCGAGCAACAACGGAGAGAGCCGAACTCCTCAGTCCCGAACTGTAGAATAATAACGTATTTTACCATAACGGCAATTTAGCTCAGTTGGTTAGAGTGTCGTGCTCTAAATGCTAAAGTAGTGGGTTCAAATGCTATTGGGATAAAGCTATTTTTTTTTTCTATTGGAGTTAAAGAGGATTTGCCACCGTTACAACGTTTTGCTCGCTAATATAATGCTGATGATTTTTTTCTGCCGCAGTCAAAGGAGAAGTCTACCTGCCAACATGTACATCTTCAGAGCTTCTTTCCTATGTAGGGTCCCACATAGTAGATATTAGCATCCATCTATTCTCTCTTACCCCTGCCACATGTTATAGAAAGTCATATGTATTCCAGGCTGCCCACCTTGCAATTAAGCCAGGAATAGGTAAGAAAACTGGGGTCTGGGATTCGATTCACCCCAGGACCGTCCTCCTAACTCTTTCTCTCTCTCTTTTAGTCCTCATACATGGCAAATGCCGGAAATATACTCTAAACTTAGGCATGGAGCGTTTCCTTCCTTAAAAAAATTCTTTTCCAATTTCATCTTAAGAATCACCAGTGTGCAACGTTAGCAAAATGGGCGTTAAAGACTATTCAACAACAATAGCACTTAAAGTCGGGTATATTGGTTTTGCGCCATGTTTCTTTTTTGTGTGATATTGAGAAGCATGATATATTGAAGGGTAATGGATTTGCGCCAAAACATTTCAGCTACACATTTTTTTCGTGCACTTAGTAGTAAACTAAATCTGATGTACGATTTCCAAGTGTTGTGTTTGCATTGCATAGTAGGCACATTGAGTTGGGGGACATAAACATTGTAAGGCAGACTAGTGGAGGTTGTCATGGAGATGGTTAAAGGAGGCGGTGATGGAGGAAAAGACTTACTTGTAAGATAAGGCTTCAAGTTTCGCAAAGTGTACAATATATAGATATTGTATACTTAATAATTGTTCTGCCAAAATAAAAATCTTAAACATAGAAACGAAAACTGTAGTCGGTCATAAACACCAGAGTAATGAAAGAGACCTTGTACATCAAAAAGTTCGTACGTCATGTAAAAGAAAAGAGGCTAGTGAAAAACCAAGCATTGTAATGTCCAAAACATTTAATGTGCTATGTATTGATTTTACTAACGTTAAACTATTACTCGAAGTAATGTACAGAGAACGACGTCACCACATGCCGAAACTACCAACAACCTCACTTGAAGTTCACGAAGCTGTAAGTTCTATGCCAATGTTATAACTGTCAATGTTCTCTACTAACGAAGATTTTGTGCTACTTAATGATCGCGAGAGCAAAGTGATTATTTGAGGAAGTGAAAGCAGTTTGCAATGTATGTGCGAAGTAGAAGAGCTTTACGTAGATGGACCATTCACATACTGCGACAGTCATTTACATTGCATTTCCTTCACAATGGACTTTACATTAGCAATTTTGTTTACTACCAAATTAAACAAAATATTTATTCCTATGTTTCGTTTCATAAAGGAAAAGTGCGAGGGTTGAAACTTCTACCAAAGAAGATAGTTGCAGATTTCGAGGTTGCTACACATGAATCAATTAAGTCAACATGGAGTGAGGTAACTCAACTCTTGTGTTGTCGATTTAACTGGGCCAGGCACGATGGCGTAAACTACAAAGTACTGGTTTAGCAAGTAGTTCCAAGACAATTCGTCTGACGCTGGTAAATGACTTAAACATTGTTTATCGTATGTACCTCCAGAGAAAGTAGGTGCTTGTTTAGTTTTTGAAATGACTAAGAGTAAGCTGTTATGCCCAACAATAGAACATTTTGCCTATTACCTTATTGATTACGCTTTATCTGACGAGGCCTATTCAGTCCTACAATATCACAATACGAAAGCATGTGAGGCATTTCATAGTAAATTCAACGCTTTATTTACCTGCTTACACCCCGAAAGTTTAAACAGAATTTCATTTCTAAAAATATTCAAACGGAGACTTTATTAAAAACTAATAGCATACACCTGCGGGACAATAAAAGAAGAAAAGTAGTAAATAAAATTCATAAGGTTGAACATTACATTAAATACATATTCGGATATTTCGTATTGCTTTTGTGAAGTAGGTTTGCTATTTAAACAGACAACCACCACTATATTTAAATGTTTTATCAAGTTCAACCGTTTTTAATAATTTCAACAGTTTTTAACCAAAACAATTTTTGGCAAGCCGTAGTTAAAATTATACAAACACAATTTTTAACCACATCTCGCCCATATTCGCATGATAGTCCGCAGTGTATGAAAGTGGGTCGGAAAATTGTGCCCTAATATCGTAACCAACCTAAAACGAAAATGTTGCATAATGAATTTGAGCTACTGGCGCAAATACATTATGGATCTAAAGCAAACATTTTGGCATAATTGCAAGTGGCGCAACCATGGTGGCCCGTTAATGACCATCATTAACGGATCGTAACCCCTTTTGGAGCTATTTGATTTCTCCAAATGATGATGGTGATTATTGTTTTAGGATGCAAAACTGCATACGTCATTAGCGCCCGGGTTTACTCCAAAGGATCACAGCAAATCAAATAGGATACAACCTCGGAATCCAATTTGTCTACAATTATATACAAGAATTACACATTTATCTGTTCTGATTTTATCTGTGATACCATTTTAACAACTTTTTTTTTTCAAAGTCGATTGAGCTAGATTAGAAATATTTAACTCCAGGTACTTAAAGTTTGTGCAAGAGTAGGTTTGATGCACTATCACCATGCATTATATCTCACTATTTGGTTATATAGGCTTCCTCCGCAACTATAAATTAGTACCCGTTTTTTTAGAGTTCCTTGTTTATTTCTAGTATGTAGATCGCGTCATAAAATTGTTCCAATTGAAATTGATCTTACATCCGATACATTTGACAGAACATTTTTTTATAACCCTATGCTGTGAAAGCACTGTACTTGTAAATCCATGTAATGAAGGCGTAATTGGTAATATGGTTTACAATTGATTGTTACAAATTTCGAGACATTTTACAACGAACCCTTGGTTACGTCAACTAACTCCTGAATTTTCTTTTAAATTTCAATGACAATGAGCAACGCATTAGTGTTAAAATAGTAATATATGTAATATTATACCTAATATTTAAAATATGTAAAATTGATTTTATGGAAAACTTTTCTACGTTTTTATTACATCAACAATTGTCTTTTCTTCGTATATAAATGTTTATAATTAAAATCCGGGCTATAATGATATGAGCTTGTATCATCCCTACAGAGCAAGGACCTCCTACAGAGTAGAGTTGACTCAAGTTCTCTCTTTTGGAGAGCCAAAACGTAAGAGAGTTTAGCTGGCCCGTTTACCATACATTATTATCATTATTATTATTATTATTATTATTATTATTATTATTATTATACTTATTATTATTATTATTATTATTAACGTGTGCTTTTTCCCACGCGTGATCCCTCAACGCGTAACGGCCGCCGGTCATTTCAAGCTGGTGTCGCGGTGAACGAGAGTCAAAAAGTCCGCAGCTATGACTGTCATATAAGTTATAAAAAATAAGGGTAAAGATAAAGACAGCCTATTGTGTCCCTTAAGGGTAAAGGACTCGTAACAAGTAGGGAAAACTCACTTTTTCCTAATGCTGTTTAAGACACTGATTTGATCTTTGGTTACTCCGTTTCTCACTGCACTAGTTGCTTCTCGAGAGATTTCCATTTTTCTATTCCTCTTGCTACTCTTGACCAATCTGGACCTGCATGTTCCTTGAAGAGGTCTGTCCATCTTCTTCTGGGTCTGCCTTGTGTCCTTTTTCCTATCCGGGGGTCCCACGTGGGGATCTTTAGGTCCATCTATTGTCCTGCATTCATGCGACGTGACCGCCCCATTGCCATTTGCTTCTGGTAGCTATTTGTGCAATGTCTGATGTCTGAGATAACTGATTTATTAATACTGAGGTATTTTGTCTTTCAAAGTTAATTCCCGGGGTTTACACAGTTTCGAGCGTCTGGACTCTGGTTTTCTTAGTTAGTGTTTGGTCTAACAATATAAACTTAAGGGCTCAAAATGCTCTCCAGGTTAATGAGATCCTTTTTTGTACTTCTTTTTACATTTTATCATGGAAGGAAATCTTTTGTCCTAGGTATGTACATTCGCTCACATATGTGAGGACTGTTCCATCTATTTTTATTGCGGTTTCAGATCCGTTTGAAATTAACTGCGTCTTCAGCTGGTTTAGTGACAGCCCTGCATTTTTGCTATGCGCACATAATTGTTCCAGCATTGTTTCTAGTGCTTTCGATGTTTTGGAAAATAAGACCACATCGTCGGCAAATCTTAGATTTGTTAGTCGACGACTGCGGTTTATGTTGATTTCAAAATTATTATGCCAGTTCACTTTCATAAATATATGCTCCATTGCACAAAGTAGATTAGGGAATATAAAAGAAAAAACAGTGTACAATGATCATGGCGAAAGCCACAACTAGGGTCTTGCAGGCAGGTACTTAATTTATTCACAACTATCCATATCTCCATCACAAAATTACTTTTTTGCAAGATGTATAATGTTGTTTGGAGAAACAAAGCTAATGTGGGAAACACTTTTAGAGATTTCAATGTACAGGAATTTATCTCTTCAATCGTAATAAATCAAGACAGTTGAAACTATCTTTGTACAAATTTATCCATCTTCCACATTTTTAAACTATGAGATTTTTCTTATCTCCAAAAAAAACATACGTAAATCAAGACAGTTAAAACTATCTGACAATTCATTCAAATACACCATCGTACTTTTCATCTGTTATGCCCCCCTCCCCCCCACACACAAACACACACAACTCTAGAAAGCTAAGAGGAAAGAAAAATAAAATACCTTTTGATAATGTCTAAGCAAGTTAAAGGGTTCCAGAAACATACAGTACCTCAAAGGAATAATAAACGAAAGGGAGGATTCTACAGTAGAAGCAGAAGCGAGCGGAGAAAATGTACTTCGTGATTTCTGCTGCATCAAGCATCACGATACTAGATCTAACAAGAAAGGTGTAAGTCGCAAACAATTCCAGTGTGCAAAATGCCTTAAGGCTTAATGTAGAATTTAGAGATTAATATGTGCATCTGTATTTATGTTTATAAATGAAAATCTTCTGTGATTCATAGCCGCATCTATGATTTAAATAGATCTGTAGTGTTTACAGTTCTCAATTTTGGCAACACTTAAACCTATTTTTTGTACCATTTACAAAGATATTAAGTTAAAATTATTCCAAATAGTCTCACCTTACACTATAATAGAATAGTCGATATAGAATGACACTCACTTTAGAACCAGAGACAGATATACATTAAAATCACTCAAGCAAATAAATATTGTCACCCTGAAATAATCATCCTATATTTAGAAATACTTTGAAAAGTTTTACTCATTGCGCGAACGGAAAGACAAACGAGTAAAGTTGGCGAAATTAGCAATAGTTGCTAAGGGCGAAAGAAGAAGTGTGAAATAGCTTTTCTCCCTTCCTAATTAAACATTGATAAGGGACCTTTGGGGGAGAGACAGAGAAAGAAAATAGGCAAAGTTCAAAAAGAGGAAATCGATATACTCGCTTGATAATGCTACCTGACTATTCCAGGTGACGTTAACGGCTTTGTTGGAACGTAAAATGAATTGGGCTATTGATGCCATACATGAAGGGAGAGCGCTAAATGGGCCGCCGTTAGCTACAGAATTCATAATATTCTGGTTCGGGACAATATGAGAGGAAATGTGTAAGAAATTGCCGTTAAAGCATAGCTATTTCTATGTAAAATAGATAAGGGCTCAGAACAAAGGTCATGTCGATATTTGCTTAATTCTCAAACATGTTTCTTTTTAGATTATTCTTTTTATAAAGCTGTATCACTTGGCACAGTTATATCTATTTCTGCAATATACAGGGTTTTCATATTAAAACTCCCCATTCTGAATAACTACCTATTTAAAGTACATTTAATTAAATAAAATATGTCGATTTAGATATTTAAGGGGAATAAAAGCCAATGTTCACTACATTTTAGGTTTTAATACCTCACCTCCAGCTACCCCCGCTTTACAATTAAATGGCAGCCTTACCTTTCGATGTTTTTAAAGAAGAGTTAAAATATTATACTATTATGTGAATTTGGACACAATACAAAAATAAGTCAGTGGTAATGAAATTACAATTTATTTTGGGTAATAATATAGCAGGAGGACTTAGTAATGGAAATTATGCCTTAATAATGCGGTGTAATAATTAAAATACTAATAATGAGACCCATCATTATTGTAACAGTAAATTAAATAATGAAATTGTTATTAAATTAAACAGTAAATTAACAATGAAGTTAACAATCGCGAGCTAATTGTACGCGCGTCTGGTGCGTGTGAAACATAGGGGAAAAAAAAAAAAAAAAAAAAATTCAACCTCTGCGCATGCGTATAACTACAACGTTTGAAGGTTTTATTAAGGAAAAAGCGTCAGACTATCGAGAGACGTAAGTGGGTCGAGATGCACAACTCCTTTCCCTGGCTATCGTAACAGCATCCTATAGGTAACATTTGAAATTGTAATAGGAATAATATAGAGAATATGCTAGGCTGCATTAGCGGCAGCTCAACTCAACTGTCAGTTCGTTGTATTATTTGTGTTCGCCGTATCTTAACTTATCATGTTCGAGATTTTGGGATTGTTACTAACAAAGTGGCTCCATGTTGATGAGCCAAATTTGTGGACAGCGTTGCCTCTGCTGGTGATGATTACTCGTGGATGTTATTGAATTGTTATTCTGTCCCAGAAGAAATAACAAATGCTCAGGGTAATTGCGCTAATTTTGTTCATCGTAGATCAACGGGCCAAGGAAGAGGTTCTGGCGTCGTGATTGAGCAGGTGATTCGATGTCACTTCTAAGAATTTGGTGTTTCTTCTGATAAACCTCGCTGATAGAGTCAATACACTTTGTATAATTATTCAGCGATGTTTAAATTATTGGACTGTTTGTCCCGATGAAGTCTGCTATACAGTGTAACGAAGACTTAAAAGGTTCCTATGTGGTATAAACTTCGCGAACTCCGGTTGCCTGAATGCCGAAATGCTGATCGCTGAATGACTAGAGAATAGCGAAAATAGAACATGAAATAGAATAGATTAATAATGTCGAGCGATGACAATCGAATAGAAATAATAGAACAGAAATGTTGGCTAAAATAGAATAGAGTAAAAGCACAAGCTAAATATCGACCAGAATAATTCGCGGCGCCCAATCTTGCCCTTATATGCTAATTCAAATAGAAATCGTTGGGACACGCAAGCCGCGCGAAATACGTGATAGCATCGCATCTCTCCTTCAAAATGTAATATCTGCCTTTACACTGGCCGCTTCAGATCTGCCTGTCGTCAGCTAGTAGGAGATTCAAAAATCTATCTTACGATACGTTGCTTTAAACTTTAACTGTATTTTCAGCTGATCGAGTCATTTGCCTCCAACGACATTTAAATTATCTGGTTACGCGATTTAAAGGTAACGGAAGATTTCTCCTGACAAAAACATCTCTTGAGTACAATAGGTAACGTCCTTGGCTTGCTTGGTTTCGACGTACAAAATAGCTGAACTTCATAAGGTTCTATTGTTCGAGGTATTCTCAACGCTATTGTAGACAAAGCACTGAGTTTCTTAGTTGACAAAAATGTTCAGCTGTGTGACATATGATAAGAATATACACCATTAAAGATTATTAACATTATAATAATTATGGGACTATGTATATTAACATTATAATATACATAGTTTGATTGATATTAGGAAGTGAAACCATAGGAATAGTTTAATTTTTAGAGATTAAAGTTAGGACATGCCCCTAGTATCCAACCTCGTGCAAATGAATAACAAGAGAATAATATAAAATGGAGGATTCTACCGGAGGTTGCGACAATATTCCAGTTATTACTATTACAGCAATACTGCTTATTATCGAAATTCTTACTAATCCGCTTATATTCTGATCTTTATCGTAAGATAAGGATTGCCAACGCCATGTGAAATTCGAGCACAGCAGTGAAGAATCACAGTATGTATTGATGTTATGACGGCTGTTTGAACCTTGCCCGCCACTTAGAAATAACGATTGCAAACCACTAGTTTAATTCGGGGTTAGCAACTTCTGTCCAAGAATATACGCAATTTAAAAAGAATAAACTACTAATACGCAACTGTTACATTAACTGCTCATTTTTTATTCTATTAATATTCAAACAACACAAACAACAACCATAAAAATTAAAGGGCATGAAACCTTTCTAATATGTAACGTGTAACATTTTTAAAATAGAGATAGCTGGGGTGAGGAGGCAAAAATGTACAATAGATTTTAGACTTTCGTCCTATTTCTAAATTGGCGTGGTTTTTAAGTTAAAATTATTTGAAATAAGTAATTACGTTATTCAGGGGGTGAAATGAAAGTTGTGTATATTTGGTTATAAGAAAATCATTTATCTTACTTAGCGTTCGCTGAACTTAGTCCAGGGTGCTCAACATTGTTTACATCTGTGATTCGGTTAATACTTTTTGTATCTATTGTTTGATAGACGGTCTTTTTCGGACAACTAAGATATTTATTTAGAACATAAGTGCTCTACAAGTGGAGGGGAAGGGTCGTAATTTAAAAATTAAAAAAGTCCGTCATGCAAGTGCTGCTTCAACTAAGCGAACTCCTCACCGAGTAGAATAACTTTTAATAAAAATTAATATGAAATCCAAATCTTATTAATGAAATTAACAAATTAAATCTTATTAATTACTGAAATGAAATAATTTATGGCATTACTGTGTGGTATTAGGAGGACAAAATCAGAATTCTTGCAATCTGTAAGTATTACAAAAGAGAAATCACATTTGTATATGTATCATTTATATTATTCAGATTATACCACAAAAAGTATTGCTATACTTTTAATTAAATGAAATGTATGATCACTAATAAACAAAGCTAGACTGTGTGTATTTTTAAACGTTTTTAAATGTAACCATGTTTATGAACTAAGCCCTTGGAGCCCTTGATATCATCTTTACATTTACCAAACTAGAGAAATAACAGAAAGTTTCGAGTTACTTTGCGTATTTAAGATGAAGATATTTATATGTTTCAATAAAACGAAAAAACATGTTACTAATCAGAAAAAATACAATGTACCAAGCTAATAAAACAATCAAAGGTTACTGCGGATTTCATTGGCTTAGAAATTTAATTTAAATGTTATTGTAATAAATATATGCAACGAAAATGTTTTCCTGAAGATTATTACAGAGCGCCCTTTGATACGAATATGCTTCTCAAAATAATATTACATTAATATTTCACATTTACTGCCCTCACGACAAGCTATTGTTAAATATTAAACATATTCATTATAAATACAGTTTATATTGCTGGATTAACTTGTCTTTTCGTAACAACATAGAGAAATTAAAACGCAAAAACGCTTTTTAAATTGAAATAAATTTTAGTTCACCATTAAAAAATTATGTAATGTTACACCAATATTTGTTTCTTTACAACAAAATATATACCATTTAAAAAAACACAAGAAAAACAATCTCTGAAAATCACGGAAAGTACGCCATTTTCACTATTACTCCTAATATTGCATTGTGATGTACCATGAAAATACAGAAAGCGATAGAATCGGCAAGTGACGGTAAAAGTGCTGGGTAAATGACGTATTTCAAATAAAATTATACAAAAGTGCAGTATGATCTACGACGGTAGGTCTATAAGTTTCTGGCCTAACCACATTCCAGGTAAGATAAAGACAAAACTATATTTCACTTTTCAGTATAGTTACCCTTTATTGCAATACACTTCTCACATTTTTGAATTAACATTTAAACCCCTCCCCCAAATAGTCAGAAGTCTTGTCTGCAAAATGGACATAAACAGCGTCCATCACTTCTTCGTCACACTTAAATTTCCTTCCTCGAAGGCCCTTCTTGAGTTTTCAGAAGAGGAAATTGGTCAATATCCTTGAAGCCACATTTCTTCCCAGCTGCCTTTGCAACAAGGGCTGTGTGCACAGGGGCTTTGTCGTGAAGAAGGCGCACAGCACCACTTAGCTTTCCTCGTCTTTTCTCTTTGATGGAAGCACGTAGTCTGTGCAGTAGGCCAGCATAGTACTCCCCATTTACTCTGATGTTCCTCTCCTTGAAGTCAATGAAGAATTTTCCTTCACAGTCCCAAAAGATTATGGCAATGCTCTTCTTGATTGACTGAGTGATCTTGGCCTTTAGAGGCGATGCTTCGCCAGGTTTACGCCACTACTTTGATTCTCTTTTGGACAAGGGATCATATTAGAGGACCAAAGTTTCATCTCCTGTAACAATGGCTTGCAGAACTTCTCTCTCGTTGTCGGCAGAGCTCCAAATATCCCCGACATTAAATGACTCATTGATGCTTTTGGACTGAGGAAAGAAGTCTAGACACCCGTCTGTTTAAATGTCCATGAATAATTCGAAGGACTTTTATTTTAGAAAGGCCCAACCTTGCTGCTATTTCTGTAGCTTTGAGCTGCCGGTCTTCCATGATTTCTCCTTCACCAAGAGCGATGATTTCAGCAGTGACCACCTCCAAGGGCCGACCTGCACGTTCTTCGTCTTCAATGCTTTTTCGACCCATTTCAAAAAGTTTGGCCCATTCTTTTATAGTAGAATATGAGGGGGATGCTTCCCCATATACACCGTTCAATCGCTGTTTAATTTCATTTGGAGTAAGTCCTTCTTTTGTGAAGAACTTAATAACAGCTCGAAACTTCATTTTGAACATGTCACAATCTTCTACACACAGCCTTTTTATACAACTATATCTGAACAACTGAACACAGCGGAGCGGAAGTGCACATTCTTAACGACAACGTGTCTGTGCACACATCTCTTGTATGTGGCTTCAAGGAGATCGACTATCCACCGTACAGCTCTGATCTAGTTCCCAGTGACTATTTCCTCTTCTTAAAACTCAAGAAGGACCTTCGAGGAAGGAAAATTAAGTATGACAGAGAAGTGATAGATGCTATTTATTCCCATTTTGCACACATGACTTGTGAATATTTGCTGGGGGGGGGGAGGTTGAAATGTTAATTCAAAGATGTGAGAAGTGTATTGCAATAAACGACTATTATATTGAAAAGTGTCTTTATCATACCTGGAAAATGGTTAGGCCGGAAACTTGTGGACCTACCCATCGTAGCACAAGCAAGGCTTATTAAACGTCAGCACTAGCTGACTGTTTTTTTCCGCCCCGAGCCGTCTATCTATTTTTCAACAATTATTTATAATTTCACTCTTATTATTAAAGAAAAAGTGTTATTTCCATTAATGAGCATTTTTAATTGACCATAGTACAAAATCTGTTTGGTCTTACCAAAACATTTCCCTTGTAGATGCTCAAACTGGAGCATTAAGATCTGCTTTATTCTACTTTGGCAGCAAATAGCATGGCGGTGGTAGTGCAACATTGGGAAACTAAACTTCAATAGAACAAACAGTAAGTTTAGCAATCAATGTGAATGTGCAATTGCAGATGCATTAATATCCTCTCCCGCTTAGTGGAGACGAATCGAACGGAACAACGGAACTGAAGTGTACTCATGGCGCGTCAGAAAATGGATCGCATAATAACAGTAGCTCGTTTATGTCTTTTTTTTTTTTTGTTTTTTTTTTTTTGAGTAGTGTTTAACGCCCGTTTTTACTACTGAGGCACCACAGGCGGTGGACACTGATGATACATGAGATGAAATGATATATTGGGAAAGGATATTTTTTTTTTTTTAAGGAAGGAAGCGTTCCAGGCCTAAGTTTAGGTACCTCCCCGGCATTTGCCAGTTATGAAGACTGAGGAAAACCTGGAAAAAACCCCAGTCAGGGAGGACGGTCCTGGCGGGATTCGAACCGCAGACCTCCCGCTCACGAGTCCGTGCCTTAACGACCTCGGCCACCCGTGGCGGTCTCGTTTATGTCTGGAGTGATAGAAAGGCGAAACAACTAACAAACTAAAAATACTCTAAAATATGATTGCATAACACTCTTTTTATTAACAAGAGATATTCCTGGTGAATTTCGCACCCTTTATAACTTCCTGCTTTGGGATGAAAAAATATTAATGAAATATTTTCGAATGAGCATTCCAAAACTGAAACGAATATAAAGGCATTATGACATTTCGAACGTCATTTAATTTGCTTATTTCACCCCAAGTGTTATCATGGACCTGATTATTGCAGTAATATTTGACATTTATCATGTAGATGTGGATAGTTACATTGAATTATTATTTTTCTTCCTTCATTTTTTAACTTTTATATTTCGATGTGCAGAGCTGGAATCTAACCTCCAATAAGCAAATTCCTCTGTTGTTTTTAGATTGCACTGTCAAATGTTTCTTTACCTGGTTACTTACGAAACAGAAGTTCAGCGGAACAATATTTTTGTCTAGGAATTTCCTTCAATTCGATTCCGTGCGTCTCCTACTAGCTTCCATTTAAATACTTGATAAAAGAAATTCTGTTCAATGATATTAATTATAAAACTGATTAATATAAAATAGCATTCCATATCTATATACCTGGAAAATTTAATTATACTGAGGGTGCCAAAATATATACGCACTTTCACAGTAGGTATCTATTTAATATATTTCAGAGTTGGACCGAAAACAACAGTAATGTGTAGTATGATGTTCTGTAAACATATGTGACTCACATACATTATGATAGCGTTGCTACGTGACAGGTAAATCAACAATGAACAAATGAAGCCAAGATTATCGTATATTGTTCTGTAAACGGACGTGACTCACATTACGTAATTCTAGCGTTGCTACAACAAAATGGAGCCAAGATTATCGTTTGAACAGCGGAAAGCAATTTTGAAGTGATACTTGGAAACCGAGAATGTTGTTGAAGTTCATAGGCAACGGAGACGTGTGTACAGAAGAGAACCGTCAACGAGAGTAACAACTGCACGCATTCGAGACAAATTTGAGACTCGTGGTACCGCATGCGATGTTTACAAGGGCAGATCTGGGAGACCTCGCATAGCAACAAACCTCGCGTCCTCGTACCTTTATCACAACCAAGGCACTGGATAGGAACTCTTAAGGAGGTTGTATACCGTAGAAAATCAGCTACACTGACAGCACTTCGGGAAGAAATTGAAACGGCATGTGCTGCAATCGCTGAGAACACTTTCGCAAACGTTGCTCAATCAGTAGTTCAACGTACTCAGAAGTGTATCGACGCCGATGGGGGGCATTTTGAGCAACTGTTGTAACTGTAAAAGTCTAAGATGATTAGTGCTCATCATTTTCTGTTTGTGAGAATTCAGTTTTGTTATGTTAACACAGTTTTTTTCTTTGCTTGAAGTGTGTTTACATTTTTGGTACCCTCTGTGTTAGTATAGATAGACACTTCGATTGCAAAAAGATAAGAAATAAGGGATAAGAACAGACGTTTAAAGCAAAAATGCAACCATTCGCTTGCCTCAAAATATGTAAATACATGCAATATCTTGAAAAGTATGTAAGTTTAAATTATAAAGGCAATTATGTACATGGTTATTATCTCTATAGAGCTTGAAATGACATACAATTAACTGCTTAACCGTGGTTTACCATTTTCGTAATATACAGATCTATCGAATTTAAATTAGTTTGATGCTTTTAAGAAGATTTTGAGTTAAAATATCAAGGGAATATACAGCTCGTTATTTCTGAAAATTTAAACTTTTTCATCACATCAGTAGATAATTACAGAATGAGTATTTCAACTTTATACACTTCACATCTTAATCAATGTCTCTTCGAGAGTTTGGATATCTGGGTCGAGAATAGAAGCTACTTGCTGAGATTGGATGAAGCACAGTTGAAAAACGAGCTTCACGAACTCCCACACCTAAGCCCCTTGGGCTTGTTGTGCAACCCCAAAGTCTAACAATGCTACCCCAGTTTTGCTTCCCCTAGGAGTTGCCGAACTGTGCTGCAGTGCAACATACACCCCAAAGAATTTATTTCTTCTCTTCAGGCTACTTTAGTAGTTAAGTTAGTTCCTAGAGGCGATAGACTGCGACGGATTTCTAAAAGTTAGTGATTACATTTAGCAAGACAAAAATTCGGTTATCTGTTAACTATACATTTTATGATGCTCTTATATTCGCTTCAGAAGATAGCTTTAGATTTTCTTTCTTGAACTGTTTTTAACGCCCGTTTTTCTGCTAAGGTATCACAAATTGTGCATGAGATGACATGATAAATTATTTTTTTAAAGGAAGGAAGCGCTCCACACCTAATTTTAAGGTACCTCCCCGGCATTTGCCATTTATGAGGGCTAGTAAAAACACAGAAAACACTTCAATCAGGGAGGACGGTCCTGGGGGTACTCGAACCCGCATTTATAGATGAGTAGACTATGTACCATTTACCTTTTCACATACCGTTCACTATCTTTATTAGATCTGGCATGCAGTTTTTTATGCACACAATATCAGTAAACCAACGAACTAAGACTCTAGACTATTGGTACTAAACCTGTTTAGCTTTAAGATCACCTTCATATTTGCTTGATCAACTGCTGACTATAGCTAATACACTGCTGGCCATTAAAATTGTTACACACTGTGCGTGTTCATAATAGTCATGCGGAAATAATGCACAGTCTTCTATTTCTGTTGTTTGACGAGGTCGTTGGGATCCTTCACTGCTGTGTGTTCGTCCTACCTCAATCCATTGATCTCATATTTGTTTCGCCGTGGATTTGTTTCTTTCCACATAAGCAGCAATATCTCGGAATTACATCCCACATTCTAGGTATGCCACAATTCTCCCTTGATCAAATTCAGACACCTGCTGGTGTTGCTGTTACTTATGAGAAGATGGGAGTCGGCTTAACATGTCTCTTATGGCCGCTGCAATTTTAATGATTAGCGTTGTACCAGAATGATTCAAAAAGTAACAGCAAACCAAGAGTTTTAACGCAATTAATACTTCAGGCATTTCAAACTCCCGTGAAGTTCACTGCTGCTTCGAGAAAGTTCTAACATATGCCGACAGATGGAGTGACGTGCTGAATATGAAGGGCAGTTGAAACAAAATGGCCGCGTCCCTAGAAGAACAGCGAGCAGTAAAAAGATTTTAGTAGTCAGAGGCCGTAAATCCTGGACAAATCCATAGAAAGGTATGGAGATGTGAGAGAAGAGTAGATGCCTTTAAAAGTGGACATCAGTCAGTCACAGATGAGCAACGCTCTGGTCGTCCCAGCACGGCCGTTACTGATGAGAATGCGGGACGCCCTGACGCCATTATCGTGAGAACCGCCGTATTTCTGTAGAAGCGTCGGATCCGCTGCCTTCATTTTCATAATCTGACTGTATAAGAGATTTGCGATCAGAACTGCTTAACTTACCTGATGCAGTTCCTTCAGTAACTTTGCCCGTTGGCACTGCATCGGAGAGTCATGTGGCTTCAGATCCAAACTAGTACCGCGCAAATCAGAGAGGCATAAAAGCGCGCGAAAACGTGCCTTAGAGATATAAAAAAATGTCGCCAAAATAGAGAAGACTTGAGCAAAGTATTTAAGTATGTGATATCGAATTCGAAAGTTCAGAGTTCTCAGAAATACAAAAGCTTTCAAAAAGTGTTTGACCATTAAAGGCCAAGAATAAACATTTAAGTGTGAAAGTTAAAAATCGCAATAGAGACTTCATTCAACAACTTTCAAAAATGAAAACGGAATTTCGCAAACTTCAAAGTGATAGAAATAGTGCAATTTCTGAAGAAATGAGAGGGATATTAGGCCAAACATTTTCTCCCAATCAGATCAGATCGCTTCAAAATGAAGGTAAACGCGTTAATTGGGACGAGATGACATATGCCAAGGCATTACACTTAAAATCCGTGTCTTAAAAATGTGTCTTTTCTACGGACGAAGATGAATTATCTTCTACCAGCTTTATCGACTCTGTGCAAGTGTGTTAGCCGTCCTCTCATTGTTGCTAAATTTGCTGAAGTTAATAAAGGAATATTTTATTGTTAAATATGACAAATTTCATCTTACGCCGTCTGCTAGTTTCCCTCTTGTTCCCTAATGACGTCAAGAGTGCCAACCAGTAGGAGTGTTAGTTGCGGAAGAACCAACCTTATGTACTCTATCAACCTTGGCTGTACTGAGACCAGAACAGAGCGAAGCAGCTCGTCAAGTTGGTTCCCCATCAACACACCGTCCCGCTCGCAACTGATTGTTCAGTACACTGGCACAATTACCGTTATATTTGAATCACCCTCTAGATGGAAGCTTCTCCGCAGATAACTTTTTTCAGGAAATGAAGTATTTAAATGAATTGTAGACATCATCTCCTTTTAGCGTCTTTCCAGATCAGATTTGAAAGGCAGTGCAGTTTTACACGAAAGTCTACAAACCCTTATCTCACGAATATCACAACTAAGCTGAATAGATCGCATCTATTTACTCATCTAATTGAAGCAAGAACACACATAGGACTTCAAATCGGTTTTCATATAACCTTCCACTGTAATCGTAAACATTTTCTTGTGTTTAGTATTTGGAGCGCTCATTTCTTAACAAACACATTTTTGATGAATTAAAAATACTAAACTGTATATACAAATGCAGTGTTATGACAGGACCGTTTCCATTCATAATACAACGGAGGCTGTATGACAACTAGCACGAGCGAGGTAAGGAATATCGAGAATTGCCATAGCACGAAGAAGGAAATCGGGCATATGGGCGGTGTTGCAAGATTTACCATGTACACACATACTGTATCAAACCCCTTTTGCACAAAAAATAAATAAAAAACTCCTATTGAGCACTACTGCCTGCTCTAGATAATCAAATTTCATTCAATTCGTTATCACAAGAGCGTTTAATGTTATAAGGAAAGGAACTGGTCTAGATTTAAAACTTAAGCAACAAGCTTTCGATCCAAACCTGAACGGATTCTTATAGGGGAAACTTTTTAGAGTAATGCGAGGGACTGTTGAAAGCAAAAAGCAAAGAAATGATTGAGATAAAAGTAGAACTTTTTATCACAGAGTGTAGTTATTGATAAGCCGTTTAATATTTAATGTGATAAAAATGTTCAGTTCAGCCTCTTCTTTGATCTATGCATTTCTTTTAAGCAGTACCACCATATTTGTGAAAACCAAATACTGCCTAGTCGCGTGTTATCAACCGGTGAGCGGAATGTCAACTTCTCTTTTGCTCTTTACTGTGTGCGCGCTATACGCACGCTTAAAGTGTAATAAAGCTATTTTCTTTCATTTATCTGCGTATGGGCTACCTTAAACATTTGCCATTAATTTCGAGGTTGACTCACCTTTGCATAATTCCTTACTATATAACTATAAGACACAGATTTATTGTATTTAATGTTGATATAGATGTAATAATTAGAAGGATATAACAATATCTAGGCTACTGGAAATATGGTCAGTATTTTATTATTGTATTATTAATGTATTTTTAACATTGGTTTTATTGAAATTATTTTAATTTGAGGGTAGCACTAAAAGTCTTTAATTTTGCTCAGTGTGAGATTTATAACCTTGCTCATTGTTTTAATCTTTATAAAGATAATGCTGCATTAATTTAAAGTTTCTTGCTTCTAAAAGTAATTTTGCCGTTGTCATTTTACATGAGATATTCTCAGGGAAAACGTGATTTGTATGTGAGTTATATTTCTGGTTTATTGTTGAATAATTGGACTATTTTTTTAAATTTATTTTTGTTACCTTTCTCCGGCCACATCTTGGGGGCTTTTCCTTCCAGCATGCTTTCTAATTTAAATATTTTTAGGGCATCATGTTGAATCGCAGGTAATAAAAATATTTTAGTAGCAGAAAGGACAAGTAGGACGTTTAAAAATACTTTAATATTTCCTTGTTCTGCTTAAAAGAAAACTTCATTCCAAAAGTTTAAATATTAAAATTGATGCACAGTGAATAACTTGAACTAAAATAGACCCTTCAAAAGAAACTAAAGTAAATGGTAAGATTTGGATAGAGAATATATGATAGCTGTGTAATTTGTTTTGGCGTGACTAGCAATTAACTCCCCCATTAGACTGTTCAAAATTATACTTTTCACTTAAATTACAAGCATGGTTCGAAAATTGCGCGTTCATTAATTGCAATGTATTTGCATTTCTTCAAGTATGATCCCTAAGGAAAATGCCTGTTAATTCTGAAAGGCAAACTTTAATCCAATATCTTGATATTGCAAACTTGATATTGAAATGTTACATTTACTCTCTCAGAAAGCGTACGCTTTTCAGCTTCTTCTTAGAACTGTCTTCAAACCAATAAAAATATTTTATCACCAACAAACTACCAACTTATGAGAACTCAACGTCTCTAGCTATAGATTCAACTTTGGAAAACTTTTCACTGCAAAATGGGATAAAGGGGCTACAGCTGGAAGTGTCGTTAAAGGCTGTGAATATGTAGGGCTATAGCGAGAGCAGAGAGCAAATTCTTGCCTTCGGAATATTTCAACGACGCGGAAGAAGCTTTCCATTCAAGCTCTGGCTTTCTCGTCTTTTAAAAAAAAAAAAAAAAAAAAAAAAAAAAAAAAAAAAAAAACCTGGATTTATCAAAGATATTATTTGCATCTCACACTACTACAAGCGTTGACAGCTGTCCTCCGAGAAAATCTCTTCGTTTAATGCAATTATCCAAACGCCAGATAAGAGGCAAACAAGGAGGGGGGGGAGGGAAAAGAAAAGTGAATTTACACATGAATTCTTATGCGAACTGTGAAGCAAATGTGGAAAATGGCTAACTCAAAATGAAAAGGAAAGGAGGTGAAACGCTTTGATACAAGCAAGAAGAATATTAAATTGATTTCCTTTACTGTGTTTTGAAGATATGGTGATAGAAACGCTCCTTTGTATTTTATATTCTATCTGTTCTTTAAGTAACGATAAATCAGACGCCAAAGTTGTGGTTTACGAATTTAGATATCAGGGAAAAAATTGAGCTAATTCGGCATGAATTCATGTAAAACTAGAATCAAATGAGCAGAAGACCCCTCCCCTTGTTTCGAGTAAAATAGTGAGATTTGTTTCAGTATATGTGGAAATTGCACATGAAGACCACAGGGAGCGGAAAAATAGTTTTGATGTATTTGCACTTTTAACTGCAAGGCCATTTGAAGTCCATCAAATATAAATATAAATACCTGTAGTACCAAAGCAGACCAAAAGAAGGGTTTTTGATGAAAAAGTACATGGCAGTAAATTTTACCATAATATTTAATTGTTTCCTATTTTATGTGTATACGGATAAGGAACTTAAAACAGGCTGCCTGAATAATACTTCATTTTTAGTAATAGAAGAAAAATTTTCTGCAAGAGTTTGTGCTGTTGTAGCACAAAAATGCCCTTTTTGATTTGTTTTATTTACGAACGCTCTTTAACATCTCAGGTCATCAGCGTCCCATTCAATTCAGGGGAAACGGCCGACAATTTTTGCTCAGAGGTCTCTATTTTCAGGCTTGAAGTTCTTTATCGTGCCGAAAATGTACGACACGGGACCCACGGCTTTACTTCCTTTCCGAAGGAAGCCATACTTAGGATTGTTACGCCCGAGTACCACTACACCACCAGGACCGACGAAAATGCGTCGCTAATCGATATTTGTGTATTCACTTTTGTAGATGTTGTCACGTGAGTAAGGTGACGTCACTTTCGCGACAATGTTATTGGTCGATACATGTCTTGGGGATTGAATAGTCGCAGCTATAGAACTTGGTAAGAAGTTCCCTGGGAATGGGTCTGGTTTCGGTTTTTTCTAAGAAATTCAAGTGGAGCCCTTATCATTATCGTAATGCAGTTTTTTGTAGGGTTTTTACATTTATTTTGTCTATTTATCATGCTAATTATGCATAGCTTTCAATATTACTTTTCTTGAGAGAAATTATATAACACGTTGTTTGAGTAGTTATTGAACTAAGGTGGTATCTCAGAGCTATTCAGTCAGTCCTGGTGGTGTAGTGGTTACCATACTTGCCCCCTACACCCAAGATCGCGGGTTCATACCCGGCCAGGACCGATGGATTTTCTCGGGCGTAACAATCCTAAGTATGACTTCCTTCGGAAGGGAAGTAAAGCCGTGGGTCTCATGTCGTAAAATAACCTCATGTATGAAATAATAGGACTCTGCACAAAACTTAGTGGCCGTTTCACGCCCTGAATCGAATAGGACGCTGATGACCTGAGATGTTAAAGAGCGTCCGTAAATAAAACAAATAAATACTTAAGTGTGTGCTGCTGTCGGTTGGCTGCTCAGCCTAGCTACCCCACATATGAGCTGTTTTTTTAACACCTCGTTTAATGACCTTTATGCTGCTAGATCGCTGGCTCCTAAATCTGTAGAGTTTAGATTTAGAGACCTAGTAATATGGATATCCATTTGCCTGTTTTTCTCCCCATGGAGAAAGCCCGTTATCCCTCTTAGCTGCTAGCACCGGCCCCCCTCCATCTGAGCTTACGTCCAAAGTACACGACCGCACCTAGTGTTATTCGTCAGCATTTTGGCGAGACTATTTCATTCGTGTGACGCCATCTTAAAATCGACCAATGAAACGAAACAAAATTATGAATTTTGACCAACATAGCCGGTTTACGGAGTGAAATTATCGAGAAAAATTATTAAATCCATTTTATCACGCGACGTGCATTTGCGTTGTGGTCAGTGTAGCCCCAACTCTAAATCTCCATCATATAATTCCTGAACACGCATCAGTGACCACTTTTGCTAGAGTCGGTGGGGAGGAAATGATAACAACAAACGCATGTGCAATGGACAATCATAACGCAAAATGGAGGGTTCTTCAAAGCGTTTTGGTAATGCGTCAAATGTGCAAATTGATCTTATCTTTAGGAATTCCAAACCACAGAATACAAAGATAAATAGAGACACTGTATGTTATTTTTTCTTCAGTTGGTATTTGAAAATGGAACGGTCGCGCTTGTAATAGACGACTTTTGTCCATTTCAGTCTCACGGTTTCTGAATAGAATAGATATTCGTAAGTATAACATTTTATACAAGTGTTAACATTCTGTGCGCGAATTTCAAATATACATAACTTTTATTCTTATTTTATTCATGAAATAGTCCTAAACCCGTATTTTTCTCCTCTCTATTGGCATTGCCGACAATCGGATTCTTCTGTCGCAAGATTACTTGAAAACGTTAAGTACAAATATACATTATTACAATTTTGCAAACCAAGTTTTGAGGAATTATACTTAAATTCTTATTCTATTCGTGAAATAGTCCTCATAAATATCACTCGAGGGTCTTTCCAGAACGTAGTGAATTTATCGGTAATCTCAGACCCCCTGGTGATAATCTCTTCACTGCGATGGGATGTACTTTCGTTTTTAAAGGAGTTAGTATTACCTTTCTTTCTTAGCTCTATGACATTTGTTTTATGGCGGAACTTCACGCGTTTTATACTGACTGGGCTAAGCAGTCATTTGTCCCGATTCCCTGAGCCTTCCTAGTTTGTACAGCTTTCATTCCATTGTACAGAATATCCAGGACGCAGTGAATGCTTGCGGGGGACATCGTCACACTGCTGTAAGTTCCTGGTCATATAGTTAACTTGACGTTACCCCCCCCCCATACGGAAATCATTAGTGCTCCTCTTGCTGCTAGTTCCTAGCCTGAGCGGCCAGACCGGAGCGGCAGCGGAGAGAGCAGAACTTATTTACTTCACACGCTTGTGTCTCAAGGGGAGTTTTTTAAAATAATGTCACCTGTGTATTGTACTGCGTGTACCCTGGGGGCCGGTGCGCAAGCGTGTGCCGGAATCTCCGTGTTTGTGAGGCGGTGGTGGCTTCCTTAATGCTGGGGTCACTCACCCCTACAAAGGAGTAGGTCTAAGCTAGTACGACCTATCGACCAGTGAAAATCTGGCAACTGGGTGCGCTCGGCTCCTGGAGCTGCAGTTCACTCGGTGCGTCTGGGCAACGTTATTGTCTGCGGCCGTTAACCGGCGGGTCGGTTTAGTTTTCTAGGTGCCGTCCTAAATGCAAAAACCACTGGGTGGCACAGACCTCTGTGTTACGACCCCTGGACCTAGAGCCTGGTAGAACTCGCCATGAAATGTGTATTGTACTATGAAATATAAAATAATAGTGCATTCACTAACTGACGCTTTTTCGTAAATATGAATAGATAGGTGAGGGTAAATCACTGTAATGAGGGGTTTGTTAGGCGGGTGAAAAATTGCAACGCTGGGAAATGTGCTCTTATTCGAATTCGCAATTAATTCATTTACACACACGCTAACCAAACCTCAGGTAAATCCTAGAAACAGGTGGACATTGGTTTAGGGAGTAAATCATTGTAGTTGTGGCAAATATCCTTTAACTCCGGCAGAAAAGAAAAAAGAAAAATACACGTGGACGTTAGGATTCGAACCCACCATGTTCACAATTATAGCATAACGCTGTAACCTCCTGGTCGAACCGTTGCTATTTAGCTATGGCCGTGCAAGTCAGCACCTTAGGATCTCTCTACTGTCGCTTGGGACTGGCCGCTCGGGAGTTGCACTAGCAGCAAGAGGAGCACTGGTGATTTCGGTAGGGCGTGTAATGTTAAATTATGGGTACAGGGAAATTAAGCCGCTGAAGTCGGAACGAAATCCTTTCTATTAACTGCTGCCACAACCTGTCAATTGTTTACTCGAGACATGTAATGCTTTTTACATGGAACCATTCTCTTGCCTTGGCGCGAAAAATGGTATTCGCAAAGCTATTCCCGTAATTTGGCTTACATTTTCCCTCGTTGATTATCAAGAAGTAGTAGTTTTAGTGCGCTTGCTGATTCAACATTGTAATTTTAGTCACCGTCATATTTATAAGGGAGAATCTGTTCCATCTTGTCAGCATTTTGACCAGTCATTTACAGTGAGCCACATTTTAATCCAATGTAGCCAGCTGGCAGCTCTCCCGGTTTCAGCTTGCGAATGTCCTCAGACTAGTAATGGGTTCAATAAGTTATTTTGACTTTCCTTTGCACGCAGGGCGGAAATCACGTGCTGCTAGTGCCTTGCTGCTGCCTGCTGCTGCAGTCCCGAGCGACAACGGAGAGAGAACTACTGTTTGCGTGGCCGCTTGTAACAGTGTAAATGTTGCATGTATTATGTTTTTTTGTTAAACATAATGTAACCTGTGCGTTATCCTCTATAACTTTAAAGTATAAATTGATAGCGCATTGTTAGGCGCGTAAAATGTTGTAACGGTGACAAATCTGTTCTTATTGGAATTCGCAATTGATTCATATGTATACAGACCTAAGGTTAATCTTCTACGCCCAAAACGCGGGTTCGAACCCGGCCAGGATCGATGGATTTTTTCGGGCGTAAAAATCCTAAGTATGGCTTCCTTCGGAAGGGAAGTAAAGCTGTGGGTCCCGTATCCTACATTTACGGCACGAAAATGAACCTCAAGCATGAAAGAGAGGCCTCTGAGCAAAATTAGTTGGCCGTTTCACGCCCTGAGTTGAATGGGACGCTGATGACCTGATATGTTAAAGAGCGTCCATAAATAAATCAATCTAAGGTTAATCTTGGGTAAATCCTAGAAACAGGTGAATTCATTGGTTTCCTGGGGATCGCTACGGCCTAACGGCCTATGCTTGTCTCCTTTATGCTCGTAACCAAACTTGCCTCCTAAACCCAAGATCGCGGATTCAAATCCGGCCAGCATCAATGGATTTTTTCGGGCGTAAAAATCTTAAGTATGGCTTCCTTCGGAAGAGAAGTAAAGCCGTGGGTCCCGTGTCGTACATTTACAGCACGAAAAACAACCTCAAGCCTGAAAAAAGAGGCCTCTGAGCAAAATTTATCGGCCCTTTTACACTCTGATTTGAATGGGACGCCGATGATCTGAGATATTAAAGAGTATCCGTAAATAACCCCCCCCCCAAAAAAAAACGCTTGGTTTTAAACCATATTTCTTCCGCGGTCGTCGGTAAACGCAAAACAAGCAGGTGATATTTATGCAAATGTGACCCAGAGTAGCTTCTCATTAAATGCATCTTCATTCGCACAAATTGAATCCCTTTCAAGTAAAAAGGCATCTTTCAAGGCTTTTAAGGTAGTCAGAAAGTGTTAATCTCTCAAATAATGCAGCATATGCTCGAACACTTTCTCAGAAACTTATAAACTATGAATGTGAATTTTAGTGAGATATTAAGAATACTTAACTAAAGATACTCTTTAATTTTAATTCTCTAATAACATAATAAGTTACATAAGTACATAAAGTATACAAATGTGAAGTGTGGCAACTAGAAGTATTTAAATATCACTATTAGTTGATAAAAATCAAAACTAATAAGAAATTAAAAATACTTTTATTTTTTTAATTTTGAAAATTAATTTTCATTCAAGCAACTAGTATAGATATGTTATTCTAGTTGCCAGGTAGCATGTTTCTGAAGTTTAAGTAAAACAAATTCCAATTCCACCAATAGTTTATAAGAAAAATGCATGATTATGTCGTGTTTTCAGTTTTTAGCAAGATTTTATTTTGGTTTAAAGAATTAAAAAAAAACAACTTTTTATGTGCATTAGAGACTTATAATTCACAGAGCAACTTAAGTAACGTTTTCTTAACGACTCTCAAAAGTTCATATTGATAGGTTTTAAACTTTCTGAGATATAGTGTAAAATATATACTGTTGCATTATTTGCTAGATTTACCTTCCGGGTTACCTTCAGCAGGAATTTGTATTAATGTTCTTCTCCTAGGAGGTGCGTTTTTTTTAACGACCTTTGATTAAGAGACAAAATATAATGAAGCTCAAAAAAAAAAAAATCGCTGTTTGAATTGCATTTTACTTTTAATGAACCTTCGTAATATTCAGTGACACAACTGTTTCTTTCTTCTCGATCAAGCGTTGCATCTTTCTGGAGAATTGTTCATATCTTGAAATTCAACGCGACTCGGAATTCTTTGTATCTTAAATGTAGGAGTGTTTAGTATGCTGACATCCTGTTACAAAATCAGAGTTTGAACTCAAAGAAGTCGCTAATATGCTGCGAAGTGAAAATGTGCCTGCAGGAACCCCTATAAAGGTTCATTTAGTCTCGAGTATGCGGGCGAACAAAGTTTTTTGTAGCAGAAAAGCTATCGATTCACTGAAAATCTGCCTTTTTCCCAACTTCACCATAGATGATAGCTTGTTCCATTCAGCGCTTAAAATTTTGAAATTTTCATTTCACTTCTTATATCTCATTGCATATGTAGCGTGTATTTAGCACATAATATTTAATTGCATTGTAAGGATTCACGTACAGAAATATTCTGAGCACAGAACACGTAAGTTTTTCATTACATACAGTAACTTTTATTAATGATATAAATTGCATATTATAATTATCTCTGTGTACATTATACAATACATGCGGTAATATATGAAACGTTTATCATATTTTATATAGGAAACTTTTGTAGTTAGATATGTGTATTAAAATATGTATTATATACAGTATTTTGTCCAACAATATGACATACAGTTTACAAAAAACAGTATTGATTTTAAGTTACCGAAGAAAAAATGTTTAAATGGGTATTCCGTAAGAGAAAATTTGTATTTTGATTTATTTCATCTCTGGATTCTATTTAAAATTGTTTGGTAGACCATTAAACAGTTACTACCAGTTTATTATTAATTAGCACATGTAACATTACTTAAAATTATTGTTAGGATTATTAATGACATAACAAGCTTTGAATAAAAGACATTCAAGTAAGAAGTTGTCGCAGAAATGTTGTATAGATTTAAAGGGAAGTAGGTTGGTAGGAAGATATTTGCAAAATTGAGTTCGATGGAGATATTGCCACATCAAAAATCTGGCCTTGAAATATAGACATGACTATCTAGACTATCTAGACATGACTAGATACTACTAAGACTATATTTTATGCAAATTGAAGCGGTTTAGTAGGCTCCGGCTAAGTGCCTCAAGTTGGGCAGCAATTATGAAGCGGTTTCTTCGGGCCTGAATTTGTGATGCCAATTTTGAAGCGGTTGATAGACTAATTAATGATCGCTTCGATGTTGTTGCATACGCTTCAATGACAACAATTTCTCAGGGTGAAATCTGTTATTTTTTGTGATTCGTACTCAACAGGACTGGGAGAGGAGTTCAATAGCATAAATATAGCACGCGATGCGGCAAAGTATTTCGCGTCCTCTGGTGTTTTGCGTACGATAGAACGTATCTACCTTGAATATAATTTTATCTACCGTGCCTTTCACGGATATGAATTGAATCTGAAAATCGCATCTGAAATGAAATTTTTTACAAATGCCTCAGCATGTATCTCGACGCTTATAGAACTTAAAACTTGTCTGCATCTCGCCGCGTGTGGAACTTAGACATACGTGCGGCGTGTAGATCTTAGAATTGCTTCTCGCCGCGTCTGTAATTGGTAAATGAGTTCGTCGCAGCATGTAGGCTTTAACAATGAGTGGACGGTCCCTGCAGTATGTAGAACTTAAAAGTGTCTAGCCGCGAGTAAAACTTAAACTGCTTCTCAGCTGAGTATCCAATTTAAACATGCCTGCCTTAGGAGAAGAAACGCCCCTTATACATTTAATTCAAATCAAATAATCGTTGCTTTAACGATGCCGATGGGACTCACACGAGCACGCCCAAATTCCGCGCGTAGCTTTAAAAGATCAAATATGCATTTACCATTGGCTCGTTTAAGTTCACCTGCCACACATGCCATTCGCTATTATTTGAAAGTTTAAAACATCTTGTTAACATTGGATGTTTAAAGTTAACTGTACAACTGCCTGTCGAGCTCAAAGTCCTAACGAATTTAAAAGGCTTTGGGTTTATTAACCCTCCAACGGTAGTTCTTTTAAAAGTGGTATCACACTCGCCCCTCGGGCTTATTCTCCCCTGTGTACAAAGTTTTATGACCACCACCAAGCTACCGTAAACAGAATACACCAGAGAGCTTTCTCTTTTGTTGACATACAATTCACATGTTAACGTTACACCGTAGTTATACATATATTCATACAGCGTATTTACATTACTAATTACAATACATATAATACTATTGTAATTAGTTTTGCAACTTAGATATTGTATTATATTTATATTTCAGTGGGAGTGGACCATAAGGACTTGAAGTGTTTTCATACCTGTAACTGACACCTTCATATGATAGGTATATTGTTTTTGGTCCCACAAAGCTATATAACAGAGCATGAGAGTTTTGTTTACCATAGACGACCTAACCTACCTCTATCTCTGTCAAACGCATCCATGACGACTATACTCTTGTTGTTTACATTAACCTGAATGCACCGAAGCATAATACTACATAGATTGCTTTGCCCGGACAGACGGAATAAGGAGAGCGATATATTTCGCCTATTGTTATGGTAAGCTACTAGCAGTGTTTCTTCTGCTCAACAAGCATTGTGCCTTCCAACGCAATCGGAAAATTTTGCATGAGTGAGTTTTATCCAGTTTAATTTCTCGCTTTAGAAAAGCATACAAAATTATCTTAAAGCAAGGAACTCTGCCATAGTGAATTAATTGCCTTTTATCATGCAGAATTTGCCGGCAAAGAACGTGAGTGAATCACGAATCTAAATGTGAGGTTAAAGTAAGACTAGAATGTTGGCGAGGTTACGAAGATAACACCGGTTTGCACTAATTTTGATGAATTAAAACTAAAGACTGCAGAATATGAAAATTTTCGTAGTATTTACCTATATGAATATTCCATGATTTGGTTTCTGTAACTGGGGAAATAGTTCACCTCTAGAAGATACGCATATTTTTTTCTTACTTTCCTATGAAAAACACATCTTTATTGAAACAATTGCAATAATGACAAACGACTCCTTGTTCCATATCTAAGCGTTAGGTAGTTAAAATTAAAAGCTGCTTGTAAGGAAAAGCAATGACCTTGAAGACTTGAGATGGGCATTTTACAAGATAATCTTTTTAATTCTATTTCAGCTTTTATACTTGTTGCTAACCGATGGTGCATGTGTCCTAATATTTTGTCAGTAATAATCGTGGCTTATTTTATATAATATAAAATTTTAATTATATGTATTTTTCTTCTATATATTTAGCAGTTATACAGAGTGTAAATGAATTACGCCGAAAAAATTTAAGAGCGTGTAGAGATGTTATATTTAAGCAACTTGAGATAGGCAATGTTTGGCCCACAATTAAACATAACCCAGTATTATGGTGTTAAACATTTTTGCATCAGATGCTGATAAGTCGGTGTTAAAGCCAAGCCGGGTAAAAATTTGGTTTAGAATGTCTTAGAAATATCAATTTTCCGCGGTCGATCTGGGCGCTTTCAAAATTTAGTGATACAAAAATCCCTCAAATCTCGAACTAATTATTTGACAGTGCGACACTGAACATCTATTAACTCCCTTTTTCCATTATGTAGCCTACTCTAGAGGGAGCTCTTTAACTGCTTGTGTAACGTAATGCATAACGCAAAAGTTTATGTTCAGCAGGGTGCAAGTTTAATTCTTATCTATATTGTCGGTCCTGGTGGTGTACAGGTTACCATACTTGCCTCCTAAACCCAAGATCGCGGGTTCGAACCCGGCCAGGACCGATGGATTTTTTAGGGCGTAAAAATCTGAAGTATGACTTCCTTCGGAAGGTAAATAAAGCCGTGGGTCCCGTGTCGTACATTTACGGCACGAAAAAGAACCTCAAGCTTGAAAGAGAGGCCTCTGAGCAAAATTGGTCGGCCGTTTCACGCCCTCAGTTGAATAGGACGATGATGACGTGAGATGTTATAGAGCGTCCATAAATAAATCAATCAAAAAAAATTCTTATTATGCCGTTATTTTTTTTTTTTTTTATTTAATATGAAGTGCTACGAAACGCATGCTACAGAATTATGTAATCTTTGATTACTCCACACCAAACTGATCAAGATTACCCATAATTCTACCTTTGGTAAGCAAGGTTTGTAATTATATGAATTAGTATGTTAAAATTTAAGTGTATAAATTGGAACATCAACTTAAAACGTAGAATAAAAACTGCATTATTAGGCCCTAGTCGGAAAAAGACATACAAAAAAAAAAAAAAAAAAAAAAAAGACGAACGAGACTCGAAACAAATGACAACCTCTTACTCGAAAGCTAATGTTATAATAATTGCGCCAGAGTGATCGTGCGTTATGCTCTAGAAGGGCATCTTCATTAATTAGCCAGTGGCGTACTGGCGCTTTAGAAATTTAGAGCCATAGCTTCGAAATATAAATAGATAATAGGTTTTCTATCCCATATTGCTCATGTGCGACGTCTCTGAAATTATTTCTGTCTAGTTCATCAATACTCTGTATAGTTGTTGTTTGTGATGAAACTTCGCATACCTCAATGCTGTAATCCCTACCCAGGACAAATGATGGCGTTTGCAATCGCCCAAGGATATATACAGAATGTAAATGAGGTGGTTATATACATAGATTTATAATTAATACTTTTAAATAATTACGGCGTCAACGGTAGAGACCAGCAAAGGTTTTCTTAGTATTTTCCTTATCACTAAGACATTTTTCTTAGCGGTAACACGTTTTTTTTTAATTATGAATAATGATTGCATAACTTCCTCTACAGTGTCATAGAATTTGTTCGAACTGATAGCCGTTGACTGCGTTGTATAAGATACAGTTTCTGATAATACCCTGCCGAGCTCTTTGGAAAATATCTGGAACGCTCTATGTGATTATTCTTCCTGCAAAATATTCAGACTGCATTGAAGGCTCCTCAAGAAACCCTAGAGGAAGAAGTTCAGCCGCAAGGAGTTAAGTGCTCAAGTATGCTACTGGATCACCATGCACAATTCAGTGGTAAAAGACATTACTGAGATGATTACATATAGCAACAGTGAAGTATGCAAGAGCACCATCATGTCGTTACCACATTTGGCAAAAAAGTTAAGGAGCTGAAAATAAAACATCATCAATGTTTAGAAAAAAAATAAAAAATTACCCTAATTTTATACTCTTATGGAAAAGAAAACGGTAAAAATGCATGTATATTTACTTTTTCCACCTTTACTTTTCTTTTGCCTTTGGGGAACACAAGCGGTTCGCTATGTTGCGATATTTGTGTTATAGAGGTTTAGCTATTTCAGTTTCTGTAGTATTTGTTATATTAGTTACATAGTTTCATAAATTACTTCATTTTTATTATATTTATATATAAGGAAAAATAAAGTAACTCTTGAAACAATGTAACTATATATAATAGAAACTAAAAAAGCAGAAATAGTTAAAATACTATAACACAAATATTGCAATACTTCGAACCGTTTCAAAGGCAAAAGACAAGTAAATATTGACTTCTCGAAGTTAACTAATACATGCGAATGGATGAAATAAACATGATGAAGTCAAATAATAATAATAATAATAATAATAATAATAAAATGATGATGATGATGATGATGATGATGATGATGATGATAAACATCTAATATACCAAACCATGTATGTGTTTAAAAACACATTTCCTATATAAATACTTTTTATTAAAAAGATTTACCTAAAACTCTAAAACTTAAAGTTGTAGCACATGTTTTTGGTTAATTCAAGACGCTTCAAAACATACCAGCACCATAATCTGCCTTTTTTAAACAATTATTTCTGGCCGTCTCTCTCTCTCTTTCCCGGCTTGGTCAGTTGCTGAGCAAAATTTTCTGCTTCAGTATGTTGCCTATAAGTAAATCGTGTATAGAGATGATCTACGAATGCCAACATCAATTAATTTTTTCAATACTTTGAACCTCCCTGCACATTCGTCATTAATACTTGCATCTATGAGTGTTCCTTATATTGCCGGGCCGCGGATCGCGCGTGTGCGTGCTCCGCGCACTGTATATTACACCGGGGGGTTTTCCGCTCTGAAACTCCCGCGTTACTTACTCTTGAGTAATAGTAACATGCACTATAATGACTGATAACCTTGTTTTAAATGGCGTTGAAAGCGATGTCCAACTGCATTCAGACATTCCTGGCATCTGAGTCAAAGTTTGGTAAAATCCATTTACAGAAATTTACTTGTTTTTCGTCGTCACATGGCTATAATTTATGAACTATAGTCACTCTGTAGTGGTTCAATTTGAAAAGTTTCCAGCTCTGTGAACACAGGTTTTTGAGACACCCACTTGATGTGCAACACGTGTTAGAGACTTCTTTGGAGAACGTTCGAATGATGCATAAATTTCGTCCATTTTTTTCATCTATTAGGACATTTCCGTTTCGCTTCTTAGATTTATCTAATGTAATTCACACACAACACAGATGTCTTGAATAAACTTTCACTTTTGAGATGCACAAATGCAGCAACTGACACAGTATAACACAGCTGATAAACATAGCCTTGAGCTGGTCATTCACCACTAGTGTGCTACTGAAATAATATCGAGGTCACTGCAATGCAAGCGAACTAGGCATGTAAGCAATCTATGGTCCAGTCATAAATAGAACACATTGTATTACACTTACATTTAGGGTATTTAGTCCCAGAAACACAAGCTTGGGAACGTACTCCTATACACAAGACATAAAACGCTAATTTGGATTTAGTTTTCGAAAAAGGAGGCATTTTATCAGTAAATTCTTACTGCAAAAGTCCCTGAAAATAGGATTTATGGTTTTCATTGGAGGGGAATGTTAATGACTGTCTTGTATTTTAGTTTAGTATAGTTTAGTTTTGAATTTGTCATAAATATTTTAAGGGATCGAGATTAAGCTGACGCTATTTTAATTTGTGCTCTTAGGGTTTTTAAAATAAAAAGGTAAACTCTAGTGATATATGTCATTGGATAAAGAATAATTGTAAAACATTTATTTAGCAATAAAACAATAATAATATTTTTGACAAATTGTCACGTCCTAGTACGTGGATTAACTGTTGCTTATAGTATTGAGCGTTGATTGTTTTGCCAGATTTCAATAGTTCATAATGAACAATAGTTCTTGTTTCTCATCATACACAGAAATATGCTTTGCGACTGTGCACGTTGCTTTTCGAATTGTGCGGAGGGGAATGGTTTGCATCCATTCAATTTCTGTAATGTTAGCTTTGTCAAAAGGTATCCATTTGCCATCATTGATGACTACCCAACTTACTTTCCCTTTCATGTTGTACCAGTCCAAAATTGCAATTTCAGCCAAAATGTGCTAAATTCTCTTTTGTATCTTTTCAGGTTCTTTTAAACTCTTTCTAAAAGGTAAACTTGCTTACTTCCATGCAGTTTTGCAAGTCAATTTGCCGATTTGGTCAATTCATCTGCCTACAACACTTCCAAATCACTGGTTTCTATTTTTGCTCGTGAAACTTATTCTCGAAGTGGCTACTTTTGAACAGTAGAAGTAATGGCTTACAGGTGTCTGTAGATTTGGGTCATACCGTTTTCAGATATTTTGTATCAATCTAAGCAAACGCTTCCGATACGGGATTGAAATAGTTGACATAATTTGTTATAACATGTTTTCACTCTTAGAGTGATTCTAACGTTAATAAACAAACAATGTACCCTTTCGCAATACACATATATGTCTACGTGTTATCTACATCTATATTACTAATTAAATTGCACAGCTTTTATGGTTACGCTTACATCATATATTATGTTTATATTTCAGTGGGGGTGGGCCTTAGTAACTGTGTCAACAGTTTTGGATATGTTATATTTCTATCCATGTTTTGGGAGAGCATCAAAACCATATTTTGGAGGCGGAGGTAATACATTATTAAACTATATTTTCAAAAACATTCAGATATAGTGAATATTTCTACAGCTGCGCCAACTCCATATTTTCAGAAAACAAATCAAACTTAAAACAGCTTTTCTGCAATCCGTATAAACATAATGGGTGCGGAAAAATAATGAGCAGAAAATTATAGGGTAGAAAGGCAGCACTCTCAGATTGTGAAACTTGTTTGTGACGTTCCAGATGTAAACAAAACACACTCTTGTATAGTACTAGTTACTGTCGCTAGGCGTGTCTGAGCATTTGTGTTTTGGGTCCTATTGCATGGTACGGTAATATCGAACGCTCGTCTTGAAATTAGGCAAAACTTATGGTTCCAACATGACGGCGTTCCTGCACATTTTTCACGTGCAGTTGGAAATCACCTTTTCTCATTGTGTAGCATTACTCATTAGTTGACAGTATGTAGACAGCGAGTAACATTTCATTTGACTAGCAAATGAAGACATTTCACAACACCAGTTTTCAAATATGGTACTGCAACGCTCCTGTTATTATACTGCAGCTGCGGCCCCTTATTCCTAACCTCAAAATGCTTAGTTTGGTACCGCCTTTCTACTCCACAATTTTCTGCATGTTGATTTGCCGCAACTTATACATCCAGACTTTCAATGCATTTATTGAGTCCAAGCTTATTCTATAATCGACGAATGAAAACGCGTTTCTTAAAGGAAATAGAGCTAAAAAAATTAATACTGGCCGCAAGATTACCAGTGATATCCACAGAAGACAAAATTTGTTTGAAATGGTAGGATTCTTGAATTATTCTATGAAAACACTGTGGGGGTTATTCCAACTTGCACGAACAACCGCGACTTCATTGTCAGCTTCTCGTGAGGGTCCCTTTATTACAGCCGATAATGTTTCTTTTTCCACAGCGTGTAATTTATTAACATGTTATACACTGTGTAGATAAACATCAACTTAGTCTATAAGCCAAGAGTTCTGCAATATCTCGATATGAATCACTGCCCTTTTTGAACTCGCTTGCAAAATCCTTTTCTCTCTACTTGGCTTGCCGGAAATCTGAATTTTATAGGGCTATGATGCAGATCCAATATCAATATTTGCCGTAAACGCGTTTTACTTGCTCTCAGTGTTCCTTTTCGTTCCATAATCGAAAGCCTATGTTCTCAGGTTAGCGATGTATTCTACCCTGATTTTCAGATGTTCCCTTCTTTAATTTTGCTGTTTGTGCTTTGCTCACGATATACCCTACAGTTCAGCATATTATTTATATCAAAACAATTTTAGTAGTCTAGAGATAGACACACTTGTATCGAGGTTCAAGGTCGCGGGTTCAAACTTACCTCCAAGGGTCGATGGATTATTTTTGGGGCGCAAAAATATTAAATATGGCTTCTTTCGGAAAAGAAGTAGATTTATAGAACGCAAAAGATCCTCATGTCTAGAAGAAGAGTTTTCTGAAAAAAAAATATATATCGGTCGTTACATGTTCTGAATTAAATGGGACGCTAATGACCAAACATATTGTAGATTGTACTTAAATAAAACAAGCCTAACTTAACCTAACCTAAAACATTTTTTATTGGTTCAATTCTGAGTCAAATTTATCTGCACATTTCAACATTTTTTCCGGTTTAAAGACTCATATATAACTTAGATATTAATTGTGTGCTAGAAGCTGTTTACAAAATATTCTTGTTTCATGGCCCAATCTAAAATAATATTTATGCAGGAAATTCCTTCCTAAGCCTTAGATACGTGTCAAGTGTTAACTTTGAGATGTAGAAATTATATAGCGAATTATAATTAATAGCTTTCACACCTTTCAAGCAACATGTGATTGTTAAAATAGGACGTAAAAATAATGTCACAAAAGCTACCAGATTCGCCCGGAGAAGGATATGAACAGAATGGAAATATTAGGGAACATTTTCTGCGGGCGGTGGAAAGTTACACTGGAAGAGAGAGCCTAAGAAACAAAGGCATACTGACACAGTTAAATATGAGATATGCAGACCAGAAAATGCCAAAATATAAAAGTAACCAAATAGCTCTTGTCAACAGACTGCTAGCCTTACTTATAATAGCATTTAATATGAGCCTTCTAGATGAACGAACATTAGAGTCTGGATCGACGAAGTTGACACAAGCTGGAAGAAAAATGATAAATAAATTAATTAAAATTTAAAAAATAGACATGAAAAATTTGCAAATTATAATGCGACAAAAGTGCAGCTTAATGACCTTTTCTTTTTAATCTGAATACTTAGATTACTTTTCCAACAATGTATATACGAAGTTTTTATTTCTTTATTTTACTGATAATTAGCAGCTTGTATTCTATGATACGAGAGCTGTTCAATAAATAATGAACATATTTTTTTACTCACTCTTATACTTTCGAATGTCGTTCTTAAAGTTGGATACATGCACATGTCCCAGCTTCTCTACCAGTCTACAAAACATGCTGGAAGCTATTTTTGACAGTGCCCTTCAGAATCGCCTCACTGATGAAGGAACATGCCTCCCATACAGGATTTTTCCTTACTTGGGGAAAAGGAAAATGTCACGCAGAGCTAAATTTGGACTGTAGAGAGGGTGACGGACGTACTTAACATTGCTTTTTGTGACATATTCAGCTACAACATCGTATTGCAGCATCCAGCCTGTTGCATGGAAATGCGTGTGATATCGACTTGCATAATTTTTAAGACATCTCTGCAGTATTGTTCATTTACAGTTGGTAAACTTGAATATTGAAAAATGAGATGATCAAACTTTCCCAGCAGAAACCACTTTTGCTAGTTTTTGGAGTAGGCAACGATGCATATTTCTGGATAGAGCTTTGCTGTTTGCTTTCAGGATCGAAATGAGGAGCCAAATTTCGTCAACAGTGATTCTATTTGAAAGAAACTCCGCATCTTCCTGTAACATCTTTAGCTTCATGCAAACCTGCACGTGAATAGTTCGTGATTGCAACCCACGGTGCACAAACACGTCTTATGGGCAACTTTTCAGTTACAGCGTTTGAATGGCAACCAGGGGATTTTTTTTTTTTTTTTTTTTTTTTTTACACTGTCCTCCCAAGCCAAGGATACGTTTCCTTTTCACTTGTAATATTTAAAATCTTCAGTAACAGCTTCCTATTTTTCTACCCTCATTTAGCCTTGCTGTTTCATTTAGGGAATTAGAACGCCTTTGAAATACCTTTAATCTAATACTCTCTAATAAATTGTTTTTCCGACCCAAATTAGCTTCTTATTAGAGCGTTTTATCTAAAATATTTTAATGAAGAGAATATGTAAATAAGTTGTGTATTAAGACATTTTCTGTTGATAATTTTATAAAAGCTCTAGCTATAATTTCAGAACAGAGCTCCAAAATTATAAGAGAATTTTTGCCAGTGAAAACCCCAACGTTAACGCAGGTGGCTCTGGTAGTTCCGATTAAAAACAAGAGACAAAAGAGATGGTCATAATTATAGACATTAGTCTATTTCATTAAAAAAATCAGCGGTTAGGATATAATTAGGTGCATATTTTTGTGCAGAATGTCACGCATTCTAATGTGCAAAGTTTCACAAGTATCGAGAAACAATCAGTGGACTTCTACCTCTAGAAACTGAATTTTTAATTATATTTTAACAAGAAGCATTTGTTAAAATAGTTAATAAAGTCGGGATCGGAAATATTTAAATTCTCGTAATATACTAATTTATAATATTTGTAAATTTCTTTTTATGTCTAGTGCCATTAGAAATTATGTTGTCATTGTTCAATTGGGCATCTAAAAAGTATTTTAACAGAAATATTTTCTCCTCTCGTCAATAGGTCTGATTTTAGCCTTGGAGGCACTAATAATAATCGGTGTTCAAACTGAGTTCATTATAAAAATAACATTCAATTGTTATAATAGCAGTTCTCAAATTGTAATATTGGGGGAGTCTACGAAGCATTAGATACTGTTAACAGAATTTATTTTTGATACGCTTTATAAAAATTCACTGAGATAGGAAGGCAAGAGATTTTGCAACCCTTTCAGTGTATCTGCACCCCGTTAGTGAAAGAAATTGTGAACATTTTTGCCTATGGAAGGTACGGATTGTCCAAATGTTGAAGTTCCGAGTTTTTTCGCATGCTTTTAAATGTCTTTCGGATCATTCAAAAGGTTTAGTATTGGATAACGATAAGGGTAGTAATTTTTAGACATTATAATAAGAATTGAATATATTCTTTCATTTAAATGGACATTTGATTGATTGGCGGATTAGCGCTGGAGTGTGTAAATGTACCTTTACACTTAAGTCACAAACTTAGAAAATACACCTTTTAAAGGCTTATATTCTAATAGAGATGCTTTTTTGCCTTTCCAGAGAATCACGTACTAGTTAAGATATTTTGCAGTCTCATTAGTCTGTTCATATAAATAATATAAAATATTTCATGATAATAGTTCCATCGTTCGAATACATTTCCAGAATAGCCAAAGTCCAATATTTTTCTAGTTTGTTTTCTGTTCCTACTCGATCAATCCTTAGCCAAGGTGTTATCGGATGTTTTAATAACATTTTTTCTCAATTCTTAATGGAAAAGTTCTACCATTTTATCTTATGTTCTTTCTTGATCCGTAGATATGCTGTGGTTCTAGCATTTTCTTGCTAATTGCGCAGAATGCTTACGGTTCTGTGAGGTCAGTTTTGGTTCCTTGTTTTATCTACCACCTCAATGCCACTTTGTTGTCCAGGCACCCAATAAAATCTTAGTTAATTCTAAGAAAGGCTAATGAGAGCAGACAGACATTCGCATACAAATCTAAGAGTTGACGTGATGAACAAGTATATTTTGATTAAAGTGTTTCCTCATCTTGAGCCAGCTGTAAGGAAGAGCAAATGACTCTTAGGTAGAATAGGTGCGTTTTCCCCCATAGAGTCAGATCGTTTTTCAGTTCTGATTCTGAATTATTTTATAAAATTGTGCTTTGTAGATATGTGGTCATATAGCAGGTTAGGTTTAATGTGGTTATTATTAACTGCCTATATTAATAATTCTATAAGCTACCACTTTGGAGGCTGATTAGATATGTGAGAGTTACGGTTAAGGTTTTAGAAACGAACACTAGGTGGTGCTATTGAGATGTGTCATTACTATTTCGGAACAATTGACATTGTTATTGTGAAAATAGTTGGAGCTTGGAAATTGACCGAATAGTTTGTTTACAGTGAGCGTTTAAACAAAGCACTTTGCGGGAAAAAAAAATGGAAATTTCACGTGAAGATTTTCGTTGGTTGATTTTTTACAATTCTAGTAAGGATATAACACATGGAATCGCTTGGTTCAACTTTTGGTAATGACGCACCATTAGAAAAGATAGTTTACAATTGGTTTGCAGAATTTCGTCGTGGTCGTGCGTCCGTCAGCGATGAATTTCGTGAAAGTCGACCAAAATCGATTGTCATTAAAAGAAAGGAAAAAAAAAAATGATGTGCGCTACATGATTGAAAAAAATTGGCATGTGACTTATAGTGAGATAGAGGCATCTTTAAGCATATCGAAGACTGCATTTATTTGACATTTCAAGAATATTTCGCTGCTCCCGATTGACACCGCATAATTTGATCGAAGTTTAAAAAACAAAAAAAACAAAACAAAAACAAAACAAAACAAAACAAAAAACACGCTTGTGTCAATTGGTGTAATGAAATGCTCAAAAATTCCACTGATGAACTGCAAAATTCTTTACTACATCGTAACAGACGACGAATTGTTTGTTTATTTCGTTTATTTACGGACGCTCTTTAACACCTCAGGTCATGAGCGTCCCATTCTATTCAGTGCGTGAAACGGCCGACAAATTTTACTCAGAGGCCTCTTCTTTCAGGCTTGAGGTTCTTTTACGTGCCGTAAATGTACGACAAGGGACCCACGGCTTTACTTCCCTTCCGAAGGAGCCATACTTACGCCAGAAAAATCCATCGATCCTGGCCGAGTTGCAGACGACGAAACTTGAATACATTCGTATGAACCGAAAACTAAGCAACAATCCACTGTTTGGGTATTCCACGTTGAACCTAATCCCACAAAATTGATCGTTCACGAAGCATTTCCAAATGATCGTTTGTTTTTTCGGTTGTACTTGAAATGTCGAAACCATTCTTTTACAGGAAGTGCTGAATGGTATAAAACACTTTTTTTTTTTTTTTTTTTTTTTTTTTTTTTGCAGAAGTCATCGACGAAATCAGGAAAAACACCGAAAACGTCGAGTTTTCATCATGACAATGCCAGCTCTGACAAAGCACGTGAAACAATTGATTATTTGAAGGAGAAATTAATGTCTCATTGCTCGTATTCACCTATTTATCGTCTAGCGACTGCTTTTTGTTCCCAATATGTATAAAATACGTAGACAGCAGTTTTCATCATTTCAAGAAGCTGTTGAAACATTTAAAAATCTGTTTTTTAGATACCAACTTCAGAGTGGAAAATTGTTTCTCAAGAATTTTTTTGAACGCATGCAAAAGTGTATAAATCTTAAAGGGGGATATTTTGAAAAGCAATAAAACAGTTTGCTCCAAAATATGTTTTTTCTATCCTAGTTTTTGTAAAACTTAAAAGGTAACCCTCGTATAGACAAAATTCTAAATAAAAATTACATTGTGCTGCGAAATGCACAATGTCTTTGCAGGTTCGCAAGTGAAACGTTTAGTGATTATATTATAATGTGCGCAAACGAAACTCTAAGACTTGTGAGATTAATTTTTTTAATGAAATAACATTGAAATATTTCTAATTCGAACCCCTATGAGATTACTGCAATCGTGTTAAAGTTAAGTAACAAAAAAGCATGCGTCTTCAACTCAATCCTATTTTTTTTTTTTTCGTTCTCCGTCGCTTTTTGGTAAAATTGATTCAACTTTCTTTTTTCTGTTTCTTTTATTGGAGAAAGTAACGTCTAGGGAGAATGTGCAGCTTCGCGCTGTTCTATCAGACGTGACACTTTTATCTCTGTCCTTGTTTCATGTTCTAATTTTAGCGCAGAAATAGCACTGGGAGTTGGTTAAAGTAATGTTGCCAAAAAGAAGTCATGTTCGCTTTGTTTCTAATTTATCATTTTTGCGCGCTAAACACTCAGCAACTGTTAGCAGGGAGTTTTGGTTTGCTGGCGTAAAATGTATTTATAGTTGGATTTGGCTTGCATTACTCATGTCATTATGGATAATTAAACATGTACATCGCGCGGTTATCAGTGCTGTGTATTTTTAGAGCGATCGAAGTGTGTGCATGATGTGCTTTAGCAGAGATTTACCATGTTCAGCATTGGAAATTGTGATTTGTTTCATTCCAAATGACGCTTAATGTAAAGTATGACTGGAATTCACAATTACATAAGGGAAGCCCTACTATTAAAGCCAATGCTACTTAATTAACACAAGATAATGAACAAGAAACACACTTTTATATTACAAATTCTCAAGCTCTTCTTACGCTTTTATGTTCATCTCGTTATATAAAAGTCAGAGATTAAATTACATAGTGACTTTTTGGGTTAAATATTCTTTTTTTGCTACTAGGACTGATATCCCTTTATTAGGCTCTAATTTCAGTATTTTTGTGGACGATACGTTTCACTTGTATCTGATAATTTAATATTTCGTGTGTATCTTTTCAGAAGATCTTTATTTTGCACTGCTATTTTGGATATCTTCATAACTGAACTTAAGAAAAAAAATTAGGTAGTCTTCATTTCGTTAATGTCTAATTTATTTTAAATTACATTTCTTAAAACTTCATTTCATTGGCGGTTGTTCACCTTTCAGTGCATTTAAATGTGATCTAGATACGAAGACTCAGATTAAAATTCCTTAGGATTGGCCATGACCTGCGTATATTTTGTGGTTTCCCCTGGTTGCTCAGGCAAATGCCGGGAGGGACATTTCTTTGACATTTCCGTTGGTTGTGTTACAGAATCGAAAGTGCTAGATGGGCTGGTGCGGTGTGGCGGTTGCTTACGTTTTGGGCAGGTTTTTGTTCCTGAGAAACTCTCATTCCTTAGAAGAGGGGGGAGGTGTCAGGGTGTCCTATCTGGAAACACTGTCCGGGAATTCATGTGTCTATCCATACCTCATCGCCCGTGGATCACCCTCACTTAGGCACAAACGATCAGCCATTGAGCAAGTACTGAAATATCCTGCTCTGTTCCTACAAATGCAATCCTGTGGTCCACATTCTTTATCTTACATGAAAATAGCTCTGTCAAATTTTATAGGCTTTAATTCTATTATACACTTAAAAAGGATACGATTTTAACGTCATTAACATTATTATTTCCAAATTTAAATGATTCAGTTTAGTTAACATATTGATTGTCATTTCATTATTCAAATGATATACTAAATGTTTAAAAAAATGAAACCTGTTCCACTGTTTTATATTTTAATGTAACATTTCTCTATTTTATTTCTCTACTGAAATTTCCATCTTATATTCTTCTGAAATCGAAAGAACTGACGATGAACGTCATCTTTAGAATAAGCCAGCAATTCATCATATGCATTTTATTCAAAGTTTACTTTCTCTATGTGTTAAACAATAGCGAAATAGTCTTCATTGTTTTATATTGTTCCACAATGGGCAAGGAAAAAAAATTGCAACTTTTTAATGTTCATATTTCAGCTGCTAATTTGTTGCACCTGAATAATAATTTCACAGAGAATTTCTCAGTACTTATAAATTGGAAAGTCCGTAATATATAATTTATAATTAATTATTCGCTTTAAGACAGTGTAAAATTGAACGTTTTTTTGCTAAATAAACCATTACTCTTGCATGGGTTTAGTAGTTTTTGTCATTTATTGTGTAAACTTCTTAATGTTTTATTTTGCATTGAGTTTTCATTTAACGAATAACTTAAATAAAAAACGAAGTCAAGATTTTCTTTAAGTATTTACTTGAATATGATAACTTATCTGCCGATTTCATAGTACTAAATTTATGGCCATCCTGAAGTTAGGATTTTAATCCTATAGACTATTCTGTATGTAGCTAACTGTAAAGATAATCCTATTATAAGACAAAAATTAAAACATTTCGGGGCCGTCTGAAACAAAAACATGCATCTTCTGCTTTTGGGCAATGGATAAAACGCTCATAAAGGATTGTTCAGGTAAATGTTCAGATGAAACATAATTTTGAACTTTGATCATTTGAAAGATAACCTTTTCATTTTAAATACCGTTATTCAATTATTATATTTTTAAAGTAATAGCCTCTCTGTTATTTTTTATTTTTGTTGTGTCACATTATACTAATGCCCTGATTTTTAAGTAAGCTTCCAACTAACGCAATAAACCGTCCTGTTAATTTAGAATGTCTGCTCTTGCCAGCAACAACACGTGAATTATAAATAAATATTATGTGTTTCTGAAGACATTTTAGAAGATGGAGTCCGTGAAATTTTGTGCTTTTTGACCCACTGTGTGTAACACCTATTATTATAGGTTTTCTTTATTAATTCGTTTGGAACGTAATTTTAAAATGTTTATTGGATTTTTCTATTAACCTTGTCATTTGTTACTAAAACCAATAATAATAATAATAATAATAATAATAATAATAATAATAAAATCTGAAATATTCCATCCCGGTACCTTGGCTTCCTATACCGGGATCTGTATTGCAAACTTACACTTTATTTGTAAATTACAAAATTAGATTCAAACATTATTATTTTTCAGATAATACTATACATAGGTTACAATTAGAAATTTACTAAAATAATAAAATAACAAAATTACATTCCCTTCAACTACTTACTAATTGCTGGAAACCAGCTACTACATCCACTTAATCTGTAAATCTAAATAGATAAGCTACTTACTATTCACCGGTATCCCGTAGAAAATGCACTAATGGCCAGTACATTTCTGACATACTTTTACTTTTTCTTTACTACTGTCTATATTTGTATAACACTCTATTATATATCTTTAGATCTTGTATATGTTTCTTTATTTTCCATATTATATCACATCATCTTTCGATATTATATCATATTTATAAATATATTCGTGTAAACTTCACATTCACATCTTATATTAATCTGTTTTACAGCACTGATTATCATTTCTGTTTGCAAATCTAATTGACATTTATCAAAGCAGCATTTACCCTATCAGCTCATTACTTTAACATCGTTAACAATAGCAGTAATAATATTATCGTAAATAATATTACTTATTATTATAATAATTATTGTAACAATTTTATTTTATTTTATTTGCCCTCCCTATAATTCTTCTTCTTCACTCTTTCACCATACCCCTTTTCCACAATCACTTTACCTTCCTCTCATTCTATATACTCAATACTGTTTTATGTCCCATTAAAATTTCCCTTTCGCTACACTTTACACTTCTCTGTTACATTTGTTTATTTATCCTTTATACTCACATTATTGCAAGTTTTAAAACTATTCTTATAATTTTCACCACTAAGTGCATTTCACCCCACACCATCCATATCTACTACACCATTACACTGCAATATATTATACACCTCTCAATCTTTATTATACTTCTCTACATCTTCACACCGCCGCGGGTGGCCGAGGTCGTTAAGTCTCGGACTCGTGAGCGGGAGGTCTGGGTTCGAATACCGCCAGGACCGTCCTTCCTGACTGAGGTTTTTTCCAGGTTTTCCTCAGTCCTCATAAATGGCAAATGCCGGGGAGGTACCTTAAACATAGGCCTGGAACGATTCCTTCCATAAAATCCTTTCCCAATATATCATTTCATCTCATGTATAATCAGTGTCCATCGCCTGTGGTGCCTCTGTAGCAAAAACGGGCGTTAAACACTATTCATACATCTTCACTAAGACCCCCAACAACTCCTTCAGTTCCGGCTTCTCCTGCTGCATCATCATATCCTTTCCCTCTTCCTCATCTTCCACCGTGCCTTATTTCTTCTAATTGTAGGTTTGTTTATTATATAACTTCTTGTAACCAATGCAAGATAAATTCATTAATCGGTCCTGGTGGTGTATTGTTAATACCAATTACCTCGTAGACTTAAGGTCGGGGATTCAAACCCGGCCAGGATCGATGGATCTTTTTAGGGCGTAAAATCCTAAGTATGGCTGTCATCTGTAGGGAAATAAAGCAGTTGGTCCCGTGTCGTAGATTTCTGACACGAAAAAGAATTTCAAGTTTGAAAAAAGAGGTTCTGAGAAACATTTATCGGTCATTTTATACCCAAAATTTAGTATTACATTAATAAACAGAAATGTTAAGGAGCGTCCTTAAATAAACCAAACCAATAAATAGTTAATTTCATCTAATTTATTAAACGCTATGTTTTTCTGCTAGTATCTTTAATATCAACCATGTACCTATGTTCATTACAAAGTTTATTTTGTTCCTCCATAGTATTTTACAATTTTTTTTTATAATTCTGCCTGAAAAATGCATAAATTTTATATTCTAAAATTAATATAATAAAACCGATATCATTTTTCACACTTTCTTCTGTTATCTTTTCGTAAAGCTAAACAATTAGAAGGCTGTGATAAGTAGAGGAAGACATTTCATCGTCAAGACTTCTTATAAATTATTGGACACTGGATTTGAAAACAACTATTAAAACTTTTATATATTGTAATATATTAATTTATTAATATAATTCTACAGCGCATCAAATCCTAAACATGAACTAAACTTAAGATGAGGTCTACAAATAAAATTATGATTCACAATATGTAATAAAAAGTGTCGATTCTATTCATAAAAAAAGTTTACATTTTTCAGATAACAAACTTTAGTTGGAGTAGTTAAAAAAACCGAATTAAGATAAATTATTATAAAAAACAAAATAATAGTTCGGAAATAAATGGAAAAACTTCTGGTATTCAAAATGAAATAGGAAGAGCAGATGGGAATATTGAAGGGCATCTTAAGTATTGTTACTTAAAAGGAACTGCATGCTTTGTTTGTGAGGAGAGTGTTTTTGAAAACAGCTTCTAAATAACATGATATATTGCAAAATCAACGTAATAAGAAAAAACGAAGTAAACACATTATTTATTAGATAATGAAATATTATGATTTTAGATCAAAATATTTAATTAATTAGTATTAAAACTTTTTTCATCCAAAATAAAAAGTATTTGTTATATAAGATCAAAAGATGGGACTCAGCTGGCCAGACAAGAGGTGGGAGTGTGGTGTCATCGCCTTGGGGAGTATTTTCTTTTCGAAATAGATGGCACCAAAAACTCAGGGACAGACAAAGGACTACATGGGCAAAGGAGAAATTAGAGCGCTTCATATGGAAGAAATAGAAAACAAACACCTAAAGAGTAATTTTTGTAATAGTACGGAATTATAATATTAGATAGGAGAAGATCAGGGTCAGTTGGGCAGCAATCGCAACATACGGGGAGGGGAGGTTTTTTTTTTTTTTTTAGGTAGAGAAGGAACTTTAGGGATAATTAGATTAAAGATGGAAAAATAAGTGTTCCCTTTGTGGAAAATAGATAAGTGTTCTCAGTGTATAATTGAAGAAGCCTGAAAATAAGTAATCCCATAGAAATGGGATAGTTTACAGATTAGCAATTGTGATATTAAAAATATGGAAAGGGCAGTATGGTTTTGAGATAAACTGGTAAATGTGTAGGGAAGGTAAGAGAGAAGTGGTATATGAAAGTGATTAAAGTACAGAAAGAGAATAGCTAGGAGATAATATTGAAAGGGGCAGATGGTGGAAAATAAGACCTATTACATATACATCCAAAATATTAAATGTATAGATCCTATAATAACAAACTTTACAAGAATAGTTGTATAAATTGTAAAAGTTAATATAAGATAATTATGTAGAAATAAAGCATGAACAAGAATAGGCTAATAAAGCAATATGATGGATACCAATACAGTAATAACCTGCAGTTGTGTGTATTGGGTTCAGAATGTAAACATCGCGGGTTCGAACCCGGCCAGGACCGATGGATTTTTTCGGGGCGTAAAACTCCTAAGTATGGCTTCCTTCGGAAGGGAAGTAAAGCCGTGGGTCTCGTGTCGTACATTTACGGCACGATAAATAACCTCAAGCCTGAAAGAGAGGCCTCTGAGCAAAATTTGTCGGCCGTTTCACGCCCTGAGTTGAATGGGACGCTGATGACCTGAGCTGTTAAAGAGCGTCCATAAATAAATCATTCAAAAAAAATTCAGAATGTAAACAAGCAACTATAGAAAGAAAATATCTAATAAGCAAGATTAATATTATTTTTATGCATTTATTAGATCTCATTTTGTAATGGATTAATATATAATGTATATTTGAATGTAGTCTATTGGGATATTTTGAATAAATTTCATTTTTAATATATAAGTTCAAAGCGCGTGCATGAACATGTGAATATAAATAAAAATAAAAGTGGCATTTTAATAGACTATCGATAGAGGAACGTAAGTTAGTAACGCGATAACACAATCATTACAATATGTAAATAATATACAATGAACGTATATGGACCTACTCCAGGGATAAAGAAAAAAAAAATATAGGCAATGCTTTTACTTTTCTTTATTTACCTCCCTTATCAGTAATGGCTTATGCGTTGTCTAAGTAACGTCGCGGATTCCGAAATGTAATTTGTTTAGTAAACAAATGAAAGCAGCGGGCCTGGAAAAACATGAGAAACGATATGCTGTATTTTCAAGGGATTTGTCTTTGACTGTACCACGTTGGGGATGTTGACATATAATTCTCATAGTCGCGACGCCGGCGAGAGTATAATCGGCGTTAGCAGAATTGCTCCTTATTCAGTGCCTGAAATTCGCGTTTAATTTACGTAATGACGCTACTTCCGCATAACAAGAAACGAAACTAGTTTAATGTTCGTATACTGCACAACAGTTGCAGTTGATCTGTAGAGAAAGGGTTAGAGCAAACCTTTTATATTGCTTATTTTAGTATATAGGTCTTGTTAATCAAATATAAAGTGTTTCAAATTTGATACTTGGTTCAATTAGATTTTTATATACATGCAGCTTTCTCTCGTGTAGTTTACCTCTAGTGTATTTAGTTTTACAAAATAATGTTATCTTTTCTAGTTATGATATGACATCTGTGAGGCTTCTTGCTTATATCGTCATTGCCCTTAAAATTTATTTCACAATCAACTTCTTAAAACTGGAAACTTATTCGAAAAGTTAGTTTTCTAAGGTTAAATTTAGTACGTTACATATTATTACTCAAGACAAATCTCTAGACTTAAACACATAATTTAGTATTGCAGGTCTGTTGGTACTGCAGCCTACTTAAGAAGCGGTAAAACAAAACATTTTGGATATCTATTCATTAATTTCTGGTTTTACATGAGAAAAATGTATCTTTACCTGCGGTGTTTCAAGCCGCGATCTCCTAAATTAACATATAAACATAGACTAAACTTAAAGTATAGTTTTCTACCATTCTTATGCATCATCATTAATGCTCCAGAAAGTTCATTTCTAATTTAGTAGAAGCCATTCATACAGCAAGAAACAATACGTATATGATTTATGAGCTGTCTACAAAAGTATTGGGTTAGTTTCTTTTTTTCTCAATCTCGTATGTAACTAGAAAATTCATTTAATCTTAAACTCATTAATTATCTTATAAATAGGTGGAATATTAACGAAATCCTCCAAGAAAGAAAGTCCTCTGGTTAGAATCGCAACAAAATTCACTTATAGGTAATTTATGTACCTCTGAATTCATATTCGTTTTTATGTAAAACGCCGAAGTTTCTCACTACAGGGCTCTGTTTAGTCAACGTAATGGTCAAATGCGAAAAAACTAATCTCACCATTGAATTCAGAGGCAAGCAAAATGACTATAATTAAATTTTGCTGCGGTTTTGTTTGTTGTACCAGAGCTAAGGGTGACTAAACGAAGCTTTCGAATAAGCAAAATTTATTGACCGTTTCAGGCCTGAATTGAATGAGACGCTGATGACCTGAGATGCTAAAGAGCGTTCAGGTAAAACAAATCTTCTAATGAATACATATCCCTAGTATTAAGATGCCAGTAAATGATTTATAAGTGAATTTTAACGCAATTTCGTTTGTCGATCATTCATCAATGGGTTTTTTGAACTTTCAAATTTGCACATTTTGTATGCTTCACTTTCAAAAGTTCTTTGTTTTAGAGTGCCTATTGTTTATCAGGACAATTCACTCAAATTAAAATCTATACTTCAGGTATTTTAGTTGAATAGCTTTTAATACCAACACATCAATCCATTATAAATTTACCTTTAATGAACTAACTGCTTTGGCCAAACACCTGCCCTTTAGGGGAAATGAAACTGATAGGTATTTTTATATACAGTGCACAATGACATTTATAACCAATCTTGCCTTTCCGTGTGCAAATAGGATAGAATCGCATATTGTACTGTGTACAATAGTTAAGAAAGAATTTTTTACCCCAATTTTTTAAGAAATTGTCGTTTTACAAAGAGATAGCTGACTTTCAAAACTAAACCGCCAGTTGTTATGCATTCTATTGGCATATTTTGTTAATTCTGTAATAAAGTGGAGACAAAAGCTTTCTTACATTCTTATCCAAACGCAGCATCTCAATAAAATGATTCATTAAGTTTTGCGCATTACCCTATTATGAAATTTCCTTTCCGCAATAGGTTTAGAAAAAGTCGGCATTTGTTTTATTGCTTTATGAGATATTTGTTTGTAACAAGTTACATGCGACACCCTTATAATTCCAAACAATTCTTACAGCATATTTTAATTTAGGTCCATAAGTTTCCGGCCTAACCATTTTCTAGGTATGATAAAGCCAAAAACTACATCTTACTTTTAATATAGTTACCGTTTATTGCAATACATTTCTCACATCTTTGAAACAGCACCCATCGCTTCTTCGCCACACTTAAATTTCCTTCCTCGGAGGTCCTTTTGAGTTTTGAGAAAGGAATAGTCACGGGGATCTAGATCTGGCTGTAGGATGAATGGTCGATCTCCTTGAAGCCACATTTGTTCACAGCTTCCTTTGTAACAAGAGCTGTGTGCACAGGGACGTTGTCGTGAAGTAGGCGCATACCATCACTCAGCTTTCCTCGGTTTTTCTCTTTGATGGAAGCACGTAGTCTGTGCAGGATGCCAGCATAGTACTCCCCATTTATAGTGGTGTTTCTCTCCTTGAAAACAATGAAGAGTATTTCTTCACAGTTTGTGAAGAAATCGGTTTGTGGCCGTGATCTTCTTGGTTGACTGAGTGGCCTTGGCCTTTAAAGGCAGTGCCTCGCCATATTTACGCCACTCCATTGATTCTCTTTTGGACAAGGGATCATAGTAGAGGACCATAGTTTCATCTCCTGTAACAATGGTTTGCAGAACTTCTCTCTCGTTGCCACAACAGAGCTCCAAAAGACCTGACAACAGATTACTTGATGTTGCTTTTGGACTGAGGAAAGAAGTCTAGGCAGCAACCGAATTTATGTTTAAATGTTCATGAATAATTCGAAGAACTGTTGTTTTAGAAAGGTCCAATCTTGCTACTATTTCTGTAACTTTGAGCTGCCGGTCTTCCATAGTTTCTCCTTCCACAAGAGCGATGTTTTCAGCAGTGAGCACCTCCAAGGATGGACCTACACGCTCTTCGTCTTCAATGCTTTCTCGACCCATTTGAAAAAGTTTGGCCCATTCTTTTACGGTAAAATATGAGGGGGGTGCTTCCCCATATACACCGTCCAGTCGCTGTTTAATTTCATTTGGAGTAAGTTCTTCTTTTATGAAGATCTTAATACCAGCTCGGAACTCTATTTTGAACAGGTCACAATCTTCTACACATAGCCTTCTTTATGCCGCTATATCTGAACATCTGAACACAGTGGAGTGGAAGTTACAGCTGCACACATTTACTTAATAGACAAGGATAAGGATTTTGTGAAGGCGACAATCCTTTTTGGCGAAGCCGGAAACTTACGGTCCTACCCTCGTATTTAACTCTGATGAATAATATGTTAACATGATAACGTCACGATGCTGCTTTTACTACTGCTCTTCATATGGGAGACACTTTCAGTGCACTCGCTGGTTCTTCAATGCTGCTGCCAGAGCTTATTTCGCAAAAAAAATGTGCTATTTTTATGAATTTGGCCAGGCTTCCGAAAAGGTATTGCTGAGAATCAGCAATGCGACATATCCTGTGCGTGTTTATAATCAGAGTTGCACGACACGCCTGTCAATTAGCACCAGTGACCAGGAGGGCTGTACGGAAGGTAATAGTAGGCGTTCGATGAAGTAGTACAGTAGATTCATAATAATTTATACTACTTGTATCCTTCCATGTTAACATCTGAATATGGAGGATGAGATACTCCAGGCATTGCTGTTTGAATTCGGAAATACGTTGCGGTTCCTTAAGAAATACTTTTTATTTTTAAGTGTGTGGACTTCAGAAAATAGCGTCCTCTTATCTTAGCAATCCCATGACACACATGCGAAATACAAATATTGGAATACTGTTTCTTAAGGTGTTTTTCTGACTTCAAATTATAAATTGCAGCTTCTGTAACAAATAGTACCACATTTGTGGCCAAAGCATTTTCGTAGTTCTTTTAAAAACACACATATTGAGGAGTAATTGACATTACATAACTATTTGCAAGTTAGAAGGTAGGGCCTACTGGCACCTTTTGCATTCAACTTAACTGTAAGAATATACTGAAAACATGGAGTCTCTGAAACCTGAAGATTCTCATTTCCAAAACCAATTTTCAATTCATTTACATGTTTGTTATAGATACGTTGTACATATTCTTCTGCAAAATTGAACAGTCTGGAATTTGTCTTGAAGTGCACTTTTCTAAAAACTCGCGCAGTTTATCATTATGAATATCTGCTACAATAAAATTTTCGGACAGAAATTGACTAATCTATGTAGGGAACTAGTATTGCATCTCACTATCTAGTATTATTTTTACTATAAGCGAGTTTATATTTATTACTGTGTATGTGGTTTCTAATAGTTCCTAGCACTTTCCCCGCAAACTTTTGAAACGATCTTTGGCAATTGCATCCGTTTCTTTTCGTCGCAGTCAAACGTCGCCGGCTGTGAGAATCGATTTTGCTCTTTCGTGCTCTTGGAGTCGCGGGATCGAGGAGAAGGGCTGGAGTCTTAGAAGAACAACTCTTTGCTGCTGGAATTGATCGCCGAGTATGTTTTCACCACGGTTATCTGTATGCCTCTTGGTGCTCTGCGCTGACCACCGACATTAATTGTGTATGCGAAGTATGCGGTAGTTAGTGTAAGGTTCTTGAGGCCAAGATGCACGGACATTACGTTGGAGTGCGCCTAAGGTCGGGAATAAACTGCTATTAAAGCGGCTCTCGATGTATAATTTAATGTCTGTTTACAAAGACTGCGTGAACTGCATGCCACACTGCGCGATACCGCGCAAACTGAATTCATACGGAAAACTGAATGCAGGCTGAACAGAAAGTGCATAATCAGTGACTAAAAACTGCTTGTAATTGGAAGTCCTAGATCGCGTCTATTACCTGAACTGAATTCATCATATGTATCACTGAATGCCCGAACTGAAATCTGAAAATACGTGAACTGGAAATGCGTGTCTTCACGAGGAAGTTTCTCCTTTTATACTAATTTTGAAAATGTTATCACGTGGTCCTCAGAGCCCACGGGGTTCACAGAATAGCGCCAGGGGTTACTGAGCCTTTAAAATATTGAAAATTATTGGTCTTTGGTCTCTGATTGGCGAGTTCGTGGCTATCCGATGTCAAAGTAAAAGGAATACATTTTCGCCAACACTTGCGTTACCGTTTCTTTAGGAATGTTTAACTGTCCCTAAAATATTAGTAACTTTTCTAAAATACAAAAGGATATAGCTCGTCCTCGCCAGGTGTACTATTCTGTTGTGTTCACCGGAGGCTCCAAAGCGACCGCACCAAGTTACATAATGTTCTGCAAACATTTGCTCTTTACAAGGAATTTTCTCACATATTCATGATTTAAGTTATAGAAAATAATTATACAATTTATATCAAATCTTTAGTCATCCATTCTCCCTTTGGAATTTATACACCGTGTCTACTAGATATCAATACTAGAGTATGTTATTTACAATTTACAAGACATAAGGTAATATTAATTAGCTATAATTTATTAAATACGCAATTTTGTTTCTTTGTGGTGCAGGGGGCGGGAAATCTGTCTCACAACTATTGTCAGTCTTATTATTTCCACTTTGGCAGTATGAAAGAAATAAAACAAATGCATTCTTCCGCTCGTGCTGCGTAAACTTCTGAACGAACTGTACCTTCCAGTCAATGTGTGCCACATGACAGGCTTGTCCTGCAGCTAATATGTCGCATTATTGACGTCCGAAGACTAAGACATTAGTGTAGTTAGTGCTGCCCACTGAAAAGGTGATGTAAACCATTAATGCTCACCCCTTGCTGTTTATTTCTTAGGAAATAAACCTAAAAAAGCCGCATGCAAAAGACAATGTTTATTCAAATAACTTTACGCTTGTGCAATTAGAATATACATTCCAGTGCACGTAACTCCATTCGCTCCTGTAAAACATATTTTAAAGAGCTTGCATATTACGAATATAAAATTGTGCTGGCAAGACAGTCCTGCCCCTGGCATTTACAATCATTTCTGCATTTGCAGTATGTTATGCGAGTATGCACTTTTTTCAAATCACGATGGAAATATGTAATGCGCTTTTTCAGATGAACTCTGAACCTTCAGGCATCTCGTTACCAGTTATTCCGAGGTTCACTCTGAATGTTTGCTGAAAGAAAGCAATACCTTTTGAAAAGATTCGATCTCATCATTGCCTCTTTCCCATATATTCTTTATTACATCCTATACATCGATAGACCCGTTTAAACCATGTTGTAAATGCTGAATGCCATGCTTCTTTGAATAGGGTGTAAATATATCCTTTGTTTGCAGTCACTGCAGCTTCAAATCAATGACGACGATTTTTTTCCTTTTATTTTGGGGAATAGAAAAAAGTTGCATGGGATCAGTTCGGGACTGTAGGGAGGAAGGGTCAACAAACTGACTCCCAACTTCAGCAGAAATTGATTCCATTGCAGTGGGGTAGAAGCTTTGTCGATGTGCAACAGGATTTGTGCTTCGTTCTCAGAGTATTCAAGACTTGGGGCAGCCATTTTGTGGTGTGCCATCTGACAGTGACAGATTTATGTCCCTCAAGTGCTGAGAAAAGTGAACACTTGCCAACACTTCTTTCTCATCTAGTTTTTGTTGCAGGATGCTCTACTGGGAAGACCCAGACCGATGATTGCTTAGTTTCTGGATCATCCTGGTGCATCCAACTTTGTCACATATTATTATGTTAATGTTTTTTAATGTTCTTCCATTAAAATTTCCATATTTTTTCTTTCCCGTTCATCTACGAGGTGGTGGGGATCAAACAAACGACTTCAGAGCTTACTGACTTGAAGTTTTTTCGAGTTTTCACCGCTACCGATCCAGCAATCAACTCTTGTTGAAACTGTTAATATGAGGATTCAGGCCTAACCATTTTCTAGGTATGATAAAGACAAAAACCATATTTCACTTGCTTGCAATACACTTCTCACATCTTTGAATTAACATTTCAATCCCGCTCCCCAAATAGTCAGAAGTCTTGTCTGCAAAATAGGCATAAATAGCATCCATCACTTTTTGGTCATATTTAAATTTACTTCCTCGAAGGTCCTTCTTGAGTTTAAGAAGAGCTGGGAGCTAGATCTAGGCTGTAGGGTGGATGGTCGATCCCCTGAAAGCCACGTTTCTTCACATCTTTCTTTGCAACAAGAGCTGTGTGCACAGGTGCGTTGTCGTGAAGAAGGCGCACACCACCACTGCAACGCTTTTTCTTTAATAAAATAATCCTTTCACAATTTATTATTTCATCTCAGGTATCATCGGTGTCTATTGTGTACCGCCTGTGATGCCTCAGTAGTAAAATATATAAATATTATTAACGCCTAAATAATAGGTGAATATACTACGAAATAATTCATTTACTAATGTTAAAATATAAAGGTATATCATAATAAAATATCCTACTCACAAACTGCAATGTTCGGGATGAAATTTGTATTGTAGACGTAAAGATTTCCGTTGAACTGTTTTGCCACTGGTGAGACGTTTGTCATTAGAATGCATTTCCACTGCCGTTGACAGTTCAAACACAGCCCGTTAGCATGTCCTTTGGTCAATTGTGCCCTAGATAGACATCATATATCATGTATGTACCTGTCAAACGGGAGGTCTCCAATGAATGCTCTCCTTCTTCAATGGTACCACATACGTCCGGAATAACAACAGGTGCCAAGTTCACATTAACTTGTTAACAGGTTCCGGCCCATTAAACATTTTATAGTTTTAGTTTAGAGCTGTAGGAGAAAGAGCAGTGAATACTGGACTATCTCTAGCAAGATGCTCTGTTACTTAGGTTACTTTGTTACTTTACAGAGGTGAGAAATGTTTCTGTGTTAATGATTTATAAACGCAGTCTACCGTAGCTACTGTAGAGAATTGCTGCTTTTAGCGAATTCCGAACGAATGAAGCAATTGCAACAGTACCCATAAAACTACATTTTATTTTTGTTAGCGAATTCCGAAGGAATGTAAGCTATAGCGATTGTATTAATAGAACTCGTTTTAAATAATCTTTCCAAATATCCATCGATCGTACCTACTAGGAACCGAAAAAGATAAAAAATTATAAAATATGTACATCTCTGTCTGTCTCTCTTTTTAAATATCGGTTTTCGAGTATATCTTTACTCCCTAACTTTCGGAAACTATTTTTCTTATTAACTTAAATGGTATATACCGACTTTTGTTAGAAACAAATGAATATTGGTGCCGCTAGAGCGATTTTTAAAATTTGGGCATCCCTCCTTCCTATTAGCCCCATTTCCCTGATATTCAGAAACTATTTTTCTTATTTTATTTAAATGGTATATATGAACTTTCGTTACGAAACATACACTAATGCCGCTAGAGCAATTTTTAAATTTGGGTAAACCCACACCCCAATTGTCCAATTTCATTAATTTTCAGAAACTTTTTCTTGTTTTATTTCATATTATTTATATCCAGTTTCCTTTTAAAAAACAATTTCCGGCGTTAGGGCGATTTCTAAATTTGGGCTTAACTCCCAAATTTTTTTCAGGTATACCCATCACTCTGAATAATCTGATAATTTTTAACAACTATTTCTATTAGTTGATTTAAATGGTATATGCCGACTTTTGCTGTGAAAAAGCATATATTTAGTTGTCACTGTAGATTATAAGATAAAATTATTGCAATTAAAAGCTAGAGGAAGTACATCTTAATGCTAGAGTATAAACAAACAGTTTTGTCTACATTCACTATTAAATTAAATTATTTGCTAATTTACAGCACTTATTACTTCAAGTGTTCAAGAGTTGAAGTCACTGGCACTTACACCACTCATGTATCATCAGCTAATATTCAACACTAAGTTAGAATGTAAAAAGTAGAGGACCCAAAACTTTTTTAAAATTTCTTGGATACATTATTCATAATTTTAACCATGTATTGCCTATATTTAACTAAGGATGAAATCAGTTTATTCGATAAATCTCTTGTGCCTAACTGATAGAATCATATTGCGCAGTCGGTCCTGGTGGTGTAGTGGTTACCTACTGGCCTCCTAAACCCAAGATCGCGGGTTCGAACCCGGCCAGGACCGATGGATTTTTTCGGGCGTAAAAATCCTAAGTATGGCTTCCTTCGGAAGGAAGTAAAGCCGTGGGTCCCGTGTCGTACATTTACGTCACGAAAAAGAACCTCAAGCCTGAAAGAGAGGCCTCCGAGCAAAATTTGTCGGCTGTTTAACGCCCTGAGTTGAATGGGACGCTGATGACTTGAGATGTAAAAGAGCGTCCGTAAATAAACCAATCAAAAAAAAAAAAAAAAAAATAGGCATTGCTTACGGTTAGATCAAAGAATATACCCACAATATTAAATTTAAGTAAAGTCAGCAATGTTCAAATTCAATAAATTTAACACATTCATTAATTAATTTACTGATTATCAGAAAGAACACCGTTATTATTTAAAACAATTATAAATCCTAAAAACGTTTTTAAAATATTTTGGAAGTGGAACTTAGTATAGTAATTGCTCTATTGTTGCTCACATCACCAGAATCACTTTTTTTGCTCTCAAAATTGCCATATAAAATTAACTATTAAGACGTCAGGGAACGATTCAAATGCACAAATTGAAAAAAATGTGCTATAGATACAATAATTATGTGACTCACATACTTTATGGCATTTATAGTCGTGGTCTATGTATTTTTAAACGTATTATTAACTTGTACAACTTCCATATCAGTTACTATGAACAATGCCACGGTAGTAGCAATATATGTGAATTGATTAGACATAGAAATAAAATTGTCATTTAATTTGTTTCTCATATGATTCAAAATGTTCAGCAAAATATTGCCCACATAATTAGGATTATTAATATGTTTGTTGCCATGCTTTAATTTCCAACTATATTACCACTCATTACGACAAAATTAATTGTTCATTATGTTCCATGCTATTAGAACATTTAGTATCAGTAATTATAGTTTGCGTTGGAATTTAGCACTTTTATGTAAGGATTTTTCGTCTTTAAATAAAATGAAACTTTGCTTGTATTTTTAAATTTTTTGATTTTAGATATGTAATATACAGAGCGCAGAAAAATATGCATACAATTTTGCGAATAGAAAGATGTTTGGAAAAAAAAAAAAAAACTCAAGAATGGGAAAACGTGGTTTCGGATACTTCCTTTGATACTTTAGGCGTTAGCTCCAACGTACGTTTCTGAATGAACAAGAGAAAGAACAGCTTGTATCACTATGGGTGACCGATGTCGTTAAGGCACGGACTCGTGAGCAAGATTCCCACCAGGATCGTCTTCCGTGACTGAGGTTTTTTTCCCAGGTTTTCCTCAGTCCTCATAAATGGCAAATGCCGGGGTAGTACCCTAAACTTAGCCTGAACGCTACCTTTCTTAAAAAAAAGTCTGTTCCCAGTTTATCATTTCATCTCATGTATCATCAGTGTACACCGCCTGTGGTGCCTCAGTATAAAATCGGGCGTTAAATATTATTTATATAAAAACCACACAACTTATCTTAAATAAATAATTTACTCTGTTAATTACAGTGGGTCACTACGGTGAGCCGCCAATGCACTACTTCTGATGCCATATCTTTGTGCGTGAAACGATAAAGCTATACCATTCTTTTCTAACAACAGTAGTAGAGTATTACAGTACCTTGTGAATTACTAAAAAGTAATTTAAAGAAATGAAGTTCAGTTCAGTATAGTAAGTATATCTACGTAGTTCTTAAAACGCCTTAAGACGTATGTGATTTGTAGTTCGATTAAGGTGTAACCTGCTTGTGACTGCATCTCCGCCAATGGCATTGGTTTACATTTGATTGGCTGTAAACACACTACACATTCCAACGTAGCTATTCCGTTGATACATCGATAACTTTAGCTCTACATTGAAACGTGGAGATCATTCATTCCCAATCTCAAAATTCTTAGTGTGAAGACTGTTTTTTAAATTCGTTGTCTATGATATGAACAGATACAAATATATTTCAATTTGAAAGTTTATTAACATAGTTTTTTTCATCTTTTTATTTAAATGTCTTATAGCTCCTTTTTAACTATGATTTTTCAACCATTTTTTATTTATCCGTTAATGTTTTTCAGAATCATTGGAAGAATATTTTAATTTGTTATACTCCCTCGTTTTTTCGTATTTTATTTGATTTAAAATTGTGATTAAAACACGACTTGTGACAAGGCTATACATTGCTATTCCTAATACACAGGGCTTTTTAAAAGTAAGACAATATTTCAATGTAACCTAAATGAAAAGTAATTTGAGAGAACGCTTTGACACGCTATTATAATATTACTTTTTTATGAATAGAAAACATTTTTGTCATTATTGCCTTGGGGGCTACGAATCAATTGATAAGGTTTGTAAATTTTATCTTTAAATTTATCGTAATGGAAGTTGTCATTCCTTTAATAAATTATATCACTAGCACAGTTTTAGAGCAAATAAAATGTTACCACTTCATTTTTTGACATTTTAGAATTTAGTATAGCGCTTTTTACTACTTTCAACATAAATACAAAAAATTATATTGATGAAAACTAATTTATTTGGGTTTAAAAACTAAAACTATATACATTTGGATGTTGGAAATGCTTTCCATTTACCCTAGACTGTGAATATCAGAATTTAAAACATCTAACTTTTTTAAAAGTCATTTTTGATTGATTTGACAATAAAACCACATTTAAAACACAATAACTTGATTAATTTTTATTTTGTTCGCTGCTAATATAGGTTTCTGTGAAACAAATAAGTGCTGCACAGCGATAAAGAGAAATGATGATGATGATGATGATGATGATGATGATTTAAAGTAAAGTTTTATAACACTAAAACTACACGAATCTAAGAGTAATAAATTTTTATGTTCAGAAAAAAGAAATTATTTAGTTATGAGAATATTCTAAGCCTGATTTTAGTACCGATAAAAACGAACATTTGGGCAGCAAAACTGCAGTTTGTAAGAAGTGTGAAAGGTTTCATAAAGATCCATAAAGAACAAATCAAAAATTGGAATGGAAAACACTAGGAACATGACATTTATGAAAGTGCTCATATGGAGTCGAGTAAGAAATGCTAAACTTTGTCACCAGAATCGGAAATGGAGGGTGGTGGAGTTGAAGAAACTAATAAAACTCTTTCCTGCACAATATAAATTTTATTGTAGAGCGTTTACCCATGGCGGTCATACTCATATATATTACTTTGGCTTTAAGAGTCCTATACGAATTAAAGCACTTAGTAGCACTCAAAGCCTTAAAATCCAAATATTATCTTATAACCAAAGCCCGAAAGTTTGACAATTTATTTTAGTTAAAATAGGCTGGGAAAATCCCTTAAAATACTGAACATAGGCAGTGATATATTTAAAATAGATCTTTATTAACAATGAAAACGGAGAGTAATATCACTCATTATTAACGAAAATAGGTATTTAAGATACTAAATAATTTCTTTATCACACAATTAAAGTACTTAAGCGTATTTCTTAGTTACAAGCAACAACAAGACTTTTTTTTTTTTTCAAGGAATCATTGTCATAATTAGCCGCCTGTCAGAGAGAGTATTTTTAATCATAGAAAAAGAACATTGTACTTCCACTGAAGTGATTGGAGCATATTTAAAACAAGCTATTTTGAAAGGACTCATACCATTTACAAGAGAATATTCATCTTTCAGGACACCATGGGAATGATGATCAAGACAAAGTAAAGTAGCTTTGAATAGTCCTGGCGAATGGGCAAAAGATGCGCAGTAGTTTCTGGTCGAGTTCATTTTCTGTTTATGCGTTTATAGGGGAATCATGTTAGTATCTCTTATTCTCATGGGGACGGTTTATTTTACAGCTGTACCGCTCTCATCTTTATCGCTTGCAATTGCTTGTTACATTTATGCAGCTGAGAAGTTGTCCCCACCAAGATATTTAGAATTGCCTCGCGCAGATCGATCAAGGTCATTAGTCCGGACTATTCAAAACTGAGTTGATAAGAAAGGTTTCGATTGCTTGAAAAAAATGTATAACAGGATTCTTAACAGATGTTTTATGAGGTGAATATGCCGTTTAATTTTTGTAACTTTTTCACCTTGATGTGTTTTTTAAAATGCATACATAATCTCAAAAAACCCATAACGATACAAAATAGACAAAAACGTTTTAAACCTTAAAATATGTAACAGAAACCAAAATAGGCAGAAAATGCAAAATAAAAACTGGCCTCACCGACCCCATATGTACACAAACATGTTCATTTCTGACTTTTAAATTATATTTGCTCAGATAGAAATGGCATTTTACCTAATTTCCTTGCTCTGGTTATAACACGCTCCAACTTTCAAAACTTTCAGTTGCTTCTTACCTCTTCCTTTGGAATTTAAATGTTAACTTCTTAACAGTTAGTTCTTTAATTCCTTTGTCTGCCCACAGAAATTTATCAGCTCACTTCGCCGTAATTTCTCTTTCCTTGTATGCCATTTCCAGCATCTAAAAATACGTCGATGCCTTAAAAAAAATAAATGAAAATAAAGGATAAAATATCTGTCAATTTCTCTCACACTGTAAGAGAATGTTAGTTGACTTTAAGCACATTCAATAAATCAAGATATGTTATCCATCTATAACAATGTTTGAAACATTAAACGATTACAGATTATGGTTAATTGCATAATTTGCGATTGGATACTTTCATAACTTTTATTGCATTAATTAAATATGCACGTTGTTTATTTTGTTCGGGTATAAACATGATCGTTCCTAAGGTTCTGAATGGAACGACAATGGTATAGGCATGGCAAGAAGATTACCTTTCGATCATGTAAAAACGAAATATATATATATATATATATATATATATATATATATATATATATTTAAAAGAAACAATTAATCTTATAATATAGTTCAGTGCTCAATTTTTATTGTTACCTCTGAACATTTGTCATGTTTTTAAAAATTTTTCGAGAGACGATATCCTGAAGTAATTTTTCATAAGGATGGGAAGTAAAGTTATGGGTCCTATGTCTTAGATTTACGGCAAGTAAAATAACTTCAAGCTTGAGAGAAGAGGCCTCTGAGCAAACTTTATCGACCCCTTTACGCCCTGAATTGAATGGGACGCTGATGGCTTGAGATGTTAAAGAGCGTCCATAAATAAACAAAATAAAACAAAAAAGGAGTAATTTACGAAAATTAACCTCACTTTCGTACTTAAAGAGACACCTGTAAGATAAAGATTTTTGAACAAGAGCTTATTTGAATAATTAGGTAGAGATTTCCACATTGCCATCCCTAGGACTAAAGGAAAATCGCTAAAAAGTATATGAACAGAAATGCTAGGCTTCAGCTAGTTTTGAGGTCTCGCTCTTCAGCAATAAAATGGCAGAATTAAAATTTAAAAGGAAAAGAACGAGAATAATACCAGAAAGGTATTCACCTGTGCAAACAAGAGGTACAGAAGCCCTTCCAGCGGCAATTACACAATGTACACGGTAAATGTAGACTCAGCTTGTAAAAGACCAAAACCCTTGTGACACAGCGGCACTGACTGTAGTCATTATTTAATTTGAAGTTAAAGCCTCTCTCAGGTTTAACAACGACATTCAGTTCGTACACGACTGAGATCCTTAGGCCCGTGAATGAGCTTACAAAATAGCACATGGGCCAGTTCATGTGAACCTGGATATTAAATCTTGTACATATACTTGTAAAGAGGGTAAATAAATGTTTTATTATTTGATGTCCATTCGATTTCTTGTTAACCTGCGATAAATTTGTCTATATCTGTAAAAGTACATTTAAAACGGCATAAACCTAAAACGTTTAGTGAGAGGAAAAAGTATATTTTTTGGCTGATAGTTAAAATTCCATAAATATATATGTGCCGGATTTAATGTAAATTCTACAGGAGCATATATAAATTAATTTGTATTTCACTAATATCACCACGGAAAACGGTATACCTCGCTATTTATATACAAGTATCTCGTGCAGGCACGAGCGAGAAACTAATTATACACTTTTGACTTGAGAGTGCTGGGGCTGTTATAGCTGCATTACCGTCTTTAGCCACTTTGGATACATGTTAAGTGTTCGTTAGTCATAGAACTTTCTTTGAACGAAGAATTTGGCGAGTGAAAACATTCAAGCTACAGTGAAAGCGTCTCCTATATACTACCTGCAAGAGAACTATGTAAGTGTGATGAGTTGCCGCCAAGCAATACTCCAAGCACATTTGCACTGTTATGCATTGCTTGGAGTTTCTCAGTAATAAGGGCCATAATGATCTGAGAGCAAGGCAGATATAAACACAATAGTTCTAATTACGAATTGTTTGTCTTTATTTTTACCTTGGAGCACATATCTGAAAACCATATTTAATTTAATTTTAATATTTTACCTGGACTGGAGGTGGAGATCTTTCAAATATGCATGAAACAATTTTATTCTAAACCTGTAAATTACTGACTGTATTTACAAGATATAAGATTTAAAATTATTTACTGTTCCGATTTATAATTTAAGGGATCCGAGAGCTATGTCTCTGTAAATAGACGGTACTTTTGGCATGAAAACTACTTCATTCAGGGATGTCGAAATTTGCATAAGTATTGTCTTTATATTTTCGCAATAGTACAATTATTTTACAAATTTAAAAAAAAATAAGTTCGGTTGTTCTAATTACAACCTACCATATAACGGGCAAACTTAAAAATTAATTGCGCTAATTAAAACAAAATAAGCCTAAAACTGTAGCCAATAGCTAATGTTACTTCGAAACGGCTAGAAGCTAAATTCAAATTTGAACGAAAGTAAACTCGTTTATAAGTTTTACGAATTTATGTGCATTCATAAAACTTTATTTTTCCTTTTTTCCTTTCCTATAACTGCATCCTTACTAATTAAATTTTTCTTGTAGCTATACAAAAGATGGATAGTTAGCAGAAAAAAGTTTTTTTCTTTATTACTGGAAATTTCTATTACAGAAAGCAGAGTAATGTTGGTAGATTTTTTTGTCATAGCTCTTCCTTACCTGCACAATATTCCAGTACGGTACCACTTTGGCTATGCTTTCGGTGACATCTGAACATGCAGTACCCAGTAGCATTACCATGCGAGTTGTCTTCTGTGTGTAAAGGGCGTGGAAGAAAGTGTCTACTCCAACACCAGGGTCGCACTATGAAAAACAAACAAGAAAGCATCAGTAACGGTTTTAACTCAAACTGATGGTCGTAGGTTTTACTATTTATTTCTACTTTCCAGTCATTTATATGTATCTATATTATTTTCCTATATACGCACACATTTAAAGACCAGAATAGAATAGAATAGACTTTTCAAATAATTATGAATGAATTCTCTGCTTAGAAATTATATAAACAAAATTTACAGACAACACAGTGGTCCACAAAAGTAAAAATTAATCCTTTTTAACGAAAATAACACAACATTTTCATTTAAAAAATACATTCACACAATCACAAAAATATGTAAAATTACAATTTTTCTTAAGTTTCCCCTGAGGCTAGTAATTTATTCCACAACCTTTTGCATTAAGTAGCGTTCGACCCCTTCTTGGCATTAAAGAAGTGTTACGAAGAATTTCCTCTCGTTCGATATTCTGTCACTCATTATGAAGAAGTATGAACAGCTGTTCAGAATCCGAATGTTTTCATTATCATCCAAAACTCTCTTTTGAAGGGTATCCCACAAATGCTCGATCGGTTTTGATTTAGTGACAGAGTACGCCCCTCTACATATTACTGTAACATATCTTTCTAACTCACTGCATCAAGTGCTTTGGCAATATCACGCATGTAAAGAAATTTAGGGCCAGAGGCTTCAGCAATAGAAATATCCAGTTGCAAAAACCTTGAATGCATATTTGCATTCACAGACCAAAACGAGATCTAGGTTCTTTTTTTTTTCGGTTTTTTTCGGTTTTTTTCGGGTTTTTTCGGGTTTTTTTTTTTTTTTTTGGAGTTTCGTGGTTGTCTCCATATGCGTTTTTTCCTTGAATCTGGATGCAGACCAAAGCACGCATCATTTGTGTGCATGACTCACTGTATCTGATATGCTTCAGGCATCATATAACACGATGTGCCCGATATATATGTCAAAATGCTGGGCATCTTAATGGATGAAGGGAATAAAATACTCTTTTGTGCAGTCTATTTCAAACAGTTTTGGTTAAAAAGTTAAATTGTAAGCGTTCTGCAGGACATTTCTTAACACAACAGCAGTCATCCTCCTTTGCCTCAGGGCCCTTAGACATAGAAAAATCTGTTTGTAATCCTTGGTTTACCTGGAAGCTGTTCTTCTGGACTGACAATTTCTTGATATCACCTCTTCCGATATTCAGAGTTATAGAGGTATCTACTTGTGTTGCATTATCTCAATTATTCCATTCGCCTCTACTTAATGTACTTGTTGAGCAGTCATTTCATTTATAAAAAATGTCTCACCATTTCCGCGAATGTTTCACTGTATATTAAAAATCAATTTATTTCCTTGTTCATAATGTAACAGTTTAAATAAATAAAACAAATGATAACTGACTGATGTGGTAGATAGACAAATTAACAGCCCTTATTTACTCCTGTTTGTTTAAATATAGATATAAATTTTAATTAAAATGTGTGTTTTGTTGCCAATTTAATGTATATATCAACGTTTTAATTATATTTTAAAGAAGTACGTGCGAATAAAACACGTGAAAATTTAAAAAATGGAACGAATAAGACGAACAACGTGAGGATGATTGACGTGTGATTTCTATGCTTTCTCTGAGCTTATCTACTAAGTTTATATTTATTTTATAACATAGAAACTTACTTTTCATTGTTTTTTATACAAACAACTAATTGTTGAATTCGCTCTGATTAGAAGAATACATAAACTAATTCATAGTAGAATTCTGAAGATTGTTATATACTTTAAGTTATAAATATAGATGAGATAATTTGACATTCAGCACTATTAATAGCTGCTGTTTCCGATTTTGGGTGTTTCTCAATAAAAAGAGGTAACTTGCTTGGAAGGACAGGGCTTCCGTTGCGCTCGCTCCAAATGACTGTGTATTGCCTGCAGCTACAAACATTTCACGGCAATTCTGCGGGAAAATATGCTTCAGAGTTAAAGATTAAAAATGATTAGATGGAATCAGTTTTTCATCGAGCCACGAGTTGCGATTTCAACAATTTCAACAGACGCCATTCCCTATACATTTTCGGCATACAAAGAAAAGTTTCATATACAGGATGTTATTTACCTACCCCGCAATAATTTCAGGATTTTTAGAGCAATTTTGGACAAGTAACTTAAGATATGGAATCTATGGTCTTCGTGTTCATATTTCGAAGTTTATGGCATTAACTTTCTAAAGGACCAGCATCCCACCGAGCTTCCATTCAAAATAATAGTGAAGTGAAAGCAGGTGTCATTGCTTTTTTAGTGTGAATCCCGTTTAATATTATATTATTGTTAGTATTATGTTTTATTTTTATATATTATGTATCTTCAGCATAAAACAATACATACTAAAACGGTACTTCGCAGAACAAGAACACATAGTTTCCGAAACCATAACATGACGCCTTAACCATCAAACTGCGTAATTAAATGGACACTTTCTTCTAAACTTTGCTGCATAATATTCCAAACCAGTTATCTAATCATTGCTCAATACGGTACTGATTGTCATAATCTTGAAAAAGCCCGATGAATTGCAATTGAGAAATTGGAGTTTCCTAGCTTGCAAAGCAATTATGAAGACTTTCTGAGGCAAAATATAAACCCATTTCATTGAAACACTGTTAAATTCAGCAGCCCGCTTCATAACTTCATAAACGAAGGAAAAGAATCCTTAAATAGGAATCTAATTCCTTTCGTGTTTCTGTTGGGGTTTAACCCCTCAAAACGAAGTACTTTATCATAGCTCGTAGAAAATAATAGCATTATTTTGTTTACATGATCATCACAAACAAGTGACTACACTTAGGCATCTGAAACTTTACAGCGCGACTCTAAAGGATGGGCCAACAAATAACACGCTATCACAATAATTGGCCCACAATCTGCGAAAATGTGATTGCCAGTTTCGTATGATACATGGAGGACATTTGCCATATTTATCGAAGTGTTTACTGTTTCAAATTATGTCACAACTATGCCAATTCATGTATAAATAAAGGATCATTTTGTAAATTTAAATCCTGCGTTACTTTTGAGACACATCCTTTATTTAGCAGCCGTTTTAACTACTGAGGAATCACTGACCTTAGACACAAATAATACAAGAGATGAAATGATAAACTAGGAAACGATAACTTTTAAGCAAGGAAACATTTCAGGCCTAAGTTTAGGATACCTTTCCGGCGTCTGCCATTTATGAGGACCGAGGAAAACCTGGATAAAACCTCAGTCAAGGAGAAGGTCCTGATAGCAACTCTACGTTAGGCCTGTTCAAGTGTAAATCCATTAAGGTACATATCTAATGATTTGTTAAGTATGTTAATGTAGCGATATATTTTCATGCGTCAAATTCTTTTGACAACCTACGAGTATTTTTAAACGGATTTTGTTCCAAAACTCTGCATATATTCCCAATATTTCATAGGTGTTGCAGAACATGGTAAAATATTTAGTGATTTCTTCTCCATTGTGTATTAACAAATGACGTTTGACACATGCTCACAATATACACAATAACAACTATGCTATTCTCTAAATAACAATGACATACTAAAGAAAAATATTAAAATATTACAAATCACCATGCTTAAAATATATGGCCTTCGCATATTCGGCACATGCATCCTATAGGATCGCCAATATATTATTGAAACGCACTAGCGACACCTTCCCCCTCCACTTCACGTACTCTTTGAGCGGCGGTATGAACTTTATAATATTGTTACCAGTAATGCTTTAGAAAGACTTTAATCTGAAACTTTGTTACCTCCTTTTTATGATTAAACATGTTGTAATACACAGTATTCATTCCACTGCGCAATCATCAATTGGTTTTAGCGTTAATCTTAATATCCACATACTCCATGATACATAGTGCAAAGTGTAACACTTACTTCCCACAGAAATGTACTGAAACAGCATGATACAAAAGACCGAGCAAGCTCAATTGCCTGCTTCAATGGAACTTTAACATTAGTCATTACCGGAAATAGCCCGTCCGCTGGAGGTCAACCAATTTCCACTAGTGTGTACTACCTCCGACTGCGTGACAAGTGTTGAAAAGCATTTGGTTCACATGCGAGTGCAATTGATTACATATCACAATAGAATTTCCATAAGCCTTTATACGTGTACCTTTTATATTAGCTACCATAATTTTAAAAATTTAAAATACTTAGTATATACAGAGTGACCCAATGGAATACGACAGTTTTCAGAACCTTCTTGTGGAACACTTGTATAGAATTAAATAAAAACACTTTTTCAAGAAACAAGTAGCACAATACATTTTATTAACACAAACCTTTTTTTTTTTTAAAAAAATCATATTTTTAAGTGGGCTCTATGACAACGAACACATTGTGTAATCGGCTCGAGAAGTTTACCATAACTAGTTACCAAAGTCCCTAATTTTACGAGTTATGTTTTGTTTTAACTGCATGATGGTCCGTGGCCTGTCGCAGATACTTTTCAAGTATCCCCATAAAAAAAAGTCTGTAGCCGTCAGATCGGGCTCACCAGGTACCATAAGCAAATCGGGGAATTATGCCTCCAGGAAACAGAATCCGCAGAGTGTTCATTGTTTCACGAGCGATGTGGCACCATCCTGCTGGAACCCAAACTCATTTTCACCATTATCATCCATCTGAAAGTTCAGTATTGCCAGAATTTCTGGCACATTAAATTCGACCCTATATTTTCTCTGAACGTAGGAGAATAAATAACTCTTGTAACACCAACGCATACACGTTTTTCAATTATTAATACTGTTGTTTACTAAATGACAGAATAAGTTGCATAGTTTCATAGCAACCAATACTATAACAGTAATACAAACTTGCTCTGAAAACAGCGTTCTGAAAACCGTCATATTCCATTGAGTCACTTGTGATTTCTAAAAAATAAGTTCAGGTTAATAAATTGCATTGTGTTAGTGGTTCCTTGAAAAATTATTTTTTATTTAATTCTATACGAGTGTCCCACGAGAAGATCCTGAAAACCGTCATATTCAATTGGATCACCCTGCATTATTGTTTATGATATCGTTTTAAATCTCTTGCTGCTAGAAAACTCAAATCCACTAGCATTTGTATGTTCTAAGGTAAGATAAATATTGACACTGGAATGAAACATATTTCAAGATTAACGTTCCTGTAAAATCCAAAAACGATATGAAATGTAAGAAGATAAATGTAGTTACCTAGCTGAAAATGTAATATTGGCTCATTACATAGAATTAACATAATCCAATATAAATTTTTAGCTACAGCTATTAATGTGAACAGCAAATAATTTTGTATGCGTCAAAAATAAAATTTTGCATAAAATTATACAAAATACAAATTGTATTTAATTTTAAAAACAGTACGGCAAAATAATAAGGAAAAGTAATGCGCTGAGTAGCTTTTGCCGCACTATCTTCCAATTGTTTTATTCCAGTGTCGCAAAACTGCTATGCCAATTAGGTAAGGATCACGTTATGGCACGGTAGCATAAATATTTTAGCACAACATTTAAATATCGAAAGAGAAAATAAGTCGATAGCTAGCAGTCTCTTTCAGAAAGGTGGCGGGAGCTTGGAAAGTTGAAAGTCTACAGAGTAAATACATATAGCGCAAGAGCAGCAAAATTCACGTGAGAGAGGATAGGACCCATGCTCATTATAATAATGCCCAGCCTCTCTCTTTAATACTTGAGTAATGTGCCGACGTCGCTGTCGTTATTATTCGGGGAGGCTTTGTTCCCACGCAGCTACAGCACCAAGCTCTCCAAACACAAGTGGAGGCTAAAAGGTAACGCGAAATTAGCGTTTTATCTCTCTAGAGCTCTCTCCAACTATTTGCAGTCCCCCACAACACTCTCTAGTTGGTTATCATTGAAATAAAGTAAAGAATTTATAGGCACTCGTAACGCCGTTAATGTGGTTTAGGCACACAATGATCTTAAGATGGATTTCCATTGCAATTGTACAGAATGTTCAATCGCAAACTTGTTTCTTACTTCAGAAAATCTTGTGTACTTCTGTCTGCAACATTCTCGAATTTGCATGAAGCAACTTATTTTTGTGCCTCTATATGCATATATTCTCTTCATATTACACATCAGATATGGTCGTAGATCACATCTGATTACACTAGTTATTCATTCTAACCAGAAAATAAACTGCTTCTAGCATCGCGCACTTTGGCTAGGAAAATGCCCATATTCAACCAAATAATGCGGTTCGTAAACAGGTCCCAGCATAGCAATCGACTTCTAGCTGTCTTAAAAAGGTTTTCAGGAAACAGCGTTTTTCCCAAGTGTTCCCAGTGGATACATTCGGGCAGAAATGTACCCATTCCTCATCCCCTTCATAAAATGCGCAGATTCTGCTAATACCAGAACTATCCGTTATTTTTTTTTTTTTTTTTTTTTGCCTTCCGACTTCATAGTTTAAACCAGGCCATTCCTGATCTTGCCTTTCTCTCTAGAACGAGCATATACTCCAAGTTAACTTTGAGGCTCAAGGAGATTTTCGTGCTACATTCTGCCTCGAAACAAACACCTCCCTCATGACTACAACTTGATATTTCTTTGGCGAGCCCTAGAACTCATTTCCAAAAAATCGACTTGATATTCTCTTCTCACTTCAAGTAGAAAAAAAAACGAACTTATTGTACACTGCAACTTCTGTTATTGCAGTAATTTCTTTGGAAAAGCGGAAACTCTCATTGGGCGTGAAACTTTTGCTAATATATGATTCATATGCCACATATAAATCATTATTTAAAAATATCAGGCCCCGAAGACCGTCAGCATTTCATAAAGTTTCTGAAAATGCTACTAATTAGTAAATCATGACTCTTTACTGAAGCAGAGATAACTACAGGGTATTTCATGGTTTTGTCGTCCACTTTGCGACAGTTGATTGGCCGGCAGTCGGAAGCTCCCGGATAAGCAGATAATATCCACATAATTGGTTTAAGTTACTGCAATCACAACTACAATGACAGTGAAAATAGGTATAACATATCACAAGAGATGTTGGAAATGTCCTGTTAAGTCCAAACATTTTTCGTATCTTTTCAAAAAATGTCATTCACATGCACCAGTTCATCTTAGAAAATGAAGGAAAAATAAATTTGAAACAAAATTATTATCATCCATAGGCAGGCAGGCAGGTGATCCTGTTGTTTGGATAAATTTCTGTATTTGGATAAAAGAGTAATTGATTCACTCTTAATAATAATTAAAACTGATGAAGCTGGGCAAGTTTTCATGCAAAATAACAGGCATTGGAGTCAGAAAATTGCGACTTTAGATACGAAACCCTCTTGTATGAGGAGGAAGTTGGTGTATGGTACGCATTTAATGAATACAGATTAATAAGGCCTATCAGTGATGAGAATACCATAACTGTAGAAAGCTAAATGAATGATACTAACAAAATGTGATTTCTATTAATGAGAAAAGTTAAAAAATAAAGTGGTGGAACAAACCCCCACATATTAGAAGAACTGAAAGAAAACATGATGTGAGAAATGAACTTAATTTCGAAAGGTGAATTGTTTTGTGTAAATGACAATTTTCTAAAAAATGTAAAAAAAACTGTGCATACAGCAGGACAACATTTCCAACATCTCTAGTCATAAAGTAGGTGGTGGTAATTGCGAGAAATTTAATCAGTTCCTGGGATATTACATCCACTTCGCCGGGAGTTACCTCTCTGACTGCCGACCCGCCAACTTCCATGAACAGGGCGACAAAACCATTAAAGACTTAGTATATTATACACACCCTTTTACACACACACACACCCACACCCACACATACACACAAAATCATCTCCAGCTCTAAGTGTCAGTCGGAGAACTTTGGGGATGATCGTAAACGCTGTATTCACAATGCGCATTCAGCAACTGAACACTGCAGTGGGCGCTTTGTCTGTAAACACATCCCCTATCATAAGCATCTGGAAACAGGACATTAGCATAGAGAAGCGGTGGCCGAGTGGTTTAAAAGGCACTGCTCTTTTGCGTAAGCTCGTGGGTTCAAATCCCGCACACCATTTTTGTTTCATTTTTTATTATTGGTTTTATAAATGTATATTGAGAACATCATATTGCCTTAATGTCATATTGTATTTTAACGTCATTTGAGTTTTACAGCATTACCTTTGCACACAAAATATCGCCGTCACAAACGGATTCTTTACAAATAACTAAACAAATACATGAACAGAAACTATTATCTTCTAAAGTGAAAATACATAGACATAAACACAAATTTATATCGGGTATATGAATCCTCAGCATATATAACTGCCCTCAATCGTTGGGGCATATATGATATCAGATTTAACAGTGCTGTTGATTTGGTTTATTTACGGACGCTCTTTAAGATATCAGGTCATCAGCGTCCCATTGAATTCAGTGAAGCGGCCGATCAATTTTGCTCAGAGGCCTCTTCTTTCAGACTTGAGATTCTTTTTTGTGCCCTGGGACATGAGACTCACCGCTTTACTTCCTTTGCGAAGGAAGCCATTCTTAGGATTTTTACACCCGAAAAAATGCACCGATCCTGGCCGGGATCTTGGGTTTACGAGGCAAGTATGGTTATCACTGGACCACCAGGACCGACTAACAACTAGTGGATGAGAGGCTGCAACATCCCAGGCTTCCTGCATTTGTGCCCCTACGCCATCTTTTATCCTTCGTGCATGTGCAGGAAATGCGTGTGCAGCAAATTGCATTTAGATAGAGTTAATACTGTTGGAAATATTATAATATATAATATGTTAACGTATATAAGAAACAATATTACGACACTAATTTGTCATATATTACAAAGGTATGTTAAAAATTGCTTCATGTCGTAAGGCGAATCTGCACTTTAAACATGGCATCACAGCGCACTCTGCCACAGAGCTAACGGAACACACACACAGTAGTCAGCGTCTTTAGTGCATGTCATATAACACAACTGCTGCAATCGCTACACAGCTTTGCTGGCACCTTGTGAACTGCGCGCTGTCTCGAGTAGGACTTTGAAGAATTTGGTGTTTAAAGGAGGCTCATTTTTTTTTAATAGCCAGGGATACTTATGTTCATGTCTGACAAACTCTGCTTACGTGAAATGGGATTTTTTTTTCTCACGCAAGCCATTTGGAATCAGAGTCAGAAAAAATTCGAGGGACTCGTATTACCGTGTTTATGCTCTTACCATCAGAGCCATTATTTCTTTTACTTAACACATTGCTTGTTAAAAAACACTGTTCATGTAAATTAACCTCAATAGTGTGGTTAACCTGAACCAGGCGTACTTAACTTTTTTATCATCTTTTCGGGATAGAATCTCTGCAACAAAATAATCTTAGAGGTGGTTCAAGTCCCGGCCGTGAGCTTCAATTTTTCTCACCTGATTTTGATTTTAAATTTTACTTACGTGTGTGATACTAATTTGGTCTATCAGGCTTATTAAAATATATAAAAAGTTAAGAATTTAAAAAATCGCCACTTAAACCCATCTCATTTGCAGCCGTTCCTAATAGCCTGCATTTTCTGACTTTATGAACTTCTGTTTTAATAAAGACGGACAACGAAGGCAACATTTTAGTGAAACCAGCCGAAGTATTTTCCAAAAGTAATTACAAGTGTAGTATAAAATTCGTATTGGGAATAGAATATAGGATAGATAGTAATAAAAATGCCTAAATAAAAAGATCACGGCCAGATCAAGAAGGTCAAGAATATATATACACATTAAAGCAGTCGGTCTCACATTGATCTATAGCGAGGAAAAAGTTTCAAATGGACCAGAAATCCATTCATACTAATGGAATGGAACTAATATATCTATGAACAAGAATGTCTATTTGGGCCAGCAGTAGCCTTCAATCACAGCAATGGTGCATGAGTGGCCGATGTCGTTATGGCGCGGACTTATGAGGGGGAGGCCTGGAGTTCCCTTTCCGCCAGGATTGTCCTTCCTGACTAATTTTTTTCTCAGGTTTCCTTAGTTATTAATAGCAAATGGCAGAAAGGTACCATGAACTTAGGCCTGTCTTAAAAAATCCCTTCCCAATTTCATCTCATGTATCACGTGTCACCGCCTATGAAGCCTCAGCAATAAAAACGGGCGTTAAACAAGATTAAAAATAAAAAACAGCAGAGGTGGGAAAATTAAAGGATAACAACATTAGCTTAGAAAGACTTTTGAAGCCCTAAATTCAACTTATTGGACAAATAAATTTACATTTCAGACACTGGAAATTATCAAATCCGTTTTATCAAGCGACGTGCATTTGTCTTGTGGTCAGTGTAGTCAACTCTATACCGCCACTATATAATTCCTGAACACGCATTACCGACCGCTTTTGCTAGAGGCGGTGGGGAGCTAACAAAAACATGTGCAATGGACAATCATAACGCAAAATGGAGAGTTCTTTGGTGATACGTCAAATGTGCAAATTGATCTTATCATTTGGAATTCCAAACCGGAAAATGCAAAGAAAAATAGAGACACTATGTTATTTTTTTTCTCTCTCTCTCAGTTGTATTTGAAAATGGAACGGTAGCGAATGCAATAATCGACTTTTGCCCATTTCAGTCTCACGGTTTCTGAGTAGAATAGATTATTTATAAGTATAGCATTTTATATAAGTGTTAATATTCTTTGCGCGAATTTCATATATATATATATATAATTTTTATTCTTATTCTATTTTTGAAATAGTCCTTTACACGTATTTTGCGCTTCTCTATTGGCATTACTGACAATCGGCATTCTTCTATCGCAAGATTGCTTGAAAAGCGTAAATACGAATATACATTATTATAATTTTGTAAGCCAAGTTTAGAGGAATTATATATAAATTCTTATTTTATTTGTGAAATAGTCCTAATAAATATCACTCGAGATCTGAGTTTTCCAGATAAGCTCACGTTCGTGAATTTATCGGTAATCTCAGACCCTCTCGTGATATTACTTGTGATAAAGCCGGGGCAACTGTTTCTGTAGTATGCAAACACAAGACTTTATGCGTAAGCTTTACTAACGACCAAATGTGCTCTTTGCGCTCTTTATTCTATTTCATTTCTCTCCAATAGAATTTATATAACTCAATAGAAGTTTTGCTATATATGTGTGTTTTGTGTGTATGCATGTGTGTGTGTGGTGTACGAAAAAAGTTTTCGACGATTCGCCGGATGAAATGGAACTCATCAAAATACCCATAATAAAAATGATCCTTCGGAAAGGTAGTTTCTTCTGTAGTAAATGTGGTTGATAATATCATTTTATCTCATCAGTATGCTGAATAAGCTTTATACTTTCTGAACATCCTGGAAAATATCGCCAGGAGTAAATGCGCCCACTTTAAATTGTCCCGAGAGAAATTTGTTCATTTTCACTCTCTGGTAGCATATTTATAGTCTTTTTTTTAGTCTACAAACATATTGCAAAATTAAATATTAACCTAACCTAAACTAACCTACCCTAGTTGAGTACAGACAAAGATCTAAATTTTTAGTTTACCAGCTTAATATAATCTTTTTTTATTTTAATGCAACCTGTTGAATTGAAATATTAGCAATCGTAAACAAAAAGAAATATTGTAAGTGGAGGTCAAGAGGGTGAAAATAGGCGATTTTATCTTAAGGCCGATTGGGAGGATTTTTTCCCGCAGCTTTTAGCATGCCACATTTATTTCGGGCATTTTTTTTTTTCTCGCTATACATTTCCTGAGACCCTTTCGTTTTCATTGCAGTGATTAATTAAGAGCTTTGAAATACAGCATAGTCATGGCTGAGTTGCCCTGTATATGCTATGTACAGGTAGAGGGGTAGAGGATGTTAAAATAAAAATACACACACACACACACACATGCTGATGCGATATTACAGAGCTCAAAGACTTTCAGTTGATAATAATGATAAGTCCTATGCTCGCAACTTGAGTATACATTTTTTTTATATATTGTTTTTGTAGTCAAAGCGGTAATATATTATAAAAGGAGTAGGATGTAATAATTAGCCGTTTAAACACTCAAACGCTGCATGGTGGTAAAAGGAAAAGAGCGTTTTCAGCAACATGCTGAATTCATTGTTTGATATTATTAATTAATTTAGGTATTTACGTTAATACAATAAAGACAATCAATATTATATAGAGCAATATATATATATATATATATGCCCCACAGTTATTTTGGAAATATAACAGTATATTTAATTTTACTGTATGCATTTCCCCAAATTTCTGAGTAAAGGCCTGCTCCCACTAAGCGAAATCGAATCGCATCGAATCGAAGAGAAGCTCCTTCTGCCGCTCTAATCTAATAGAGCAGAATCGAAATTTTCGACTTGGAAAATTTTCTCTTCAGCTCAAAATGTTTCGTTTACTTGTGCTAACTGCTTTATGAGAAGGAGCAGAGAAACAGGAAACGTGAAACTACGACGGAAATATTACATTCACGAAATGAGAAATTTCAGTATTATTTCAATACTTGCTTCGCGACGAAATTAAATTTAAGGAGTATTTTAGAATGAGTATTTCAAAGTTTCAGCACCTCGAAATACTAAAAGCATTAACAAAAGAGTATACATCATTTTGTGCTCCAATATATCCTCTTTTAAGAGCGGTTATCTGTAGGGAAATTTTTTATTATATTGTAAATAATTCACAATTCTATATTTAATGGAATGTAATGTATTGCCTGTGATAAAAACTGCTTGGCCGCTCATGATGCTGTACAACGGATAGCACAGGCATGTTTTCCCTTCTTTTGGCCTTTTTATCCTGTGTTCTTGTGTTCTTTTCTTCACAAGCACATTGAAAGCATTATGGATATAATTGCCAATTGTAAAAACGTGATACTTGATAGAAAAAAACGGATTGCAGTTTTGAAATCAGATTTAGTAAATGAGACACATTTTTAGTAAATCCCAGAATCACGCATAGAGTGTTATTAGTGCTTTCATAATACCACGGGTACACATTGCGAAAAGGAAAGTTTATGTACGTATTTCATAAAGGAGATTAAAATGCAATTTTCAGCAAAATCTCTTGTGTACTTTTTTTCTCCAGAGAAGCTGTACGGTTATATGTAAACAAATTTAGTCAAAGAGGATCTATCTCGATAAGAATAGAAGGGTAGAATGGTATGTGATTATGAGATGAATCTAGATGAACTCGGAAATCGTATACCGAAAAATCTCCTACTGTTGCCACCGGAAACAAAAAAAAAAAAAAAAAAAAAAAATGAAAGCAACAAAAAAACCATTGAGTCATTACTAAGCATCGGAATGCTTAAGCATTACAAACAGAATGACCCGAAAAGAAATTATGTTGGTATAGGTCTAGATAACACGAGTAGGGGTACAATAGGTCGCGAGCTACAAACTACTATTTCCCCTTACACCTGTTAGTTCTTGTTTACCTGCTCATACTTGAGATCTTGCCCTTTGTTTGAGTGTGCCTAACGTCAATGTTAAGTGCTTAAGAATTCCGATAGTCGTTACTGTTGTCCACCAATTGCTGAGCCTCTGTAATTGGATTTTGTGGAGTTATATGCATAGCGTACTTGATCCACCTTTTATATTCTTCAATAACAAAGCATGTATTGCATGCATTTAAATGTCCAAGATGCCGCGACTCAAAATGAAAACACTGAAGCTCATAGATAACGAGCTTACGCACGAAACTCACTTACACGATCAGAAAATTGATGTATGGTACGTAATTTTATGTAGTGACAACTTAAAAGAAAGCCAGAATTTCAGAGTGAAATTTCACTGGGTTCGGCGACTAGTGAGCCGCTACATTAGCCGCCGGCTATCGGCCAAGTTCATGTGCGAAGGCTCTGTATTAGACATCACCAGCTTTACGAGTCTTTATTTTTCCAATGATGAAACGAATATGACTTTCTTTTACCCCTTTACACGCTATTTGAATCACTAAGTTCATAACCGTTTGTAACAGTTCCTAATTTTAAATTACAATAAGGACGAATTCCAATTCTTGTAGTACACGTTAGAAAAATGTATATCAAATCAATTTTAAATTTAAAGTATACTATTAATACAATTAGAACATTAAGTATGTTAATAAAACTCTTTTGGATTTTCTCAAGGCAACATATCCTGAGATGAACTTCTTTTATATGGGACACTTCAAATGCATGCTTTTGCTGCCACACTGAAAACAAAGTGCGGCAATATAACTCCATAAACAAACGCGCTACTGCCTCTGTAGTCTGAAAGGGAAAGTGTTCTGTTTACGCACGTAGTAATTTAGTAGTTCCTCGGCGAAGGTCTTACTATGTGATTAAAATGGGTTCTTTGTGGCTTCTATTGAGCAGCTAGTCTTTGTGAGTCATATATACTGACATCGAAAACTGCAAATACAACTTGCAGATATTTCCATACTATAAACTTGTCGATATTTAGGAGAAACTGGCGCTATAGGCAGTAAACATTTTGAAAGAAGAAGCACATTTTTTTCTTATGCACCATGAAGGATGTTCTAGGAATCTGTTGAGGAATTCAAATCATAACAGAAATATTCCTAATACTTAAAATTATTAATATGAAAACTTGGCAAAGAAATTACCTAAACCGCTCTAAAAGGCTATTAACTGGCATTTAGTGGTATCGAATCGAAGGAATTTCTCTTAGTAATGCATTTAAATGGAAACTAGCTGAAGGAGACACGCCGAAAGGAATCGAAGGGAATTCCTGGGCAAGAATATTTGTTCCGCTGGTGGAGTGGAACTTGAGCTTTGTGTACCGTCAGAAGTAATCGCGAACTTTCGAGGTAAACAAACATTTGATAGTGCAATCTAAAAACAACGCAGTAATTTGATTATTGGAGGTTACAGCGCAATATTGTACAGTCATAAAGAATGAAAAAGAAAAAATAAATAAACAACAAACATTACCACAATAATTATGCCCGTGATAATACCTCTGTTAAATAAGCAAATTAAAAAAAAATCAACATTTGTAGTTTGTTAAAAAATGGGAATGAACCCAGTATTTTCGTTTCAAATTTGGTATGATCACTCGAAAATAATACATATACAGAGGATGCCAAAAAATGTATACCCACTTCAAGCACAGAAAAAGTGTGTAAACATAGCAAAACTCACACAGAAAATGATGAATACTAATCATCTAAACTTTTACAATTACAACAGCTGCTCAAATGCCCATCATAGGCATCGATACACTTCTGAGCACGTTGAACTACTGATTGAGCAACGTTTGTGAAAGTGTCCTCAGCGATTGCAGCACATGCCGTTTCAATTTCTTCCCGAAGTGCTGCCAGTGTAGCTGGTTTTCTACGGTATACAACATCCTTAAGAGTTCCCCATAGGTAGAAGTACAACGGAGAGTGCGGAGGAAACTCAATCGGACCTCTTCGTCCTATCCAGTGCCTTGGAAGATTGTCATCAAGATACGCACGTACATCTCGGTGGTAATGTGGTGGTGCACCATCCTGTTGCATACGGTACCACGAGTCTCTAATTTGTCTCGAATGCGTGCAATTGTTACTCGCGTTGGCGGTTCTGTTCTGTACTCACGTCTCCATTGCATTTGAACTTCAACAACTGTTTCGGTTTTTCAATGTCTCTTAAAAATTGCTTTCCGTTGTTCAAACGATAATCTTGGCTCCATTTTATTGTAGCAACGCTAGCATAACGTTATTTGAGTCTCATCTGTTTGCAGAACATCATACGACAATCTTGACTTCATTTGTTCATTGTTGATTTACCTGTCACGTAGCAGCTATCATAATGTATGGAGTCATATCTGTTTACAGAACATCACACTACATATTACTGTTGTTTTTCGGTTGAACTTTTAAATAAATTAAATAGACATCTACCGTGAAAGTGTATACATTTTTTGGTGCCCTCGGTGTTTCATCCCCTAGCAGGAATTTATAAAGCGTATGAAATTCACCATGCATAAGTCTTGTTAAAATGTGCCTTGTACTCAGGTTTTTAAGCCGTTATTTAATTCTTTTTTCTATGCCTATTCACGTAAACGAGCTAGTGCTATTATGCAATCCACTTTCTAACTCCGCGCGTACACTTCTGTTCCGTTCTTTTCTGTGCGGTTAGGTTCGATTCGATTTTATTTCATTAGGGGTGAGCGGCAGGTATTTATCTTCGCTTCGGCTCCGCTAAGTCAGAGCATATCCGCTAGCACTCTCGAAGTCAGTGATGCTGCCGAAGAAAACTCCACTCTGCAAGGAGGATTCAAATGTTACAGATGTGTTCACATATGCCGCAGATTCTGGACCATTTGTGGTGGTACGGATCATTTCACAGGCTGGCCTGCTGTTCGCACCGTACTCCCACCGCAAGATCGCTAGTAACCCTGAAGCCTCAATACCACACCACCAACTCTGCAACCGCGCCAAATCACTACAGCAGGAAATATATATTCCTTGTTATTAATAGACAAGAATGGAAACCGATCATATTACTTTCATCTGAAGTAATTGCGCTAGCTTTTATGATCCTCTTCATAAGAGAATCTTCTGCCATTTTGGAGGAATCTCACCAGGATCTTACTGTAAGAGTTGAACTAAGAAACTTATCAAATCCAAAAGATTTCAAGTAAACCTTAAAAGTTGCAATAAACGAACGAAACGCTTTCATAAACAATTAAACATTTACATATTTATCCATCTTCACCTACAGAGCCTTCGTTTGGACGGGTGGCCGGCTTAACGGGCATCTACTTTTCACCGGGAAGCATGCTGTTTGCGGGCGAAGTCGGGTATTCATAATCCCTTGAATTCAAGCGCATAGATTTCTCTCGCAAATTATAACTACAATACCTTCTCATAGAATATCTTCTTCTTTAGCCAATGCCCGTTCTTGGCTGGTCAGCCATTTGACGCCATGCCACCCAGTACATCCGTGCTCGTCCTTCTAATCAATCTTCTCTTGAGTCGCTCTGAAGTGCTGGATGATCAGCCGTTCCTTCCTCTTTTGTGCAGAGGGGGCAGATCGGAGAGTCAACTACGCCGATTCTGTGCAAATATTCTTGTAGGTAATCGTGGCCTGTGGCCGTCCTGAAGGTAGGGCAGATTGTTGGGGATAGTTTTGATATAATCGGTTCCCATCTTTTACCAACTGCTGCTGCCCTCCAGGAGTCAACGACGACTTTCTTTAACTGTTTGAAATTATAATGCAAATAATGGCGTAGATAGAATGGTGGTGAAGGTTGATTCATTGTGCATGCTTCCTTTGCCAATATTTTAATAGTTCATCAATTAATTCCACAGCTTTTCTCTGTTTTCAGGCTGTGTAGCGCTTGTTTTAGTTGCTTGAGGTTGAAATCAGCATTCATAATTTTTGTTTTCTTTCTCAGGCATAGGCAGGGCAGGTGGTATATTCTTGTTACGACGTTGAAGTGTGTCTGGGGTACTTCACGAAAAACTGGCAGAGGATCTCGGCAATATCATGTTTACCTGTAATGGTTTTGTCGTTATAGGATGTATGGTGGACTTTGAATGAGTTGCGGTCATTATTCAATTAAGAAATGAAGCGATGGACTTTGGTTCCATCTTTTCTGTAGTCAAGTTTACACAAGAAAGAGCGAAATGACTGCCGCTTGATTTTTACAATTTCCTTCTGTAAGGTAGTCTGAGCTATTCTTAGTTCTGTTCAGTCCTTCAGAAGCCATTTCCCTTGCTTCGTTTCGTTTTATTTTCAGGAGAGTCAGCTCACTAGTCCAAAAAGGTGAGTATTTCTTTACTTGTCCACGAGGTTATGCCCTTGATGGCAGCTGTAAATAGGGTTTTGACAATGTTATCAAAGATTCTAGTAGGGTTGTGCTCGATAAGAGTGATACACATGTCACATTCAATCATAAACTTCTTCCAATCCACTTAAAATTACAATGTCTTTGGATATTACTCTTCGGTACAGGTTGTATCTTGATGTGCATTACGGTGACCACATCCAGCTGGGTCATCTAGAAGGTTGTGAGTAGATTGGTTCCTCAGATGGGCGTGGGGTAAAACGAGGTCTGGTCTACTAAGATGCTCAGCAAACGACAGACAGGTTGTCTCGGTGTCTATCAAGAGATTTAGCTTCGTCGATTAACTCTCAATAGTGTTTCCCACTGCTGTCGTTTAGCTATATTCCCATTTCAGGGATTGTGCGCCAAAGTCCCCCACCGCTAAGGTATTCTTAGTTATAGCATGCTGCAAGGTTGAAATGTCTGGGATGTTCCGTGGGAGGTTATAGATAGCCACTATACGGACATGCATCTACTTGAATAGCTTCTAGTTTGTCCTCTGCTTCCACTTCATGCAGCATTTTAAAATGAGAAGAGAAGTTATTGCTTATGCCAATTATCATTCCGGCAGCTATTTGGCGACCGCGCCGAAGTGTGTATAGTGTAACCGTTCAGTTGGTGGAATTGGATTCTATCGGTCGCAGCGCCGGCCTCCGAGATAATAAAAATAGCAATTCCATTGTTATGAAATAAAATATTTAGCTCGCTGAACTTCGAATTGTTAGTCCGCCTGCGTCCCGAAAAGCCTTGATAAGGGCCGTTTTTTGTATAAGTAGATGTTCTATCATTGACATGAATGCTCTGCTGTGGCGGAGAGTGTAGCTCATTTAGCGTTACCCAGGGTACACTGCGAGGAGGTGAGCTACATTACACCCTATAAATAGAAATATAGAAAGATCTGGAGAGCGTGCTGCCCATAATCCCCATACTAATGACTGTATTTTCAAAAATGTCAATTAATTTTAACGAGAGATCAGCTGTATGCGCTATAGCATAATCTTGTTGAAAATATGCCTGTGAATATTCAATGTGACTCAATTATTCTAGGAATATTATGATTATGTTTTCTCTGTACCTCTGCCTATTCAATGTATCTTTAAAACATGTAGATACTATACTTTTGTAATCATTCACAGCACACCAAACACAAAAATATTTGGTCATTCAAATGCATGTTTTCTTCTCTTCAGTATCTGTTGTTTTGTGCCACTATGACCATGTAAATAAAACCATCCTATGTGTGAAAAATAAATAAATAAATAAATAAATAAATAAATGAAATTCAATAGAGCGATCATTAACCAAAAGAAACTCTTCGCCAATACGACTAGCTGGTTCGTATTTATGGTAACATTTAGACATAAAATTGTGCTGTTCTAGAGCCAACTGTCCCATCTTTACGAAGCTCAACTACTGCACTGCTTCGAAACAATGTGCAAGTACATGATGGGAGACACAGGGAAAAGTGAGGAACGCCGCTCGCAGCCGAAGGGATTCAAAACACCGCGTGTGTGGGATAGTTTTCACGTGAAAGCTCTGTATCATCATCTAAGTTGTGAATACTAAATGAAAAAGCCTAGAGCTTCACTAAATAATACATTTTGTGCACAGGTATGAGAGTAAAGGAACATTCTTTATGAAATCAAATACAAATCCATCTACACCACTTCTGTTGTAGCACAAAGTGCTCACATGTTCAAATTTCTTAAATTTACCAGCCCTTTTCTTAAGTATTAACAATTCTGCAGCTGCATTTCGCTTAGTGTTGTCATTCAGTGCTGCAAATTTAAGTTTATTATTTAAATCTTGACATTTAGAGCTTTCATAAACTTGAACAGCCAATAGTTCTCTTCATATTAGTTTAATAAATATTCTTATTTTACTAAATCTTTTAGTTCTGAGTATTTCTCAATAAGTATAAAGCAATAGCTTTCACAGATAATCCAGCTTCTAATAATATTTATTTTGTGTAGTGTTTAACGCCCGTTTTTACTACTGAGGTACCACAGGCGGTGAACACTGATGATACATAAAATGAAATGATAAATCGGGAAAGGATTTTTTTAAGGAAGAGCAGCGTTCCAGGCCTAAGTTTAGGGTACCTCGCTGGCATTTGCCAGTTATGAGGAATGAGGAAAACCTGGAAAAAAACCCAGTCAGGGAGGACGGTCCTGGTGGGATTCGAACCCCAGACCTTCCGCTCACAAGTCCGCGCCTTAACGACCTTGGCCGCCCGTGGCGGTTTCTAAATATATCACAAGAGTAGATGAATAATGAAAAGTTGTGTTAATATGTTAATTTATTGCTACGTTTGGGATTCTATTGGGAATACTATGTCTATGTCATATATCTACAGTAAGATACGCTTTAGCTAATAGGTTAGTGAGATGAAAACATGCTTTGTGACCAGCAGGTTTTACGACATACATCAATGCAGGTTTGGAAGTTTCACGAGTAGCAACATTATTCCTTTCAATCATGTCCATCAGATTTTGTCTTGTTCGTTTTAAGGCCTGCCACTACATACGTTATTAATTATTTTCATTCGATTTGCATAGTAAATTTATTTAAAACACATTTTTCTAACATTCCGGCCCAGTTGTTTTTTGTTATACCACCTTTCCGTCCGTTGTTACAAACTTTCTGCGCTCAATTTCCGTATTTCCTTTTTTTCTTAACTGGACTCTTAACAAGCAGATTCAGACATTTTATAGTTTTTATACATCCGACGTTTAAGTAAACATTAAAATCAAAGTACAAACAACTCTTATAAATAGCTTAAACAATATGACATCGACCGCCTCCCTGGTTTAGAGTAACGGTTGCGATTACTAATCCGGAGGTCCTGGATTCGAATCCCGGCCAGGTCAAACTGTCTGGGTATTTTTTTCTCCAGAGTTTCGCCAGATAGCTTTAAAGCCCAAAGACTTCAAGCTGCACTATCATTAATTTATTTAATTTCATTATTTAATTTCATTCATTCCTACAGATTTATACCGATATTATTCAAGACGCCACAAGAAGACCAATGCTGTCAAAGTGACATAAATAAAAAAAAAAAGGCCATCATGATAACAAACAGCAGATTACTCTGTGGACAGATAATTTAACTATAGCGATACTGGGGGCTAAATGTTCCATTTAAAACTGTACTTACGACCCACCCTCACTAAAATATAAACATAACATAACATGTCTGTTATAAATGTAATAATAATATTTTATATATTGTAGCTAGTGATGTAGACAACTCTTTCTATATATTTATATTACGCCATAGCTATAACCTGTAAATTGCATGTGAAAAAAAAGAGAAGACTCGTTGTTTCCTTACGGAAGCTAAGAAAGCCAACAAAAGAGTCATAAAACCTCCATTCAGAGGAAGTCACCCGAGGGACAAGTGTGAAGCGCTTTTTTCTGTTTTAAAAGGGCACTACTGCAAGGTTATTAATAGAAGGATATTTAATTCCGTTTGGGGCTCTGACCCCGACCTGTGGTTGTTCAAATAGCCCTTTAAATCAGTCAATGGCAACATAAGTTTTAAACTTTCAAATAACAACGATTGGTACGTACGGCAGGGGAATTTTAACCAGTCAATAATAAATGTATGTTTCAAAATTTTAAAGAAATGCGCGAGGCTTGCAAGTACCTTTTGGCGTCTCCTAGCCAACAATGTTTCATTTGAACTTAATATATAAGGAAGAGTTTGCTCTGCTGGGGCCCCAGCTTTTTGAAGTTTTATATGTGGCGAGACACAGGCCGTCCAAGTTCTACACGCCGCGAGACGCATTTCCTCATTCAGTTCGACTTAGTTAAGCAGTTCGCAGAAGCAGTTGTAAGTTCGATTACTAAGGCACGAAGCTATAAGACCTACACGCGGCAAGATAAACGCAGTTCGCAGTACTCATTTTAAGTTCGACTTTTAATTTCACGCCCCGCGGCACTCATCTGTAAGTTTCACACGCGGCAAATAAAGTTGTATCGGCGTAGCTAAATTCAGAAAAACACCAGAGGACGCCAAAGATTTTGGACATAATAAAGTACCAATAGATATGACGCATCAACAAAATACAGAATTCACCCTGTGAAATTGTCATTGAAGCGTGGACAACAACACCTAAGTGACCTAAAACCAAGCTATGTACAAAAACACTTCCAAATTGACATCACAACATGAGGCCACTCGATGTTGATAATGGATCGTTTCAACATTGGGCACATAGCCGGACCCGACTAAACAACTTCATAATTATGCTCTAATTGTTGGGTCCATACTAAACCTCTTCATAATTCGGCACCGAATGTGGCTACCGTAACAAATAGCTTCAAATTTTCACATATGGCATATAACAACACCCATACCAATAATTTTTTTTTACTTCAATGAAATTTTGTATTGGCTACTGCAAAAATGAAAATAATTAGAGGCAACTTTTCTAGAGGAACAAAATAGCTATCTTAGTTTATTTTATCGCACTCTTCTATTATTTTTGGTGATAAACAGCACATACTGAATCTACACGTTAACTCTTCCTGAATGGATGATTTGGTCTAAGTCGCTGGAGATAATGACAAAACTATGGCGAAAATTATAGAGCAAAGTGTCCACTGAACGAAGAACAACATATTTCAGCTCTCGGCTCTTAGATGGGTGTAGCAGAAAATATCTCCCTGAGACATTTTGAAACCCCTTTTTGTGAAGTTAGGCCAACAAAAGCCTAAGAGTTGTGTGTTTGATGATCAGAACAATGAGAAATCAGGAATTAATGTTTTAATGCGTATAGTGTATACAATCATTGATCATATTTTGTTTTATAAATATTATTTTAGTAAATCTAGGGGAAAAATAGCATTACTGCTGCGTTTTTGAGGATGTATTAATAATACTCTTTTGTATGAGAGCTTTTAAAACAGAACAATATGTAATAATCATGCATAGGAACAAATATCCGCCCTCAGTACGTTATTTTTTATTTTATTTATTTATTTTTTCCCCCAGATCGGTTGGCTTATTCTCTAATAAGCTATGGTAAATTTTACCATATATAACGCTCGAAGTTAATGTTTATTTTCCGGTTTCATAATTTTCATGTTTCCGCAAACAGCGTTCTACCCTGCTAAAACCGATAATTTGCATGCTACTTATGTATACATTCATTTGTCAGGAGCGTAATGCTGGCAGTCTAGTAGTCCATTATTTTCCCTTCACTAACTCGCATGACTGGTCACGTTCATAAGTCAGACCTATTCTTACTAAAACTACACTTTCTTGGTGTACTCACTACTGGAAAAAAATTAACAAAACACAAGACGATACGTGTAGATTTTGTAAAACACAGGATAACCCAGAGCACATGTAATTTGAATGTACGAGGTCTGTTCAAAAAGTATCCCGAATTTTATGTTTTTTCAAATAGTATTTATTTATTCATGAACATCTATTTTGTACCCTTTAAAGTAATCCCCACCAGATATTATTTACTTGTTCCAACGTTTTTTCCAATCCTCGAAGCACTTTAAAAAATCGTTTTTTTTGGGATTTTGTTCAGCTCCTCCTTCGACCCGTCTTTATCTCGTCAATCGTGGCGTAGCGTCGTCCTTTCATGGGCCCCTTCAGTTTTGGGAACAAAAAAAGGTCACAGGGGGCCAGGTCTGGGGAGTACGGTGGCTGCGGCATCATAAGTGTGTTATTTTTGCCCCAAAATTCGCGCACAAGCAACGATGTGTGAGCAGGGGCGTTATCGTAGTGCATAAGCCAATTTTTGTTCTTCCACAAATCCGGGCGTTTCTAGCGGATTACTTCGCGCAAATTGCGCATAACTTGCAGGTAATATTCCTTATTGACCGTTCTACCCTGTGGCAAGAGCTCATGATGCACCAAGCCCCTGCAATCAAAGAAAACTGTAAGCAAAACCTTCACATTCGACCGAACTTGGCGCGCTTTTTTCGGTCTTGGCTTGTGTGGCAGCATCCATTGGGATGATTGAGATTTAGTTTCCACGTCATAACCATAAACCCATGATTTGTCACCAGTTATGACCCTATGGAGCAAATTTGGATCGTCGCGGACAGAGTTCAACAGCTACTTAGCAACGTTAATGTAATGGTGTTTTTGGTCGAAATTGAGCAAATTTGGTACGAATTTTGCGGCGACCCGTCTCATGCCCAAATCATTGGTAAAAATCGAATGGCACGAGCCAATCGATATGTTTAGGTCCTCAGCAACTTCTCTAACCGTGATTCGACGATTGGCCAATACTATTTCCTTCACTTCTTCAATGTTTTCGTTTGTTGTTGACGAGCTCGGGCGTCCGGGACGCTCTTCGTCGTTCACATCTTCTCGACCCTCTGAGAACATTTTGTACCACCGATAAACGTTCCTTTGGTCCAAGGTAGCTTCACCATATCCCACATTCGGAATACATCCACGCACTTAATTTTGTTTTTCACACAAAATTTGATACAGATTCTTTGTTCCATTTTTTGGAATAGCCAATAGGAAGACGAGCCAAAACAGGTCCAAGCAAAATAGCTGTCAACAATTAACTGAACATTCAAAATGGCCGAACTTGTCAACATAAGTGAGGGACATGAGTACCAACATAACGCCACAAAACAATCGAAAATGGAATATACGTAGCCCGCGGAAATTCAAAATTCGCGATTCTTTTTGAAGAGATCTCGTATACGCTATTTAGAACAGGTGAGAGAAGAAAGAGAAAATTTAAGTGGCCATCAGGTAGCACACTGTCATAACTGCACCAGCACAAGGGCTAGGGACAGGCGAAGCGTGCATTTCCTTTACAACATTCATAATTGTGTTCAAAAGTGAATGTACGTTCAAGCGTTAAGGGGATGATCTTATTTATTTTTCATCTTGTTATATTCACACGTGACTCAGTATAGCCGAAGTGCGGAAAACTAGTCTAGGGCAAGTTTTATTTAGAATACTCGTGGCATATAGACCTTATGAAAGAAGAACAATTCATATGTAAATTTTATGTAATACGAAGAATGTCATAAATAATGGAAATTATTTATTTATTTTTTTCGCATAAGAGACAACATGAAAAATCTAAGATAAGCGATTGAAAATGTATGTATGGAATGTACTTTCGAATGAAGCCACTAGATGGTGTATGTGAGCAGAACTGCGTGTCTCAGCACGCCCAGAAGCTCAGTTGATGAACGACAGTAGTCAGAAATGGAGGTCACGATTCGTGAACAACGTGCACATGCATTTCTCCGCGGACAAGGATGTACTAGTGATGGTGGTTAAACGCGAGGATAGGCGCTGGGCACTTGTGAAATTAGAAGAGAAACGAGGAATTCCAGCGAAAACAAAGCACATTTTACGGGAGGACTTGGACATGCGGAAAATGTGTGCAAAGTGGGCGGGACATCAATTAAGTCAGGTACAGAAGTGGACTCGCTATGAAACATGTTGCATGAAGAAGGGAATGTCATGCTGAATGACATCATTGCAATTGATGGTAAGGGCATATGAACCAGAACTCAAGCGACAGTCCAGTGAATGGCATCATCCTGGGTCACCACGCCAACCGAAGTTTTGGCTAACTCCTTTACCAACAAAAGTTATGATCATCCAGTGAGTAAGGGAACTGTTATGAATGCACAGTATTACAACTTTTTTGTCACAATGTTGTAGAGTAATGCTATTTTCATAAAAACACATTTTCCCCTCTTACCTCCATTCCTAACCACCGTCACTCATCAACTTAATAGAGACACTCAGCTCTGCTTACATACTTAATCCGAAAGTTCATTTCATACACCTCCCTAGATTTTTCGTGTAGTCCCTTATTCGCGATAAAAAAGAAATCCCCATCACTTATGAGATATCCCTTAATAATATTTAATAAATACAAAGTATGTTCAAGATTTATACGCTTTGGATGAGGCCGGCTGTTCTTAAATTCAATACGCAAATTGCTAGAAATAATTGACAAGAGAAGAGAGTGCAATTAGTATGTGCTTAAATAAGATACATTGTTCGTAAATACGAGAACCGAGAAGTAGGTGGGAGTTTAGAGAAAAATTAAGTAACGCTTGTAAGACATTAGTCACCTTACTTTTTTCGGAGTGTGTAGAAAAACTTTTGCTAGAGATAAAATCGGAACTGAAAATTGGATAGCGGTTAGAGCATTACATCCAAACAAGAGCCAAACACAGCAATCAAGGGCTCGTTGCGAATGACTAAAATAACAGATGCACAGGGTATGAGATTCTGCCCTATATGTTCGAAGAAAGAATCATGGGGAGCTTATGCTGGGGTACTGTAACAGGACTGAAGAATAGAGAAAGAGACTCCATTTTACAACCGAGGGAGAGGGCATTGGCAGTGCTGGACTTTTCTGGCAGATAGGAAGGAGGAAGAGGGAGTAAGTAAATTTTTAAATAAAGTGAGACAGCTCAGATTGGAAGAAGCAGACAACCGGAAAATGGGTAGGGGAACATGAGTCAACCTTTTTTTTTAACTATTTATAAATATATGTGTGGGATTATAAGTTATTTACTTTTGTACTGTTTTCTTTTTTATTTATTTTATTTAGATATTTACAATTTTTTCTTTTGCCATTTATTTATTTATTTCATTATGTATATTGTTTGTCTCTTAAGAGCTAATACTGCTTTATACAATTTCGCATATGTTTTACTGCATTGCGGAAGCATGTACGGTCCCAGGACCCATTACTACTACAACCACCACCATTACTACTACTACTACTACTACTACTACTACTACTACTACTACTACTACTACTACTACTACTACTACTACTACTAATGCTACTACTATTACTACTACTACTACTATTACTACTACTACTACTACTACTATTACTATTACTATTACTACTTCTACTACTACTACTATTACTACTATCATTACTACTACTATTACTACTTCTACTATTACTACTTCTACTACTACTATTACTACTACTACTATTACTACTACTGTTACTACTACCACTACTACTACTATTACTATTACTACTGCTACTACTATTACTACTACTATTACTACTACTACTACTATTACTACTACTATTACTACTACTACTACTACTACTATTACTATTACTTCTATTACTAATGCTACTATTACTACTAATGCTACTACTGCTACTACTATTACTACTATTACTACTACTACTACTACTATTACTACTATTACTACTACTACTATTACTACTACTACTACTACTACTACTACTACTACTACTACTACTAACTACCAGGCAACTTTTCTCTATTTGTGAGACGTGGTTTTGAATATATAATAATGGATATATTAAGTTAACACATATACAATTATAAGAGGAGCACTTGAATAAATATAAAAAATATGAAAATTTAGCAATTCAAAAATCTTTTTATTTTCAAATAATGTATATGAGCCGTAATGAAACAGCTATATTCGAAAATGACACTTATAATTATAGACTTTTAGTTGCACACTTAATACTCTTATAAAATTTATAACCTTAATTTGCAAGCATAAGCGGTTTTTAAATGTCAATTTAGCAAGGATATACATAATGTTCTGATTACACAATGGCTTGCGTGATCGCTGTAGAAGGGCTAAAGTGTTGTAGTTCATAGCGCTCAACTTATCAGGCTGTAATCACCTGCTACGTTAGCACCACATTTAACTGGTCATGCTACATGGGCATTTTCACCTCGTAACGAGGAAAGCGTATGTAAACTTCCCTGTGTTGTGTTAGAATCAGGTTAAGATTCTTTACTTTTCTCCTCGTCTTAATGAGATGCTTTTACAGCTGTACGTTGTCACTGTCGATCGAACACTGCCTAATGAAAGAGTGGCACAAATATTTTCTGAAATGTTCATCATTGATGGAGTAAACTGTGAGCCATTTTGAAACGCGGTTTTTGGTGGGGCGTAAATATAACTATCTCCATAACTACCCATATAACAACTCTTATCATACTACCACTGGTACATTAAACAAAACAGTACGATTACCACTACTGTTGCCAGCACCAATAGTACTTATACCACCACCGTAACCAATACTACTACCGCCACTAGTATCAGTAGTACTATCGCCTACACTTTCACAATATTACTAATATCACTGTTTTAACCAGTATTGCCTCCACCATCAGCAAAATTACTGCTACAACCACCATCAATACTCTCATAATCTTTAGCAATTTTACTATTACTACCATCATCACCAATTACTACTGCTACATAGTACCAATTCCATCAGCAACACCAATACCTATTAAAATCACTAATTCACCACAAGTATTATTGCTGTCACCAACCCCAATACCATTTTAACAGTCATTCCAATACTACTACCCCCATTAAAATCACTAATATTACTAATACCACTACCTTCACCAGTACTATCATCACTAATACTAATCTTACTACTGCCACTACCATCGCCAATATTGTCACCATCATTAACAACCTTCTCCAATTACTACTGCTATCATCACCTATACTATTAATACCACTATCGTCAATAAATTAACTATAATCCGGCCAGGATCGATGAATTTTAGGGCGTAAAATCCTAGGTTGAGTTTCCTTTGAAAGAGGAATAAATCCTTTGGTCCCGTTACAGCATGTAAAAGAACCACACGTCTGAAAGAAGAGACCTCTGAGCAAAATGTATCGGCCGTATCACACCTTGAATACACTTTTTTAAATTTGATTTATTTATGGACGCTCTTTAACATCTCAGGTAATCAGCGTCCCATTCAAATCAGGGCGTGAAACGACCAACACTTTTGCTCAGTGGCCTGTTCTTTCCGGTTTGATTTTTTTTAATTGCCGTAAATGTACGACACGGGACCCACGCTTTATTTCCCTTCCGAAGCAAGCCATACTTAGGATTTTTACACCCCGAAAAATCCATCGGTCCTGGCCGGGTTTGGACCCGCGATATTCAGTTTAGGATGCAAGTATGGTCTCCACTACACCACCAGGACCGACCACCTTGAATAGATTGGGACTGGTAACTAAAAATGTTAAAGAGCGCCCTTAAAAAAACAATCTAACCTAATCTATTATCGACTAATGTAACCAATATCACCACTATCACAATACCACTAATAACATCACCAGCCCCATATCAACAAACACTGCTAACACCACGACCACTACAATCAACACTACCAACACCACCACCACAATCAACACTACTAACACAAACACCACCACAATCAACACTGCTAACACCACCACCACCATCAACACTACTTACCCCACAACCACTACAATCAACACCACCAACACCACCACTACCACAACCACAACCAATTCTACTACCACCAATATAAAATAATGCTATTACTATCTTAATCAATACTACTAATATTGCCATCATATTCGCTACTACTACTACTACTACTACTACTACTACTACTACTACTACTACTACTACTACTACTACTACTACTGCTACTGCTACTGCTACTGCTACCACCACCAATTGCACCATCGAAATTACTGCTTCACTACCATAAAATATATTGCGAATATCACCACTATATATATACATTAAGGAATAGTTTTTTCTGATTTTGCGAAACGTCGACGCTTACTGCTTCATTATTTTCGAATTTTTGCTTTAATATGAAATCATTTTTGATTTTAAACGTTTTAACATCCCATTCTGATTACCAAAGGAATTGGAAGATTCGAGGACACGTTACCCCAAATGAGGACTACTAAGGCAGGATGATAAGTTTTGTTATTTATTAAATTAAATTAAACAGACAATTTCCCAGGATACATACAGATGTTATAAATAGCAGTTAAATGTATAGTCCACAATGATTAGCATTGGTAACCTGCAACATTAGTACAGATATTGAAAATGGAATGGAACATTTGGAGAACAAGGTCGATCAGTGCATTAACAGCAATGATTGTCAGGATCTTGTAAAATACGGTGGAATTTGGAAAAATAGTGCATATACATAAATGGTAATATTAACTACTTTATAATATTTTATCTAATTGATCACTAACAAGAAAACAGGCGCGAATACTTTTAGCATTGAATAGCCCTAAACTTATGGCACTATTGCACGCAAGGAATAAGTCGGTGGGATCTTGATAAAGTCAGGTGAAACAAAGGAGGCTTTTACTGTCGCTTAGTCTGTTATGTATGGTGGAGTGTCAAAACTGCATAGCACACTCAAATCTATTGCAGTCAGCGTACAACGCATACAAGAATTAGGCAACTTCCGAGCACTGTATGAAGGACAGACCACAACACAGTTATTGCACAGAAAACGCTTCGGCTGAGGAGGAAACGACATTTTAGCTTGTGTATTATTCAGCCTTAGAAAACCCTGCCAGGAACAGCTAAGTATTGCTGGTAACCTGCTGTAAGGTAAGATAGGCGCAACAGCAATGACTATGTCGGGATTGAAAGTGAGTACTGAGCATCGCTGCTGCAGTGAACCGAAACAGGGCGAGGGGAGCGTGTTGAGTGATACCTTAAAAGCAGCAATATAAATATTTACTTTGTTGTCGGCATAGTAGCTCCAAGTTCTGTACTAGTTGTAACCCTGCTCCATCTGTGTTGTAAACTCTCGAGAACCTCGCAGAGTCTACTTCTTTTGGCTTGTGGCTGTGTACGCGCTATGCGGCATGTTTTGAGTATACAGCTTATGCCACTTTTAAATTTCTTAGTAGTTTCAAGGCTGAGTCATTTTGATTAATTTTTCCTATATGTACATTACAGATTACCAATATTTTAGCCACAAATGAATTAGTTCCTGTTACTTTTTGTAATACAGCTAATTATTGCTAATGGGAACGTTCTATTTTCTTATTTCTTGGATACATTTTTATTCAATTTTGTTAAAAACGTAAACTATAATTGTTCTTTTACACTTTTATATATTAATACAATTTTTAGCTCTGTATTACTCTTTATTACTCCGTTTAAAACTCTTCTGCAGTGTTGAGTGTGCATTTAAAAATTCATATACGAAATATGTAGACTTTATTTTGCTAACTGTTAACTGGATAGTACATTTTAAAAAAACAATTTGAAGATAAAATTTGTAGTAATTAAAGAGTAAGTTTAAATATTTTATTTAGTGTACAAATATTTACCTATATTAGTGTATATGCGGTCATGCATTTTACATACTGTTTATAAAATTATTAAACAAAGCAATATAGTAGTAGGTAATTGTGACAGGACCTTACACCCACGTATGCCCGAAAGTGAACGTATTTGTATAATCTAAATGGTAATAAATATTAAATATTAAATAGCATGTAGTAACAAGCAGGAACATTTCATGTATCACAAAAATGTATTCATGGCTATCTGGACGTATAACTTATTGCCGGGAGGGAAGAGGCTGCCTTTTGTAATCTTTTGTTCTCTCACTTACTGATAATGGTTCGAGCAATGGGTCTGTCTGTTGTGGAAAAGCTAAGGACTTTTGTAGTTCTTAGTTTTTGAAGATTCTCTGAAATTCGTTTAAGTGAGAAAAGGAGCAAGTGTTGGCGATGACATTACATAAAATGATCATGAGCCCCCAATAAGGAATCAAAAAGTTGATGAATTTAAAGTAAGGCGTTTGGGAGAACAAGAGCTAACAAATAAACTTTGAATATTTAAAAAGTCTCAGGAATCCATGGGCGCTATTCTGGGACCTCCGTGAGCTCTCACGACCACGCGGAGACACTTTAAATTTAGTATATAAGGGGACACAACTTTGCAAACGTATCGCAGTTCAGGCAGTAGATTGCAGTCAAGTTTCTCCATCTTCATCTTCTTCGTCAGTACGGTACAGTAGAGAACAGGGCAGCAAAGGCATTTCCAGAAGGCATCTGTAGTCAGCACAGTACAGTAATTACCAGGACACAGTCCCATAATCAGCAGGAAAGTGTAGACAAGAAGCACACAGATGCCATTTTAAGCAGTGTATGCAGCTCGGGGCATTAAAGTCATAGAGGTAACGAACCAGATGGCCGACAACAAAGTGTCTTCTAGGCGTTTAATGAATTATGTGTGTGCTTTGAACCCTTCCCTTTCATCTTCCTCCTTCTGTGACCACTAAGGCACAAAAGGTGACTTCGGGACGACCCCGGGATACGAAGGGAACCCCTGGGTAAATATCCAACAACAACAACACCAACATCGACCCATAAAACCGCTTCTTAAAGTAGTAATGTTTAATATTAAGTACATACTTAAACAATAACTTAATAAAATATGTAATTGTTTATATATTAATGTTTGCAACACTCAACACATTACGTTGCTTGTTTTCTTTACACTGCATTATCCATCTCCACTTTCGCCTCATTTTTTTGCTATCAAAGCAGCAGCAATACTCTGTACTCATTGAACCTCGAGATAAGGGTACCGATATTCAAACTGTAGCTATGTAAGCTTCGAGTTTAGTCTACAAATTATCATGTTAAATATGCAGTAGATGGTAAGGAGATGATATGTGCTTTCAGTACAGTAAGGGGTCTGTTATCTGTTTTTTCTTTACAGTATGAGAAAGATCAAGTTATTTTGTACTTTGTATTGTAGTGTTTTAGTTATCTTCCCACCTCTTTTCACCAGCAAGACTGTCCCTTTTCTAATGAGCATGAATACTACACATGCATAAAGTCCAGCACGGGAGTTAGAAGTGATAAATGTAAACTCCCACACGGGTCAGAACAAACAGCACTGCTGGCGCTTCACTTGTTTACCTATGAAAGCACAAGGTAAGGTAAAAATGTCTGTGTATTTGTAGTAATTAGTCGACAAACATGCAAGGGATGGCCGCATTCTAAATATTTTTTCTGTTATAGTTGGATAAAATAGAAGAAGAAAAGTAGTTGAAAATTTAAACTTTTAGGTTAAATCTGAAATAAACACATGTTGCAATTGCGATATATTCCAGAAATTCAAATTGCAACAACCACAAACGAGATAACCCCTTGAATCACCACCTTATTTTTAGCATGCATAAAACCAAATAAGAAAAGTGAATTGAAATACCCGGTATCGGTATTAGTTACAATAACTGCTTATTTCTAAAATTACAAAGTGAACAATTATGTAAGCACATTTTTAATTGCACGGTGGCAGTCGCAAACAGCATATACAGACAGGGCAATGGGTAGTTGCTTAAGTAAACAGTTCTTTACAGGTCGGTCATTTGTTGTTATTTACATGCTAAGGTTTTAAAGTCACATGGAGTTGAGACGCAAGCATTGAAAGTTGACTCCAGTTCTTTCACAAATAAGCAGAGCTCGCAATGTGGGCATGTGGCATGATTTATCCTTACACCAAGAATGATCTGAGTCTGCCGGTGCGATAGAGCGGTTAGAGCTGCAGTCCCGAGCGACAGCGGAGATAGCGCACACAGTTTCAGCACACTCAGATTTTATATTACAAAACTGAGTTTTTACTTTTTACCATGCGTTGTCTTATTGGAATTCAAAATTTATTCACATATACATACACACTAACCTTGATGCTAACCTGGCGGTAAATCTTAGAAACCGGTGGGCCCAGTGGTTTGCAGCAGCTCGCTATGGCCTAACGGCCTACGCTCGCCCCCTTTTCGCAAAATACAAGTTGATGGGGGCGGATAAATCATTGCAATTTTTACCACGTGTTATCTTATTTGAATTTGAAATTAATTAATGTATATTATAAATGTATATATACACTAACCTTAATGCTAACCTCGAGTAAATCCTAGAAACCGGTTTACTGTGGCTCGCTACGAGCTAACGGCCTACGCTCGCCTCCTTTCGTTGGTTCCGTGACGTAGTTTTACGGCACGTAAAAAGAACCTCAAGTCTGAAAGAAGAGGCATCTGAATAAACTGTATGGGTCATTTCAGGCCCTGAATTGAATTGAGCACTAATAACCAAAGATTTTTAAGAGCGTATTAAATTAATTTAATCATTGAATAATATTTATGTAATAATATAACCTTGATTATGTATGATTATCATGTTTTAGTTAATATCTAGTTTTGTACACATAACACTAAAACATAGAAAATAAATGGACTAGTCCTGTCTAACCCTGAAGTACATTTTCTACATTAGCCATACAAATATAAGAAGAAATAAATATTTTGTATTTTTTCCTCATTTAGATTCCACAATAAAGCCATAATTACCGGGTATCTACTTAGAATTTTTTCTAAATTAGGGAGGTTTGGAACGAGGTCCACCCAGTCTCATGAGGGCAATTGGGGAGCTGCCTGATTAAGAGGTAACGTTCCTCTAACTCGAAAGCCGCGTGATAAGCAATCAGCGAGTGCATAATGCTGATCACAGGGTCCCATCTCCTTGCAACACTGATCTCTATCAATGAAGTCGTAAGATCAAGGTAAAGGAAGCAGAGGTCACTGCGGCAGGCCATGATCCAATTTCGGGCTGATGTGCTTTAGAGCGTTTTAGAGAAAAAGATACTTTTGTTTTTTTAACTAATTTTCATACGTTAAGAATATTTAAAGAGTTTTAAATAAACATGGAGACATGACTGTTTCAGTTAGAGTAAATATAAGGCGCTCTGCTAGCTCGGTTCATTCTTAGACTCACAATCTTATTTATATCACTCCCTTTACGGCATATATCTCAGGTAGGAAATGCATTTGCTATCTACTTAGATGAGAGATGGGAACTCGATGGAAGAGGAGTGGATTCTTTATGTCGGTGAGAAAGTAGGGTGGGGTTTATCCATTCCAAAACATGCGCAGGCTAAGGGCACAAACTTTTAGCCTCTCTAACATATATCGTGAAACTTTTACCTTTCAACTAAATACCAGAAGTCTATATAACAAATTTTATATAAAAGCACTAAGACTAAAAAATTGATGTAAATGGTGGCAAGATAGCAGTGCATAATGAATCCTGAATGTTCAGAATAAAGTTAGAAAAGCTTTTCCATAAACTTTAATTTTTTTCTATATTCATATTTCACAGCGTTCAGTAGGAAATAATAGCAAAACCAAAGGTTATGTCTTTACTATTTGAGAGAAAAACAGTGAATAATTTAATTCAAACAAACTCTTTAGTATATTTAAAATAAATGCAATTTAATGTTACAGAATATGCCCTTACAGATCACATGGGGTTTTGCATCTCGGCAGCTGGACAAGTCACAGCCGACCGCGCTCGTACTCTTAACTTCCCTTCTTAAAACTGTGTGTAAAATCTTACCTTAAAGCAAATGCTGGAAATGTCCTCCCTCAGCTAAACAGGCTTTGTACTGGGTAAACACATTCCGATTGACATGATTTAACTCGATAACTTATTGTTTCTGATTTCATTTCACAAGTTTCCCTTGGGTTCTTGCAATGTATGAAGTATTGTTTTGTGCAATTTATTCTTCAGGCTACCCCACAAATAAAAATCACAGACAGATCTGGGTAATGAGAGGGCCATACACCAGCATTAATCACTTCGTTTTAAAATACTACCCTACTCATGAACTTCTCTGCTGCGGACTTGTTGAAACCACCCATATGATTTCTCTTTTTCTGTCAATCGATTAAAAAATGGGACCAAAATGTCATTTTAGTATCTCTGTCTATTTATTTTCTGCAGGTAAAAAATGGAACTGATAATGGGTCTTGTGCTAATCGTACATCAAATTCTATTTTTTTAATCTTAATGAAGGGTTTCTTGTACATAACTTGGTTTTTCAAAAAAAAAAAAAAAAAAAAAAAAAAAAATATAGCGAGTGTTGTAGGTGTTCACACCACCATTGGGATCTGAAGATTAACCCTTCGGTCACTGATGAAAGAAACCACACAATAACCCACACCTGATACGGGATCACCTTGTAGACAATGTGTACACTTTAAAGGTTTTAGTTTTAATACTTTTGTATATGCAGAAGACGCTGAACCCCCAAATTGTAATGCTAATTTCGGTAGTGATGTTGTTGGCACATATTCAAAATTTGTGCCAATTTCGTCTAATTTAGCTTTTGTTTAAACTACGTGTTCCTTGTTTTGCATTGAACCATAGTACAAAATTTATTCACAAGATCGTGAATTGTACTTCCGGAAGGAGGCCGTTGCCCAGGGAACTTCCGACTAAATACCTCACGAACGCGACGAGATGATTTGTATTTATAATCACACTTACGCATAGCCCTAGCCATCTTGCCATCTTCGCGGACGTATGCACACTGGTGACCGCTCGGAAGTTTAAAGTCTGGCAGATGGCCGCGAGTGGGGAGGGGAGCAGGCCTTGGTCGACACGCAAAGCGCACTTACTAGCGGTGAGGACATATTTTGGAAGTTCGGTAGTTTGCTAAAACAGGCACTCATAAATTAAATGTTTATTAAAACTGTAAACTATAGTTCATTTCAAAACTAGCACCATTAGTATACTAACACAAAACACTCTTACTTTGTAATATCTGTTACTTTTAAGTATAACGTAGTTAACCTTTGGAGCATTCGCAGTCGTCTATGACTGCATCTGAGAGGAATTTCAGAGCAGTTAAAGATAACGGAATACATAAAAACAAACTTTAGCATGGAAGAACTTGTGGGAAAAAATATTGTAGAAATATTTTAATTGTGGTCCAGCACCACAAAACATGTAAGGAAAGGGCCATACTCAACTCAGAGTTCTCCTATAATGAGGTATGAGTGTGATAAATGCAATAATAGATCTTACAGCTTTCTTAAGCAATGGCTACAGAGAGATGTTGTTCAATATATGTTGGTTATATTTTTACAGACGCTATTTTTGCGCTAAAATTTAACTTTACAATATTTTTTAGCTTGATGCTTAATGTACACATGACACTCATTGTTATCACTTTCGGTTCCGCCTGTGAGAGGCACGCAAGTTAAGACACGCTACAAACAATATGCTGCTCTGAAATTCTGCTTTCGCCTCAAAATCTTCAGCTGAGACCTATATACTTTTACAGTAGGCAAATGCTCTTCTCTAGAGCACAGCTTGAAGATTGCTTAAAATGTTTAAAGACGGAAGATAATTTTCAAATGAAGTTAGGTCCGACGGTCTAGTTTGTGTTCTAATGGAAGAAAATTATACATCGGCGCTGTAAATGTGAGAGATGATGTCAAATTTCACTAAGAGGTAACTGAAAACTTGCACATGAGATGTGTTTGCGCACGGTGGGTTCCAATATTACTGATTTCCATACAAAAGGATGTTTGCGTGTATGCAATTGAAGACGATGTTACGAGAGGACGATGAGTTTCTTTGTTAAGTAATCACTGATGACAAAACTTGGTTGCATTATTTTGATCTTGAGAGTAAATAGTAACTCTGTGTGGAAATCTTCATATATTGCTATTGCTGAACAAACTGAAGACGCAGTTAATATCAAACGGACGTGAATAAAAATAGATGGAACAATTATCACATATGTGAGTGAATATACAACAGATTTCCTTCCATTATAAAATGGAAAAACAAGTACAAAAAAGATTTTATTAAACTGGAGAGCATTTTGGGTCCTTAAGTTTAAATTGTTAGACCAAACACTAACGAGGAAAATCAGATTCCAGACGCTCGAAACCTGTGTATACCCTGTATAACTATATGGATACCAGACATAACAGAGAAATAAAAGAACAAACTTCAAATATGCCAAAGAAAAATACAAAGCAAGATCCTGAGAATAACCTTGAAGGACAAAATACCTATAGTATTAATACATCTGTTATCTCAGACGACAAACATCGCACAAATAGCTACCAGAAGCAAATGGCAATGGGGCGGTCACGCCGCAAGATGCAGGACAATAGATAGACCTACAAGATCTCCACAAGGATCCCCGGATAGGAAAAAGGACACAAGGCAGACCCAGAAGAAGATGGACAGACCTCTTCAAGGAACGTGCAGGTCCAGATTGTCAATAATAGCAAGAGGAGGAGAAAAATGGAAATCTTTCGAGAAGCAACTAGTGCAGTGATAAATGGAGTAACGAAGAACAAATCAGTCAGTGTCTTAAACAGCATACGAACAACTAGCGTGGAATAGCTCACCACGTTAGGAAAAAGCGAACTTTCCCTACTTGTTAGGAGGTCCTTTGCCTTTAAGCGACACAATAAGCTGTCTTTATCTTTATCTTATATATAGCCTTTTTCCCTTTCCCCAAATTAATCCCACGAAGCACCTTCGTGGGATGCATTTTTTCATCAGAGGCGGTGGTGAAGACTGAGGGGAAGGTTCTTAAGGACCTGTTAACATTTTTTTCTAGAATGCCTTTGAAGATTTGCGGAGATTCTGGAACAAGTTCGTTGCATCCAATAGGAATTATTTTGAGAAAGAGAATGAAAGTTACAATAATAAGTAAAGATATTTTGTGTAAAAAAAAAAAAAAAAGAAAAAAAAAAAGACGAACTTTTTATTGAGCAATCCTCGTACATATATGTTGGTATTTTAGATTCATCCTGGAACTATGCAATTAATAGCTCATGCTTATGCAGCTCATTTATGAAATTAACTTCTAAAAATATGGGTTGAGACATGGGCGATTCAGTTCCCTGCAAAGTCTTTAACTGGCTTCAGTGAACCTTTTTTGTGGATGAACTCTGAAACAGGTAACCAGGTGGGGGGGGGGGGGTGAAACGATCCTGAAGATTCTGAAAACAATAACACGATTTCTAGCAAGTTTTGCCAATTTAGTTAGTCAGGGTTAAATGTTTTCCCTTGTAATTACCCCAACAATTATTAATGATCAATGTGAAGGAGAGCTTTCTTTGTAGATTTAATTGAATGAATCAAAAGATGTTAGGAATAGTGTCAAACGTAGTGCGATAATCGCAAGTAAGTTTTAACAAACAAAGTTAAGGTATTTATTATCTGTCCACTATTGCTTTAGCTAGGCCTAAGGTGTATGGCCTCGGATCTGTTGGCGCATGCCAACCTGCAGTGAAAGTAAGTTTCCAGTGTATGTCACATTGCAGGTTACCTTTACATGATTATTTCAGTATTATTATACAATTCAGTGCTATATTTGTGATGTACAATTGCCATAGATGTTAGTTTTTTTAAACAAGGTGCATAGAAACAACTAATTTCTTCATGCAACATGTAATATTCGCGCTTCTATACGGTCAATGTGGTTCAGAAACTATATCCCGGGCAAGTGCTTTTCCACAGATAAGAAATGAATGGAATGTAAATACCCAAATTTATAAAGCTGACCTCTCCGTAGTCTATAACGAAGTCTGGCAGTCAGATTATTTGATAATAGGTGCGCATATATTTAGTATTTTTAATAGTTTTAACATCCCTTATAACAACGAATATCTAAAGAGATGATGAATGAATATTTGATGAAATCAGTGCGTAAATTAGTCCAGAGTCCTCAACATCTAAAATATCCTAGCATTAACATATTTTAGTATAAAAATAATCTTCGGTTAAAACGTTACCCAGACAACTCACCTTATGGGATTCGAACCCAGAACATCAGGATTTGCAGGCAGACATGTTGACCACTAGGGCGATTGCATCTGTAGTTGGAGGAGTGGAACACACGTACTGGCTCCTACAAGCTTGATACTGAAAGTATCATAGACCTAGAGCTGACAGACCTAGAATACCTGCACTGGCCATTTTCTAAAGTGATTTACATTTAGCAGATTCTATCAGTCTGTTCCTCTTCACGCTCTTCGTCTATGTCGTACATTACCGTTGGTTGAAAGCTTCAGCTTTTCCATCAGGGCACAGAGCTTGTATTTTGTTCATAGTTCATGCTCCACTCTAATATCCTTATCTTATTATATAGGATGTAACAAATATATATGTCAAAACGTTCGAGAAACATTCCTTTCATATAGAGATGCAAATACTTATGTGAGCAGGGGCCCAGAAGTGCCTTATTTCCTTGTTAGAGTTCTTTGTCTACAACTCCGCTAGAATGCCAGCATAGCTGTCCTATGGCAATAAACTCACAACAGAATAGTTGCTGAATACGTACAGCTTTTACCTGTGGCTAAATGGGATGGGGGTGTTGCAACTACCCCTAGTTCCTAGGTACGCCATTGTTGTGATCGTTCTGTACCACGTAGTCCTTTTGATATGCTACTCCCTTCATTGCTTGACGTAGCACTGAGCACGTAGTGTCAGTTCTATGATTTACGGATCTCGTTTCAGATAGGGTAAAAATGAAGTATTCAAATGCTGGATTGGCAGATGCTCACATGATCCAGGATTAGCTGAAGGTATTCTGCAAAGTTGCCAGACAATAGGAGATACATCAGTGCATCAGGAAATCCACGAGACAGCTGGTTGATGGATGTACCCGTATACTAGCGGAGGACATTTTGAACGCTTCATATGATTTTCTGTTTCCACAGTTCAGTTTTTGAGTTCTGCTATGTGAAGAAATAGTGCTCTAACAAGGAAATAAAAGCAATTCCGGACCCATGTTAATAGTATATCGTTTTACCCTGTATATGTTAGAAATTATTCCCCAAAGTTTCGACATACTAGTACAAAGTATGCTGTATTTTTGTACAGTATATTCATATTTGGAAAATAGTATTGTAAAACTTAAAACATTTAGTACTCCCTTTGCAGTACAGAAGGGGGGCTAAAATTATGCTTCCTTATAAAAGAAGTTGAAAGGTGCCCAAAAAAAAAAATCCTCCCATCTATTATTCATTTATCAAAGCAATTAGTAAACGAAAAGAATGCATTGAAAGTAAGAATCATCCTAAGCAACGATGCCCATGAGCAGTATTAGTTTATGAGCAGACTATTTTTAATTATTAACCGACCCATACAAAATACACTTTTCCAAGCTATTGAGCGCACAAGTTGTGATCTTTCCCGTTTAGCCAGCTATCGCAAAAGCCAGCAGATTTTACTAAATCCGCAACCACTCATTTGCCTAATGAGAGCCTTCTGGATCGGATTGAACGATTTTCATTTAAAACCATTTTCAGCAGCCCAAAGTTTAAAGATTGTAACTATTTTTTTTAATGGTGTTTAACGCCCGTTTTTACTACAGAGGCACCACAGACGGTGAACACTGATGATACATGGAATGAAATGATATATTGGGAAAAGATTTTTTTTTTAAGGAGGAAAACGTTCCAGGCCTAAGTTTAGGGTACCTCCCCAGCATTTGCCAGTTATGAGGACTGAGGAAAACCTGGAAAAAACCTAGGTCAGGGAGGACGGTCCTGGAGGGATTCGAACCTCAGACCTCCCGCTCACGAGTCCGCGCCTTAGCGACCTCGGCCTCCCGCGGCGGTCTCTAACTACTTAGTAGGTGGTTCATAAACCCAGGTGAAAACGTTGTAGGATTTCTGTTTATGATCCACGAGAGATTTTGTATTCCGTACAGCAAAAACAGTGCCATGATTAGTCAACTTTTTGATGATTTCATGAACGTCTTTGCGACTGTTAATGCCAAAGGCAACACCTTTTTGACTTAGTAGCTAACAACCATATTGTATATAATTCATAATTTATCTTTCCAGATGTCTGTCAACCCCAGTGGCGGGAGCGGAGCATTTCGGTCTGAGGTTTTTCTTGCACAGAATTTTTTCAACAACAAGAGAACGTATGCTGAGCTTTGGAAAGTTAGCAGTTGCTCCCAATTGCTCCCTCTTCTCCTCACTCTACGAATTCTAGGCGTGCTGCCACTTTCTAGGAGCAAGCATGGAGGTAATCTTTCCCTAAATATCTGGTATGCACTTTATAATGATTTTTCTTGGAACTAATTAGTAGTGCACGTAATAGCTATATAGAAAACAACACATAAAATACTTTTACAAAATGTATTAGATAGGATGCATGGAACAGGAAAACTATCATGAGAATACGGTAATAAAATAGTTATGACGATCCTTGTCCGACGATCACTGCTGTAAATAAACGCAGTTTCTACCGGTAGACATTTACTTACGAATAGTATATTTCTTCCGAGCTGTGGTCAGTAATATGTTTTAATTTTTTGTTTACAAAGCAATAAAACCATGAGTTAGACTCTCCTAACACTAAATATGTCTTTAGTATTCCGTAAGCGCATAAACTCAATAGAAACCGCATAAAATACATTTATCTTTCAAATTACAGAACGGATTAATATTCAACATTTTTCTTTCGGACAATTCGGTTATCGAATGAAATAAAAATCATTCTATTAAAACTCTTCTTATATTTTATGAATCGTAAATTACCGATTTAATCAAGAAAAATTTAGAAGTCCTATATGGACAGAAAGCTTTAAGAAAACATAGAGCTACTGACGCTTATAGTATCAAATACTTCTTCAAGCTTTTTAAAAAGTAGCAGGAATATTATGTTTTGCAATTCTAGCCAGAGTTGTGTTGTGAAATAAATAATTAACCTAAAACAATCCAGTACTCCTAGGTTTTCTCTCATTTATGTAGCATTGCATATGAGTAGTTAAACAGCTATAAATCTTATAAAATACCAAAAAGTCAAAAAGTAACCGGACGTGTTTAGAAAAAGGTAATGCACACGAACTGGAATCGCTTACACAACCACCTTGAGCAGTGACACACTTCTGCCAGCTTCCCAACCACTTTTCGAAACAGTGCTGCATTTCATTTTTGGGCACTTCCCGCAGAGCTCATGTCACAGGTTTCCAGGTCTCCACTTCTTCATCCGAAGGCATACTGAACAAGTTTTGGATTTTCAGAAATAGTGATCAAATGAAGGAAAAGTATGTTATGCTTTACGAGGAATTCGCTCATCTTGAGCTACCGATGTACTGTGTCATTGTCGCAATGAAGAACACAATTCTACCTTATTACCTTTCGTGGCCATGTACCACGGAGATGTCTAAGAATAGAAACATGTAAATGGTTACATTTCGAGTAATAGATATTATTATAAAGTAAAAAATAAAGAAGGGAAAACGTATAGAAATTTGGACGAAACCGTAGGAAGTTTCACATTACTCGATAGCTGCATAGGACTAAACTTATAATTCATAAGTTATGCAATCTTCCACTGTAAATCTGCGTGGAAAACATACCTTTAGTAGCAATAGAGATAACATACGATTTAAATGCATAAAACATGGAAATGTCTTCCCAAGTGGTCACTATCCTACCCTTTGGAGAGGCTAAGTCAGAAACAAAATACCGAAATACTGCACTAAATTAGAGCAAATATGATACGAACAATAAATATACGAAGGTTACCTTAAGTTTTTACAAAAAAATAGGAAGTAGAACACAATTTTTGGAATAAACTGTTTTATTGCTTTCTAAAATATTCGCCTTTAAGATTTATACACTTTTGCATGCGTTGAAACTAATTCTCGGAACATTTTTTTCCACTTTGAAGTTGGTATCTCAAAAACACAGTTTTTAAAGACTTCAACAGCTTCTGGAGGTGATTAAAATCGCTTCCACGCATATTTCTGTTTGACATTCAGGAACAAAAAGAACTCGTTAGGCGATAATTCACGATGGACATTTTGACATTAATTCAATGTTTTTCTCTTTCAAATAATCAACTGTTTGGCGTACTGTGTGAGAGCTGGCATTGTCATAATGAAGAATGATGCGACGTTTTCGGTCGTTTTTCCTGATTTCGTTGATGACCAAACAAATTGTTGTACACTATTCAGCATTAACTACTCTTTGATACTGTAAAGGAATGGCTGTGACCTGTACGGTACAACCGAAGAAAGAAACGATCATTTTCTTGGAAGTGCTTCGTGAACGAACAACTTTTGTGGGATTTGGCTCATCTTCGAACACCCAAACAGTGGATTGTTGTTAGTTTCCGATTCATACGAATATATCCAAGTTTTGTCACCTTTTAGGATGTTGTATAGGGATTTTACAGTTCCTCGGTGGAATTTTTGAGCATTTATTTTCACCAATTAATACCAAGGTTTTTTCTAGCTTCGGTCAAATTCTGCGGAATTCATTGGGAACAGATCTTTTTCACAGCTAAATGTTCGTACAAAATCGAATGTACTGCAATCTTCGATAGACTTAAGGTTACCTCTATCTCACTGTAAGTGTCATGCCGATCTTTTTCAACCATGTTGAACACAGCTTCGATATTTTTTGAAATAACAACCTATTTTGGTCGACCTTCAAGAAATTCATCACTGACGGACGCACTACCCGGACGAAATTCTGCAAACCAATTGTAAACAGTATTCTCTGGTGATGCTTTATTACCAAAAGTTGAACAAAGCAATTCTATGCATGTCAGTGAAACCGAAAAAAAAAGGGGGAAAAATGGGGGGGGGGGAAATGGGAAAAAAATGAAAACCTTGACATAAAATTTCCTTTAATTATTTTGTTTAAAGAAACTATTTGTTCAATTTCCAAGCTGCAACTGTTTGCATAATAACAAGTGTCAATTGTTTAGAAAATGGTCGTTTGTAAAAACTTAATAACTAACCTTCGTAAAAGTAGAAAAAAAAATAGGTGGAATGGACTCTACTGACTTACAAAAGTAATTTAAAACTCTAAACAATTGGGGAAAATGCATCTTATAAAAGATGGAAGAGTTTGCTTGTGCACCAAAAGACCATATGAGTAAGCCATGATGATGATATGGTAATTGTGGTGTCATTAATTATTGTTGCTGATAAACAACCGTCACGGAGTTCAGTATATTGATAATGCACACGGCAGTTTAGCCACGTCAGGGGGTTTAACTGTCATGTGCACCTCTGTGTTTGTTATTCTCAAGCGGATAATTAGCTTCACTTGGCTTAAATGTGGGTGCCCATGAATATTATTCTGTCTACAGCTACTGACGCTTCATGTGCATCTGTTGTACGTGGACACCACTTGTGGCTTCCTACCGTCCTCTAATATTTCATACTGACTAACTGGGGACCGCAAATATCGGAAAGCCTTGTACAGCACATCTAAAATTGGAATCCAATTGTTTACTCTGATCAAAATAAACAAAGAATGCAATTAGTGACACGAGGCTAAACCAGTAGAAAATACTAGTGTCGTTTACAATACTATCAAATATAAGCATAGATTGCGGAAGAAAGAAAAAACTGAAAGGAAAGCAATAATACAAGGCAATACAATCAAATTAAGGAAACTCGCTATACTTGTTTTTATGAATTTTGTTGCTACTAGAACGTGACTTGTAAACAGGATAGAAGCTCATCTGTGTATGAAAATGTGTAATTGAAAAGGGCATATCATATTTTGTATTATTATAAGTAAGACAGAATAGCCCATATGCGGCGGATCTCTTCCATAAAAAAGCCACTTCCATAAAAGACGTCAGGGCAGAAACCTTTTCAAAGCGCACACCACACCAATCCTCCTCGCCCTTGTATTTTTGACCCTGTAACAGAACTGACAGAATGAAATGAGATAAGATGGACCAGCGGAATGCTGGGAAAGGAAAGATCATTCGCCAAAGAGACCAGGAGAAATAAGGGGGAAAAATCCAAGGTCAAGATAGCCAGCCAGAAGGAATTCGAACTCAAGACTTCCCTAATGCGATCCCAAGCGTTACCGCATGAGCCGCCCCACTCTGTTTCATGTAAACTACTTTTTATTTCACGTATCGGGCTTTAAATCAACTGTTATTTAATATTATAACATATTCATATACACTGTTTTATTGTTACATGTGACTATTTCGTTTTCTGCAGGTCTCAGATTCAACCTGGTTTCCATACAGTCTCTCTATTCTTTGCTGGTGTACATCAGTGCTCTTGTACTGCTGTGGTATGCCTACATCTACAACTTTATCTTGCCACCTGCTGCAGGCAGCCACTTTTATAACGCCGTGAATCATTCTAGCATCTTGTGTTACCACACTCTGAGTCTGTTCATACCCTTCACTTTCTGGCTGGATGCTCCGTCCATATCACGCTTCCTGGAATCATGGGCGCGCTTTGAGGTGAGTGAGCGAAAAGGGGGGAGGGTAGTAGTAAGGTAGTACATATTTATTACATAATTCTGTATAGCTTTTTCATGATCTTCTGAAAGTACATATGTTGAAATGCTGCATGAAACATTTAAGTATGCAGTTTAGGAGAAATGTCACATAATCAGCCACAATAATAGGAGCCAGCAGGCAAGTTACCATGCTTGAGCCACTTGTGAAGCGGTTTAGTACGCTCCGGCTGGGTGCCTCAGGCTTGACACCAATTTTGAAGCGGTTTTATATAATGGCAGCCGCACTCTAGGTACCAAATTTGAAGAGGTTTTGTCTATGCCGAGTGGCTGACGGCCCCACGCTGGGCACCAATTTTGAAGCAATAGATGCTGGTCCCCATATGGCGGTGTATCGTTAATTGATCGCTTTGGTGTTGTTGCTCGCGCTTCATGATAACAATATCTCAGGGCTCTGTTGTACTATTTTGTGACTCGTGCTCAACAGGACTAGTAGATACCAGCTGTGTAATTAATTACGTAATGCGATATAAATATATGATAATTTATTATTGGCAACAGCTTTCGCGTCCTCTGGTGTTCTGCGTACGATAGAACCTAGCTCCATCCTCCTAGTTGCCCCGACTTCCAAGGAGATTCATTGAATCTGATTATCTGACTCCCGGAACTACTACAATGAAATGCAATTGTCTGATCTTATTTGATAGTCTGACTATCTGATATATCAACTGAGTTGCCGAACTGAGTTTCTGAAGTGAGGTGACGTATCGGAACTGAGTATGTGAACTGCTGAACTGCTTATCTGAACGGGGTTGCTGAACCGTAAAACGCCCTCAGCAGAGCAAACGCCTCTTTATATATTAGATTCAAATTTACTAGTCGTTGGCTTCACTAAACCACGGGGGTCACACAAGCTCGCGCAAGTCCCGCTTTAAAAATTCAAAATCTATATCTGCTATTGGCTGGTTCTAATTTACCTGCCAAAGCATGCTACCCGCTACTATTTGAACGTTTAAAACATTTAATCACGTTGTTAGTTTAAAGTTAACTGTACAAGCAACTGGCAAGTTCATTCTCCTTAATGTATTTAAAACGCTTTGGCTTTATTAACACTCGACAATATTAGGTCTTTTAGAAGTGGCATACTACTGGTTCCTTTGTGTTTATTTTCCATTTGAATAGCGGTTTATGGCCTTCTTGGCGTTCTGGGCTCTCGTAAACAGCTACACCAGAAGATTAGGTTTAACTTACATATTATATTATATTTACTGGGGCTAGGCCGTAAAGACTTGGCTAATGTAATACTTTAAGAGATAAAAGAGACTCACGAGAGAGATCGGAAAAATTCCCTGCCTATCAATGAAGGAACGAGTTTTTAGCTTGAATATTATTTTTATTTCTCAACATACTCTCCCTTAAGATCCTTCCCTTGGATTGATGCTCTAAAGCATTAAACCGTCTACATAGTGGTTTTCCGGAAGGGTTGCAAAATGCTCCTCTACAGCTGCAAAGGTTTCTTGATTTGATGAATAGCACTGACTTGTGAGGAAGAATTTGTAGTTTTGGAAACAGTGTCGGAGGGAGTGAAATCTAGGGAGTAATGTGGGTAAGCATCTATCAATTTTGCCATCGCCTAAAAAACTTGTGTGAAAGGGGCATTGTGTTGATGAAAAATTACTCCCCCCTTTTTCTTCGTAAGAAAAAATGCATCAAGTTGCTTTAAACGATTGGATTAGCACTCCTGTTATGGTTTTACCTTCTAAAGACAACCAGTTAGTAAAACTCGTTTAAATTTCTTAAGAGATGAGCAAGAAGAGCCTGGTTAGGAGTTTGTGGGATTCAGCATGTGCACTGACATCATCAGTGCAAGTGAAATGTGCAAGCCACTGGCCAATGACAATGTAAATTTCCGGCGCCAGTCATGACACGAGGCCCTCACTGGCATACTGAGTGGAGTAGCAGTAGTGATGTAAGATTAGACGGTGTATTCTTTATTTGTTTTAAAACGGAGGGGGATATGACATTTTAATTACACTGTGCAAGGTTTCGATATGTAGGGTCCTATACCAAGAGATACTAGCAGTACTGCAGCACAATGCAGCTGCATTGATCTCTGGGTTTAGGGTGTTGAGGTCAGGCGCAAGGTTAACTTTTATTGCATTTTAAATTTTATTCAGTTGAAACTTCATTAAGCAGGCGATGCGAGCGGCTGCGAAACTGAGCTGTCCCCGGTGATTCCTGAGGCTTTTTGTGTGAGGCTGGTGTGTTGCATATCGGCTTCTTCAAGACTGTTGTGGTATGACTCCGCGTGCATTCGTGACTGATTGGTGCTGCTGGTATTTTGGAGAGCCGTTACGATTTCCCCAAGAGAAGATATATGCGGTGAGCCGTTGATGAGAGCTGTTCTTGAGTTCTCTTGCGGAATGGCGCTTGAGTGCACATGACTGGTTTGGTCTGGAGTGATGCTGGCCGTAGGCATGTAGGATCGTGAACCGGCGGTGACACACGGCCTGTAAAGCAAGGCCAAGTTGTGCTGGGTGCACTTCCTGAGCCGCAGGAATGACATTGGGAGGCGTGAGTGCATAACGCGGCGGTGTGGAAGGCAGCACGTCCCAGGGAACAATCCGACTGGACACCGCATCAACATGCTCCGCTGCTATCTCGGGCTGCACAAACACAAGTCGGACTATGTGCCCATCTTGTTCTGAAGGACATAATCAGTAGTTATGTAAGTGTTAAAACATTCTTTACTACTGAAATAATGTGAAATTAGTTGTATATTATTTCCCATTAATCAGTACGCGATGTTTTCTGGTGAATACATTGCATTTGATCACTTCATTAAAGGCAAAGCACTTTCCGAATGTGTCTAAACACACACACAAAGCGCGAGAAATGAAAACGGTCGCTATTCATGAAGCGAGATCATTTCATTGCTTATCAAGCCAGGCTATGAGTGCCGGATTCCTGAACCATAACCCTCCAATTCCTCGAAGTTTTATATCATGGTCCACGCTAAACTTTTCCACCTGTTTGGATCTATTTTTATGTCCTCAAACTACGCAGGTTAATGCCACATGAGTCATTAAGGACCCAGCCTATTTCAGTCCTAACGATACTCGTATAACTAGCAAAGTTGGGGTGTGCGCTTATAGGTTTTTGTAACAAAGAAAAGTCCGCCACGCACGAGCTGCATAAAAAGCGAATTCCTCGCCGAATTGAATATTTAATAAAAATGAATATAACATCCAAATAAGGCCTTATTAATTAATGCAATTAAATAAGTGTGAGATATAAGGGGAACAAAATTAGAATTCCTGCAACCTATAAGTGTTACAAAAGGCAAACCACATTTTTAGAATTATCATTATTGTAATTAAACCACAAAAATTAATGGTATACTATTATTTGAATGAAATATATGACCACTGATAGGCAAAGCTATATTGTGTGAGTATTTTTAAACATGTTTATGAACTGAGCCCTTGGTATCATTTTTTACATTCACTAAAATTGAAAGAAATAACCGAAAGTTTCGAGTTACATGGGTATTTAAGAAGAAGATGTTTATAGTTTCAATAACACAAAAACATGTTACTATTCCGAAACAATTGCGATGTACAAAATATTGATAAAAACAATCGCAAGTTATGTGGAATTTTATTATCTATGAAATTTATTTTAAATGTTATTGATTTAAAAAACGTGTAACGTAAACATTTTCTGAATGTGATTACAGAGCGCTGTTACATACAAATATAATTCTCGCACATATATTATTAATATTTCATATTTTCCATCTTCACAACATTGCTTTTGTTAAATATAAGACATATGCATAATTATAAATACAGTTCATATGCTGAATTAATCAGTCCTTTTTACTTTAAAACTTTTCAGAGAAAATTAAAGCCTAAAGCGCTTTTTAAATTTTTGTTTTAAAGTACACCTCTGCTCCTAATGGTCGAATTTTTTTTTTCAGTTTTCAGAAATTAATTGTTCTTATTTGATTTAAATAGTACATGGCGAATTTTGTTATGAAGAAATAAATATTGGTGGCGCTAAAGCGATATTTAAATTTTCGGTTTCAGGTAAATCCCCATTCCTAATGGCCCAATCCCTGATTTTGAGAAACTATTTTTCTTATTTTATATAAATGCTATATATGGAGTTTCATTGCACAAAAAGTTCTTAGAAGGGCTTTAAAATTTTGGTATCAGGTAACCTCCACTCCTATTAGTCCGAATACACCAAGTTTCAGAAACTATTTATCTTATTTTATTTCAATGGCATATACCGAAAATTTAAATATGAGGCAACAGAACAATTTTTAAATTTGACTTTAACCCTCGCTGGTTTTAGCAGGTAAACCCCTACTGCTAATAGTCTCATTTCATTGACTTTCAGAAACTATTTTTCTTATTTGATTTAAATGGTATAATGCGAGCTTAGACGTGAAAAAAATATTGGTGCTGCTACATTGGTTTTAAATTTTGCTTTTCAGGTTAACCCCCACTCCCATTGATTCCATATATATAGAGTTTCATTGAAAAAAAAAAAAAAAAAACCGATGGTGCTAGAACGATTTTTAAATTTTGGGTTTCGCCTTTTCTAATAGTCTCGATTTCACTGATTTAGGGAAAATATTTTCTTTTTTTATTTCAATGGCACACGCAAGTTTCCTTCAAAACTATTTCAAATTGAATCCGCTAGAGCGATTTTTAAATTCCGCTTTAACCTCGATTAGCTTTCAGCTATACCCCCTCCTAATGTTCCAATTGCCATGATTTTGGAAACTTTTATTTTATAAACGTATTTTTAATAAATTTCCTGATTTTCGTTGAGAATAAACAAAAATTATAGCTGCTAGATCGATTTTTCATTCCCCCCTTTTTTTTAATTTTCCTTTTCTATTAGCCCCTACCTACAATGGTCCAAGTTTACTAGTTAAGACCTCAATAAACCATTTATTAATTGATGGATCTATGCCGAGTTTGATTAAGACTTTTTTTTAATTTAGGTTCCTAGTAGGTACAATTAATGCAGATTCGGATAGATTATTAAAAACCGCTCCTCATTGTTGTAACCACAATAGCTTACATTCCTTCGGAATTCGCTGCTAATAATAATAATAATAATAATAATAATAATAATAATAATAATAATAATTAGAATGACGGACAGACAGATAGATAATTTACGTGCCCTGCTGTGTTAGCTTCATTCCTTCGGAATTTCCTAAAAATATAGTGGAAAAGATTGTCCCTCTCTGGTAAATGGAATCTAGTTCAGTAATAATTGTAATACAAGAGAATATTATACAGAACATAATTTGGGTTATTAATTAAATCATTCAAGAGAAACGATGTGATAATCCCGGAGGATTGCAGAACGTCAAGAAATACAAGTAAAACAGATTAAAGCAAAAAAGAAAATTCGTGATAAAGATTACGGTACAGTATTACTAAAACAAAAAAGTCTCACAGAGGCTAGAAATGCCTGCTTAGGACAAATGATATTTCCTTTCGCTCATATTGAATGTCAGGAAACGTTTACTCCTTTTAAAATGTTATTTGTTTCATTAACGCTAAGAAATTTTCTTCGATAGCTATATGAAGTATTCAGCTCAATAAGAAGCTTTAAATAGCTGGACAAGAATTGTTGAAACGGGAACTTTCGACATTTTCTCCACATATAAGCTTCAAGACTTAACTTTGGGAACAGCCTGGCGAGTAAACCTCACTGATAACGTTTTGTTTAATTTACTTTAATTTATGTAAGACAAAGAGATCAGGAGAAGAATAAGGCTTGCATGGGGAAAGTACTGCAACCTCTTCCTCTTAGATAAATTAGTGAGTCTCAAAACAAGCTAGAGTTACAAAAGCTGTTTCATCCCAACTTTATTCTACATAAGTAAAACATGATCCTGTACAAAGAGTCAAACCAAGACGCTCCAAATATGCCAGCGCAACTTGAAAAACATTCTAGGCATCAGGTTAACCGACAAATCAGCAACGCAGAGCTGAAGGGAGAAGCGACATGGAAAGCATTAAAAACTGTGCACCTGAACTGTAGATGCCGAGGTCGTTTAGCCAGTATACAGCAGAATAGATAATCCTATTGTAACAACGATATAGGCCCAAGAATGTCAAAAAAGATGAAGAAACGCCGGAGAAATAAGAGAATTTTGAAAGAGTATCTGTAATCAACCAATTATGCAGTGACATTGACAGTGAAGTGAAATAGGTTAGAATAGGTAGTCATGAAAGTGTTCCCTCTCAAGAAATTACTTCTATTGTGAATTTTATTCGAGTCAGTACTTTATGATATTAGTAGGCCTACCCCAAAGGACATTTGTGGGCTTATCTCTTGTCTATTATCTAATTATGATTATGATAAAATCTTTTACTTTAGTTTGTACACTAAAATGGAGGATAAATGTCACAGTTTGCTTATGTACCCATCAGCTCTGGTGGTCTATAGTATAGCCTTGTAGATCCAAGGTCGATGGACTTTTCAGAGAGTAGAAATTTTAATCTGCCTTTTTTCGAAAGGGAAGTAAAGTTGGTTTCGTGTCATTTATCGCCCGGTTCAAGCCTTAAATTGAATGCGATGCTGGTGACCTGGGATGGTAAAGTGTGTCCTTAAACAAGCATAACCTAATAATTATCATCAACTTACGAGGCTTAGTCCTAAAGTCTGTTCTGAGTCTTGACGGACCATATGAACCATTTGAATTTAGTTATCCTTGGTACGTGCGGACGTTAGAAATTTAGGTGGTCACCCCACGCTTCAAGGGCTCATCATCATTATTATTATTATTATTATTATTATTATTATTATTATTATTATTATTATTATTATTATTATTATTTTCTATTATGAGAAATATACTAAAATAAAGTTATTTGAACTTAATAAAGCTCTATTTCTTGCTCAAATAAATGTGCATAAGAAAAATTAATTAGAAAATAAATTGGTAAATTCAAATACAAAATATTTCCAAACAAAACTACAATGAATATAAACTGAAGTTATCTTTTGTCATTATCTTTTCTAATATTTACTAAATCTTCAGAATATAATATTGTTAATCATTATTATGACGATTTTCTTTTATTAAGCCTGGAGAATGGATAGAGCAGGCTTGGAAGAATATAGATGAAGAAATATTAATTAGAAAGATCTTAACTGTAAAAGGAGAGAATAATATTAATCTTGTAGGGAACTTTTTGATCAAAGTTAGAAATGGATAAGAATGATTGAGAGTAAGGTAGAGAAAATGGTAACCTTAGAAGTTGTAATAGTTTAGATAAGACTAAACAAGGATAGGATAATACAGCAATAAATATGATGATAGATAACATATCAATAACCTGGAATTGTGTGTATTGGAACCAGAGTATAAGCTGGTAACTTCAGAAAGAAAATATTTAGAAGAGATAAGCATTATTAGTGTTATTTTATTTTAGGTCTTTTTGTACTGGATTGAATAATATGCATGTTAGTTGACTAAAATACATTTGAATGTAAATTAGCGTAAAAGTACATTAGTAAATTTAGTAGGAAAGTGGGCTCCAGTCTATTGGAATCCCCGTAGATGAGCCAGAGATTGGGGTCCAGCAGTAGTTAAGAAAAAAGAGGTCCGATGGAGTTTCCACCGCGTTCTCCGGATTTAACTCCGTTGGACTTCTACCTGTGGGGAACTCTTAAGGATGTTGTATACCGTAGAAAACCAGCTACACTGACAGCACTTCGGGAAGAAATTGAAACGGCATGTGTTGCAATCGCTGAGGACACTTTCGCAAACGTTGTTCAATCAGTAGTTCAACGTACTCAGAAGTGTATTGACGCTGATGTGGGCCTTTTGAGCAACTGTTGTAACTGTAAAAGTTTAAGATGATTAGTGCTCATCATTTTGTATTTGTGTGAATTCAGTTTTGTTATGTTAACAAAAATTTTTTCTTTGCTTGAAGTGTGTAAACATTTTTAGCACCCTCTGTATTTGCACTGCGACAAACAGCAATATCTACAATGGTTCTTCAAGCTGCTTCTGTGGAAAGTTGCAGATTTTGATACCCTCTACAACAGTAAATTTGCCTGGATTACAAGCCGTGGTCTTTGTGTTTGCAGGTTAGACATCTCGCGGTTACGAGAAACGTGGCAACGCCCTCATTACGGAGGTGGTCCTGGTTTGCCATAATAGCAAGCTTTTCAGCAGCCTTAATCCTGGAGCTTACATACCAGCTGTACGTCATTCCGCCTCTAAATCCTGTCATGCTGTCAGTGAACGTCTATCAGACTTCCCTGCGCTTTCTGCTGTCGGCGTATTTTCATTTAATATGTTTGGCGCTCGTCCGTTTAGCGCGCGAACTATGTGCCGCCTTTGTTACGGTAAGTGCCAAAAATACAATTACAGTGATAGTTGTAATCTGATCGCCAATGACTTCTCCTTTGACTACTGTTTGACAATGCTGGCAAAACTGTTGTCGAACATCTCAAAGATAACATCTTCCTATAAATATTTAAAACATTTTATGATAACTGTCAAGCTGAGTTCTATCGAGGAAAATGGAATGTTGGCAAGAACTTTATATGAAGAGAATATTTAATATACAATACTCACCCTACTGTTATGTGCCAAACAATTTGGAAACAACTGTTCTTCATTGTAGCATTGAGTGAATTAAATATTCTCAGGAATGCTAATTGTAGGTTTGTGTGTTAGCTATTTCTATGAACACTTCCTTATGGCAATGCAGGATGGCATATTTTCAGCATAGGTATGTCACAACATTTTATGCTCGTTTTTCTCCAACTAAATCACCTATATTTGTAATTTTGTTTAGTAATTATTTTCTCAGTTTTCGTAGGTCTTCAAAAATCAGATATTTAATTGAAATTTTTGAGAAAATTAAGAAAAGTGACTCTGATACAAAACCACCAGTATAAAATAAACGAAAAAGGCATGCATATTCCTTATGTACATCTATATAAATCGTAGAAGCACTTGTATTGCCCTAAAATGTCATAATCTATTAACTGAGGCTTTTTTTTGTATATACTTGGTTTTTCTAATACACTACCCAACTGGAACATTATTTTATGTAAATCATTATAACAGTTTTATACGTATCATAAGAATAGTTGTAAGTTATATAAAATATTGATAAGAGTAGAAATTGTTCTTTCACACTAGCTGTGTGTAGGACATAAGTTGGAAATAAAAGAATCAGATTTGAAAAATTCGGGTCACGGCTGGGAATCTAACCAAGAATGGAGCATTAACCATCTGAGCTACAATGTCCACCCTCAAGTACGGAACCAGAATTTCTCTCATCTGAGACATCCCTAAGGTTTCTCTACTATGAAAGATTTATTCCTTAAGAGACATCAAGTTTAATCACTAACTGTATAACGGTCAATGTATATAAATCTCTCACATTAGAGAAACCTCAGAGAGATCTCCGGGTTATAGAATCAGATGAGAAAGGTTCACGATTCCGTGCTTCAAGGAGGACACGGTTGCTCGGTTGGTTAGAGCGTCAGTCCGGTAGGCTGAATATCCGTGGTTCGAATCCCGGCTGTGATCCGAAATTTTCAAGTCTGCTTTTCATATTTTCAATTATTGTCGCGGACCAGACCTCCTAAACAGCAAAAACCTACTCACCTACGCTGGATCCCAACGGGTGGCTGAGGTTGTTAAGGTGTGGACTTCTGAGCTGCAGTTTCGGGGTTTGATTCCCGCTAGGACCTTCCTCCGTGACTGAAGTTTTTTCCAGATTTTCCTCAGTCCTCATAAATGGCAAATGCCAGGTACCCGAAACTTAGGCCTAGAACGTTTTCTTCCTTAAAACAAAAAATCCTTTCCTAATGTACCATTTCATCTCATGTATCATCAGTGTCACCGCCTGTGGTGCCTCAGTAGTAAAAACGGGCGTTAAACACTACAATAAAAATTCAAGAGAAGAAGAGAAAGATCAAGATGAGGATTAATCAGAATGTTCAACAATACAACCTGGAGGCCGGAAAAGGACAAATGCGGACGAGTGGAAGAAAAGGGAGATTAAAACGAAGTCAACAACACAAAGGAGGAGGAAAACCGCAGCCAGCAAGGGAGGAGTTCGAGGGGAAGATTTTTTATTTGTTTATTTAAGGACGCTCTTTAACATCTCAGGTTATCAGCGTCCCATTCAATTCAGGACGTGAAACGGCCGACAAATTTTGCTCAGAGGTTTCTTCTTTCAGGCTTGAGGTTCTTTATCGTGCCGTAAATGTACGACACGGGATCCACGGTTTCACTTCCCTTCCGAAGGAAGCCATACTTAACGATTTTTACGCCCGAAAAAAAAATCCATCGATTCTGGCCGGGTTCGAACCCGCGACTTTGGGTTTAGAAGGCCAGTACGGTTAAGGAGAAGAAGAAGGGAGGTGAAGGAAGAGAGGAGCCGGGGCAGGAGAATTCCAAGAGAAAAACGAGAACGATAACACAGAGGAAGAGGAAACTGCAGCTGCCAAGGGAGAAGATTGAGAAGAAGAGACAGTGAGGTGAAGGGGGAGAGGAGTCGGGAAGAAAAAATAATATACGAGGTGGTATGTAGAATATTCGGGACTGGTGCTGCCATCTGATCAAAAATTTACTTTGAGACTAATGACCGCCGTCACCCTCGAACTAGTTCCCTTCCACGCGTATACACCGGTCCCAGCGATTCTGCCGTTTTCCAAGTGCATCTTGCAAATCATGTTCTTTGAGGGTGTTCAGCACAGACAGCGTTTCTTCTTGAATCCTTTCAATTGTATCGAACCGATACAATTTGATTGATTACCAATTTGATTTTCAGTTTGGGAATAGAGCGAAGTCGCAGGGTGCCAAATCAGGGGAGTACGGTGGGTGGGGGACAACCGCCATGTTGTATTTGCGCTTAAAACTCACTAAGTTCCACCTTAAGCTCCGAACTAAGCTTAAGCTAGAACAACGAACAACTAGCGTGGAATAGCTCACCACGTTACTTCATAGGAGGCTTTTGCTCTTATGGGACTCAATAGGCTTCTTTATCTTGATCTTTAACTGTTGCGTTATGATTATTTTGACCAGTTATATAGCAGCGCAACAATGGCTATTGTGAATTAATAGGTATCATATTGTTGAAGCATGCGCAAACTTGCAAATTAATTGTTATTAAGCTGCGAAGTGAAAGAAGGGGCCGCTATTAATTTAATTCTGGAAAAGGGGGTTGTGCATGCAAGAAGTTTGGGAATCGTTGACGCTATCTATGCGAAACCTTATACCACGCTTATTCCATTTTGCTAATGTTTTGACTGAAGCCTTCTAGCACGGAAATATTCAATTATCCGGTCCAAAACCATTTAATAATGCAATTATATGTGTCACCATTCCATGACCCACAGGTAATAACATTTTCTGCCGTCTCTTTCCAGGTCTGACTCAATCTATCGAACTTTGTCTGACATATCTTTGTCTTTTAGATGTAATCATAGTTTTTTTCTTACAATAACATTTCTGTCTATTTTCAGTAACATTATTGCAGGTATTTTTAACTTCAGCAAATAGGCTAAAAAGTTCTTTAATCATTTGCAGTAATGTTTTAAAAGTTTCAGGTACTCTTTAAATTCTAAAGAGCGCGAGAATGAAAATAGTAAGAGAAATAATAATTTGAAATGTGTAAAAAAATTATACGCAATTGTCAACTTATGATTAATTGGTATTAAATATTAGAAACATGTTACAAATAAGCTGTATATATAGCCTTGTGTATATAATAACCAGATATTTACGCAAGTGAGGTAAGACGAATGGTGAGAAAAGAGAGAGAGCAAAGATTAAGACCTTCTCCTTTAGAAAACCTTCATAGTTAACATTAATTTATTACATTTTAATTATGCTAGAAGTAAATATATATATATATATATATATATATATATATATCATAAAAACACTCAGAGTGCAATATAAAAAAGTGCACTTAAAATTTCACACTAAAAATCGTAAAATTGAACACTAAAACCACACGGATATTTCGAGCTTGGCTCTTGATCACGTGATGAGAATGAACTAAGCTGTAGCAGGCGGCGTCTGTCGTAGTGAGGCATAGGGGTGTGACGTGGCAGCAAAACTGCCAACTTTAGCTGAACAAAGTAGTTTGGCAAACCTGGCAGGATTACAGGGAAATATTGAGGCCTGGCGGAATAAGGGCTTTATGTAAAACTATTGCTGCCATCTCTACGTCTCTGAGTAAGGTGCGTTTAGATGGAGGAGCGGCATCTATGAGAATAAGGGAGAAACTGTCATCGAACGTGGTGCCTATGCCCTATGCCTCGCTACGACAGACGCCTGCCACAGCTTTGTTCATTCTCATCAAGTGATCAAGAGCCAAGCTCGAAATATCCGTGTGGTTTTAGTGTTCAATTTTACGATTTTTAGTGTGAAATTTTATGTGAACTTTTTATATTGCACTCTGAGTGTTTTTTTATGAATTTTTATGCTTTTTATAAGTTTTTATTACTCCATTAATAGTATATATATATATATATATATATATATATATATTAAGTATTCAGACTTTTAAGTGCATTTATTCAAAATTAGAACTTTCTATAAGATTAGGGATTATTTAAATTATTTATATTAACGTTAAGTAATGGTGTTCAAATGTAAGGGCTTAATCGAGTTTCAAAATCTCTTTGATTCCATGTAGTAAGGAAAAAAAATGCATCGGACTAACAAATCACAAATAAAAAACGGTATTAGAACGTGAAAAGCAGCAGGAGTGTAGAATTTACATGTAGTTTATGTTCCTTTGTTATGAAATAAGCGTATGAAACTTGTTTGGCTGTGTTCCTCTGTCGTGCTATCTCTTCAAGCTATGATTTAACTTGCGCAAAGTTTGCACTTTCCCTTCACATCCTCTCCTCTCTTGCAAGCTTATACTTCAGTTTCAGTGGCCATTAGCTGTGCATTGTGTTTGTATTGCACAGTTCTCACATATTTAACAGACATATTGGCTGACGTAATACTTTTTACTATTCTTCAGCTGCTAATTTTTTTAACATCTAAATATGCAGAAAGATAACACTTGAACGCCGGAGCTTCCAAGTACCCCCTAAAACGCACGTAATACCACCTTCTTATGCATCTTTAACATTGATTGATTGATTGTTTTATTTACGGACTCTCTTTAACATTTCATCAGCGTCCCATTGAACTCAGGGCGTGAAACGGCCGACAAATTTTGTTCAGAAGCCTCTCTTTCGGGCTTGAGGTTCTTTATCGTGCCGTAAATGTACGACACGGGATCCACGGCTTTACTTCCCTTCCGAAGCAAGCCATACTTAGGATTTTTACACCCCGAAAAAATCCATCGGCCCTGGCCGGGTACGAACCCGCGATCTTGGGTTTAGGAGGCAAGTATGGTAACCACTACACCACCAGGACCGACACATCTTTAACGATTTCTCTCACTGAAAACCATGGACTTTCTTGCTTATCCTTCTAGTCTACTGTGATGATATAGAGGAAACGATTTTGCTTCTCAATTGCAAGCCAGTTTCGAGTCCAGTTTGCATTTAGCATCCAGATTGAGTTTGTATATACTTGATGTCTGCTATCACACATTTAAGTGTTTTTCTAACTAGGGCCGGTGAAATTTCTTACCAGACGACTGCAGGTAGTGACGTAGAGGGAACAATGTGACTTCTGAGCTGCGAATACAGCTCGAATCGAGCTTCTGGTTTCAGATAGTTTTATGTTCATGGTTTTTGCTCTAGCATCACCTATGTTTAGCGCTTTATGTCCCTAGCCCCCTTTATCTATTCATTTAATTTGTTAGCAATTCAATGATGCATTCACATATTTGTTCGTTCATCGTGTATAATCATCTCTGGCTAAATGCAAACTGGAGACTGGAGATGGCCTAAATCATTGACAACATTGATGATATTTTCCATTCTCTTATACAAGGAGCTGATTGATAAATTCCTGCTTAAGAGACAATTTTTTTGAAAAGGTTGTTTTATTTCTTAACACAATCTGCTTTAAAATCTGCAGAATTATTCCAGCTAGTTTCTAATCTTCTTTATCTCATCCATAAAATGCAATGAAAAATACGAATTTATTTCCTGCTACCATTTCATAATATTTAGAAAGTAGTCCAAGGGAGCTAAATCCAAGGAGTAGGGCGATGAGGAAGAATTTCATACCCAAAGTTCAATAATTCTGAATTCGCAATCGCAAACTTGTGCACTAGCAAGTATCGTGATGGAACAGGATATTTCTATTCCCCATTTGAGAACTGTTCTTCTTGGTCGTATCGTTTAATTGCTCCAACAGCATAGCGTAATGCTCTTTCCCAAAATTTTAACTAAAATGAGGCTAAATACAATCACTATCACCTGTCCTGCTCAGGAGATTGTTTTTGCCATTTTCGAAGTGCTTTCTCCGGTTGCAATCCTCTGTTTTGATCCACTTTGATCAACTGTCTCATATTGTCTCCAAAACTCACTCAGATTCCCTTCAACAGCTCCAAAATTGGCGCGGAAGTGACTTGCGTTCTCTTTTCTGGCCAATCTTTAGCAAACGCTAGCCGATAGCTTTTTCATTTGCTAATGCTTGTGCTAAATATTGTACACCGGATCTGCAGAAGCACCCACTGCTTCAGCAATCTCCCGGACCTTCTTTTCCGATCGCCTAGCAAGTGTTTTGGATTTTTTCAATACTTTCCGTAATCGTTATCTCGATAGTACGTCCTGAACGGTACGCATCGCTTGTGCTCATTCGGGCACATCTACACACCAAATTATTTAGAATTAGAAGCGAATATTTGCAGTAATGTTTGTCCAGCTTCGCTTTAGTTTCTGCAAGAAGTGACTTTTTCAAAAAGTCTTGTTTTATGAATACATAAAATTTGCGTTTCTCCATTTTGAACATTTGTTTTCAAATTTAAGCATGGTAATGACTCTACGCTTCGCAACTGTTTATAGCCATGTACATGATTCACCACGTTACCAAGGTAATGTTGGAAACACTCTTTTGAATTTGCACAGGTTGTCTTACAGCCACGTATGTCTCTTCTATATAAATTGTAGAAGACAACCGTTTTGAATGATATTCTCTCACTCCCTCACAAGTTTTGTTTTCAGATGGGTAAACCACTTGTTCATGGCGTGTAAAACTTTTCGTGCACTTAAAACAATGGTTACAGTCAGTAAAGTATGATTTACTGCAGCGTTTGACCGTTATCAATTATGTTATTGCAAATTTACAGACATTCATAATTTTTGGTTTCATATTTTTATCTGTACAAGAAATAAAAAATGTTGACAGTTGTCTACATATATAACTACAATAGAAAATAGAATCACAGGCACTATAATGAAAGTGATATCTGAAACTTTTACTGTTTACATACAACGCTGTGTGAAACTTCATGATCTTAAATTAAACGAAAGGCTTAAAGCACATAAAATACAAACATTGTAGTAAAGAAGTTTGGGAAATGTATTTTGAGGACACAAAATGTCTGTAAGATCTATTACTTTCATACCATGTTCTGAAATCTGGATCGAGCGTTGGAAAACAAAGTGAGAAAATACAAACACAGAAATTGTTTCAATAAGTATGATCTGTGCATTTGACAGTTTATTTACCAGGTTCATAATCTGCCTCCCACTCTGTGAACATATAAAAGTACCAAGAGAAATTAATTGCTCTCAAATGATTGAAAATCCACTTATGAGGCACTACTGTAAGAAGATGGGAAAAACCTTATTAAATATGAACAAGCTTGTGCAAGACGAGTAACATTTACATTTTAACGCCCCGTGGCAAAATTGGTGTGCAACTTTTCTAAATGAAAATGAAACATTATATCCAAATATATAATATTCTTGCAATTAAACAATAAAAACGAATTTAGCCTGATCTTACGAAATGAAGAATTATTAAAGATTGCTTGCATACATATCGTTGTCATTTTGTAATTTTTAGAGTGTTTAATTTAATTTTGGAGCTATTTTTGAAACTTTATTGGGGTATTCAAATATATGTGATATAGCACTTTTTCACAAACAAAGATATACGTTTTTCATTTGGTGTGGAAATTTTGAAATATCTCTTTCTCTAGAAAAAAATAAATAAAAATAAACCCAATGGTCACACAAGTTGAAATTTTTAGTAAAATAGTCCGCTACTGTCTGGTTCTCTATCCCTAATATTTTCCGTTATTCGTTAGTTTATGAATCTGCTTTGGGCATCGTGAGTTGGTTTGATCAGCACACACTGATGTATATGTATACAACTCTATTTACTAAATGCAAAACGAGGAATCGGTTGTTAAAAGTTTCATTAAAAATTAAATAAAATGAAACGGATACTAAGAAAGCATACTTAAACATTAAGAAATGAATTGCAGCATAATTAAGAGGCAATTTACAGTATTTGATGGGGATTTTTAATACTTAAAGCATTAACATATTTTGAACGTAAATATAATAGTAAAACATATGTAAAATTTACAAAAAGTTATTGAAATTACTACATAGACATAAGAAAATGCAGAATAATTATATTTTGTATCTAAATATTGTAGTGTTGATTAGTTGATTTGGTTTATTTACGGACGGCCTTTAACACCTCAGGTCATCAGCGTCCCATTCAATTCAACGCGTGAAATGGCCGAAAAATTTTGCTCAGAGGCCTCTTATTTCAGGCTTGAGGTTCTTTTTCGTGCCACAAATGTACGACACGGGACTCACGGTTCCCTTCCGAAGGAAGCCATACTTGGGATTTTTACGCCCGAAAAAATTCATCGATCCTGGCCGGGAACGAACCCGCGATCTTGGGTTTAGGAGGCAAGTATGGTTACCACTACACCACCAGGACCGAGAAAATAAACATTATAGTGGATTTAATTTGAATACCAATGACTGGAATACCAACAAAAACGGCCTTATGGGTGAAACCAGTTCAGAATCGTACTAGGTTAAAGGACAAGCATACTTACCTGAGATACACCAAAGGATTGTAATGTGGCCGCGATAGACAGTAATTTAAGAATTAATCGACACATTCTGGAGGATTCTTGGCTGTCTTTCTGAGTGATTGGTAAACAGAGAACTCCAAGTATAATGTGTATGGTTATGTTTAATATCTATAAGACTAAATGCAATACGCTTTGCTTGCTTGTGGATAGCAAATCTCGATTCATAGTTCTTCCCATATATATAAACGTGAACTGATATGACATTAGGATGATAATCGTTGAATTCTGTTTGATATGACTCTCGGCTAAATCGACAGATAAACCACCTGAAGTGTGTAGCTTTAGTTCCCATTTACCCGCAATATGTCCACACGCTATAATGTAATACATACCACAGTATCAAATCAAATGGAGTAGACATTCCTTTGTTTCAAATATTTTTTTAAATAGTATTTAACGTCTTGTTTTACTACTGAGGTACCTCAGGCGGTGGATACTGATGATACATGAAATGAAATGACATATTGGAAAAGGAGTTTTTAAGGAAGGAAGCATTCCAGATCTAAGTTTAGGGTACCTTCCCGGCATTTGCCATTTATGAGGACTGAGGGAAATCTGGAAAAAACCTCAGTCAGGGAGGACAGTCCTGGAGGGATTCGAACCAGACCTCCCGCACGAGTCCGCTTCTTAACGACCTTGGCCATTTGTGGCATGTTTCAAATATGCAAGTGGCGATTTACACTTCGATCAAGAGAAATATAATCTTATCTAATTTTATTTTCTTAGTGTCAAAAGGCATGTTTCAATTTAAAAATAAATTCAGCGTTAGAAAAGTGTTTTATGTTCATTGCTGATATCTCTGTATTGGTTACATTTGTAAGCCCCTCTCTAAGAAGGGGTCCAAAAATGTATTCACTGTTTGATTATTAATAACCTTATAATTAATTGGGATACAAGCCTCAAATTTGGTGAAGGTGCGTGGCCTTGGATTGGTTAAATTTGTTTTGTTTGTTTAGGTGACGTAAACAGGAACGCAAAATGGCGAATGAAGTCGGATGAGGCACGATTCAAACTGGGCGGGACACTGAAAATCCGCACATCCATGTGAACAAAGCCGTTAATTTACCGGGGCCCAATGTGTGGTGAGGGTTGTCCTCTCGGGGTTTGATTGGACCGTTCTTCTTTGTAGCAATCGTTACAGGCGCGGTTTATTTGGAAAAGCTGCAGACATCGATTTTTCCTGCGATCCGAGAGCTGTGAGGGGACGAGAGATTTTTTCTTCCAGCAAGTGCCCCAGTTCACTACCATTTAGACGTCAGAGAGTACCTTGATGAAACTCTCCCTGGACAATGGATAGGTCGAAGAGGCTCTGTCGAATATCCAGCACGGTCTCCAGATCTAACATTCCTGACTTTTACCTCTGGAGATGCAGTAGTAGTTTTATAATGGTGGTGACTGATTAATGTATAAATTATTTTAATTAAGTTTAATTAATTAAAATTGGCGAAAGAGAAGATTTTTGAATGCTCAGATATTTACGATTAGTTGTTTGATGGGTGTTTCTTATCTCAGGGATGATCAATTTCTTCCTTATCAATTATTACTGGGGCGTCTAAGTCAATTGTTTCAGTTTCAGGGAATACTAAAGTATGTTATGTATTAGGCAAAGTCACCTATATTGGTAGCACTATGCTAAAACATGGAATTGTCGAGTGCAGCTTTTCCATTGGACCCGTTAGAGAATGTTGTTTTTTCACTGTGTGCTACCGCCTGCCGAGATGCCACCTGGATGTTATTAAACGAAGTCCAAGCTGTGATGTCCGTCGACTGACTTACAACTTGATGATGTTCTTCTGTTTAATGCGGTGCTACAATTTCCCTATTCAGTCTCGATGGCTAAGACGAGAAGGGATGTTATATTGGGATAATAGGCGTCACTTTGGGTAATCGAGCTATCTACTCCTCCAGGAAAGACGAGGTGTTTCCAGACGAATGCTGAATAATTGAACCAACTCTGTTAAAAGTATAAGTATTTATTAAATAATTTTCTTATACAGTTGGACGTGGATCCTGCAAGCACTAAGGCTTCTCTCTTGTCTCTGAATAAATTCAGGGACCTTTTATACAATTGTCATGGCCAAGAAGGGGCAATAATAACCTAGTTTAGACGTAAGAGTTACTGTTACACACTTCCCACCACCATGAGGTCAACAGTCACCAGGTCTTAAGTTCTAAGAAGTTCATGGCTTGGGTTTGTTAAGCTTAAAACTAAACAATACTTCATCAGTACAATAATACTGTCTATCTATAGCATGCACACATAGACTTAATATTCTAAGTGAGTGGAATATAAGGTTGCTTTTTGTTTATGCAAGTATTTCTAGAGGATCTTTTCAGGTCACGTCAACTCTCGGTGGCAAGGCAAGTCACTCTTAATATTTATTACGTCTACCTCTTACTATGTTTGGGTTTACACAGCATGTTTCACTAACAAGGATATACAGCGTGCACTTACACAATATCATGTTTTTATTATATCTTGGCAATGTTGCGATTCGTTATAGTACCATTCTTTCGTTACAAAGCCGACTCCTCATTACAACAGTTCGGCGGCATCGACTGTGTTTAACTGCTGTTGAGGGCCAATTCGAACACCTCAAGTGAATATTAAGCTACATCTTCACCAAGTTTGAGATTTTTATCACAATTTATTACCATGTTATTGATGATCAAACAACAGTGTACCCTCTGTATATTTCATTTCTGTAATACATCGCAGGAATTGCATTCTTATTGGTGGTGATTCGCACGGTTTTATTCTCCATTGCGATAACGGTGCAGATCGTTGTATGACATTTTATCTAGATTGTAAGATGATTGTCTGGGGGAGAGCAAGCTGCTTACGGTACTTCAACCTTCAGTACATGCGATATCTCCCAGTGGAGGGGACTTGATGAGGCAAACACCGACTACCAGGATATACGGGCAGTGACTGCGCGGACGCAGATGAGACTCTTAATATGTTTCCAAATAAAACATTGAATACTCCCCCTGAGTTGTTCGTGCTACGCAGAAGAACTCCCCAATTCCACACGCCAGGGCAAAAACTTTCCAAAGCGCAAGGCATAATCACACCAGCCAACTCAACTCGCCTTGGCACTTTCGATCCTCTAAATGAGACAACGGAATGAAATGGAAAAACTGAAAATTCATAGAATGTAAATATCCATCCCAAAATTCCTAAGTGACTACGAAAAACCAGGGAAAAAAAGGGGACAGTAATAATAAAAGTAGAAAAGGATAAAACACTTAGATAAAGTCACACTTGAAATTGCTATATTTCGAGCTACTTGCCACAGAAGAACTCCAGTAGTAACAATTTCAAGTGTGACTTTATCTAAGTGTTTTATCCTTATACACTTTTATTATTAATGTTAATTTGTTACATTTTATATATATATATATATATATATACTTTCATTTTACACAGATATAAAAACACTGTTTATTTATAATATGTAATAAAACCTGACACAAATAATGAAACACTAAACGAGATTTTAAGCTCTGTTATGCAAAGTACTCATTTAAGCTCTGTCTGTCTCTTGCCTCTATAGTATCTACATAGTTATTGCATTATATGACCGTACAATAAACCCTTTCTGACCCTTTAGTGTTTGGCTTTGCCCATACAAAGATATACCTTGCCTTACTTTGGAACAAAGCAAACCTTTGTACGAAACAGAAAGACATAACCGCCTCTCTCTCTGCTTAATAACAGCAAGAGAATAGAATGCCTTGAGAACTTAAAATGATATTCTGTTGTAAGGATGAAGAATACACATTTGTTATATAAAGCTTTAATTTCAAACATTTCCGTCTGAGTAACTAGGTACCGTTTTAACATTAATTAAAAAAGAAGTCTATTTAGATATTCAGGAGGCAGTTTAAAACCAATTATTACTAATTTGAAATTTCAAATATCATTCTTAATTTTTTGATGCTTGTATTTTAAAAGTATACAACTTTTATTATAGCTTTCGCTTTTAATCATTTTCTCAAAACCTCGACTGTCTTTATCGTTGTTTAAATTTGAATGGAATAATATATTATAAACACTATCGGACATATAAATATAGGTATTTAGTTTCAAAAAGTAGTGTACCCTACAAGATAGGAGTTCCTAAAGAGACGGCATTTCTGTAATTTAACACAAAATAAACTGTGTTTCATTTTACAACCAATTAACTTATTTTTATTGTGCCTAAATTCTAACAATGCAGCAGTCGAGGTTATCAGGTAACGATAGAAGACAAAAAACATGATAACAGTTGCATCTTCTTTAAAACTTAAGCCTTAAAAGGTAACGATGCCACTTCTGAGTAGGAAAAACTTAAATTTTAATCAATATTGCTTTTACACTTTCCCTCCAATATTTAATTTGACAATTTTTTTGCTTAAATTAAATGTATGATAAATTGATAGTTAATCAAAATGTAACTTTTGAATAAAATCTGTATAAATTAGTATATTTGAACATACCCAAAGTGTGAAAAATTGTTCAACTAATGTAAGGTTAGGTATTAACTTATAGGTAAGGAACGATGTCTGAACACGAAAATATTACCTAGATGCGGATACAACTTTAAGAAACCTTGGGTGTAGAGTGCATTCTCTTGTTTATGTACGAGAGTAGGTCCATAAGTTTCCGGCCTCGCCGATAAGGATTATTGCCTTCACAAAAACCTTATCTGTTGTCATACGTTATCTGTTAAGTAAATAATTGCAGCTGTAGCTTCCGCTCTGCTGTGTTCAGTTGTGCATAATAGTTGCATAAAGAAGGCTATGTGTAGAAGATTTGATATGCTCAAAATATCAAACAGCGATTGGACGATGTATATGGGGAAGCATTCCCCTCATATTCTACCGTAAAAGAATGCACCAAACTTTTTTGAATGGGTCGAGAAAGCATTGAAGACGAAGAGCGTGTAGATCGGCCCTTGGAGTTGCTTATAGAAGACCGGCGGCTCAAAGTTACAGAAATAGCAGTAAGGTTGGGCCTTTCTAAAACTACAGTCCTTCGAATTATTCATGGACACTTAAATATGAGTAAGGTTGTTGCAAGATGGATATCTAGACTTCTTTCCTCAGTCCAAAAGCAGCAACGAGTCATCTGTTGTCAGGCATTTTTTGAGCTTTGCTGTAGCAACGCGAAAAAGAGAAGTTCTGCAAACCATTGTTACAGGAGATGAAACTATGGTCCTCTACTATGATCCCTTGTCCAAAAGAGAATCAATGGAGTGGCGTAAACATGGCAAAGCACCGCCTCTAAAAGCCAAGGTTACTCAGTCAACCAAGAAGATCATGACCACACTCTTTTGGCACTGTGAAGGAATACTTTTCCTTCACTTCAGGGACAGGAACACCACAGAAAATGGGAAGTGCTATGCTGGCCTACTGCAGAGACTTCGTGCTTCCATCAAAGAGAAAAGGCGAGGAAATCTTGAGTGTTGGTGTGCACCTTCTTTACGACTACGCACCTGTGCACACAGCTCTTGTTGCAAAGGAAACTGTGAAGAAATGCGGCTTCAAGGAGATCGAACATCCACCCTACACTGCAGATCTAGTTTCCAGTGACTATTTCCTCTTGTTAGAACTCAAGGAGGAACTTCGAGGAAGGAAATTTAAGTGTGACGAAGAAGTGATGGATGCGGTTTATGCCCATTTTTCTGACAAGACTTCCGACAATTTTGGGGGGGGGGGTTGAAATGTTAATTCAAAGATGTAAGAAGTGTATTGCAATAAAAGGTAACCATATTGAAAAGTGAAATATAGTTTTTGAATTTATCCTACCTATAAAAAAGGTTAGGCCGGAAACTTATGGACCTACCCTTGTAGTTGCAGGTTCCAAGATGTCATGTGAAGTGTGCTCTGACTTCATATAAACAACACATGTAACCCACGCGTCGTATTTTACTTCATACGTTCGATGCTCGAACTTTCATTCTTTGTTATAGTGCACAAATATGTATACACATATCATTCATTTGTATGTAATTTGTTACTTATTGACATTTTTCATAGGATGGTTTCTACTAGCAGTAGAGTTGAACGCCATATTTCAATTTATTCGCTAGTAATTCTACTTAATGTTGATTTGCTGCAACCTATCTAACTACTGTGTCTTTGTTTTTAGAGTACGCATGCGGGTCGCTATCTTATCTTCATTTTTACCTTGTTCTTGCCGTGTGTTATAGACTTGGATCTACTTACGTTGCTTTGTCGTGTATGAAAAAATCAGTTTCTATATGGGAGCCAGCCGTTCAACTGCGGTATTTTTTTCTATTATTATCATTATCATTATTATTATTATTATTATTATTATTATTATTATTATTATTATTTCATTGTAAAGTGAGGTTATTTGATTTACGGGCCAGCAGACTCCGGCTGCATAACTGAAAGAAGTCAGTTGTCAAGGTCGTATGCAGAGAGAGGCTTTCTCAACGAGCGGTTGTGCGTTCGTGTGTAACTCGGTGCTTTCATTGTGCGAAAATTGTAGACTAATTATTTTGCGTTAGTTACATCACTTAATTAGGACAGTCTTGAGGAGTAGGTTTTTATGTATAATACATACGTGAAAAATGATTGGCAGAGAAGTGTAAGGCTATTCGCAAGTTTTTGGTAAACTTGTTAAAAATTACTTGCTATAAATTACAAGAAGCGTGTTCTGAAACACCATGTTCTTACGAAAGGAAGTTAGATGAAATAACAAATATTTCTCACGAGGGTGCCGATAATGTGTTGTCTCGGATGAGCATTATTTTCAACATCTCTTAAAGCACAGGTCAGTACTGTTTATTATCAATTTCTGGTTTCAGCAAAGGGAAATATAGTTTTTGTCTTTATCATACCTAGAAAGGGGTTAGGCCGGAAGTTTATGAACCTATCCTCGTGTACACACACACAATTGTGAAGAAAGTTGCACTTGCGCAAGCTGAGAAATGAACTTGAGCGTTAAAAGTGTATGTCACACTCTTACATGTGCAGGAGCGTATAGTTTTATGAGAAAGTTTACTTGTTCAACCTTTTTATTCGAACACTTCTTAATAACAATGTACTGTGGGTTCTTTATCTTTTTTTTTGGGTCGAAACAGCAGTGGATTTTGCCTTCCTGCATTAACCACTTGCTGGAAGGCCTACTGTAATAAGCCTGTTACGAACAGAGGAAACACAAATACCAACTCTGTTCCTCTCCAGAGGATTCTTTAAATCCTGACTAGTAGCTTTCTATTGTCTTTAGCTATCTGGCCAGGTTTACGTCGAATTCTTCGACCTGGTTTGCTGTTATGTCCTTCTTTGCAGAGCTGAGCTGTAGATATGCCCATTTTTCAAAGTCTAACATTTAAACATATAAAAAAATAGTAATGTAAATATATGTAATTTTAGATTATATAGGGATTGCAGGATCATCATCATGCATGTACATGTATAAAAATATTGCCAACTTAACCTTTGACCAACCCATAGTCGTTAGGAAATAAATGGCCTTCAATAAAACACTTTTAAATCCAGTATTAACTTTATTAATCAAAATAACAACTATCTATATTTATTATAAATTGTTGCCAATTATTAGCAAGTTTATTAAAACAATTTCGATAAAACTCCTGTAGAGGCAAAGAAATTTCTATATGCCGTCGCTTGGTTATAGATAATTATTCACGTGTTTGAACAAGTGAAAGTCAGTTAGGAGAAGGTCGGGTAAACAAACTGGATGAAGTATCGTTTCGTAGTTGTGTACTTTGTGAGGTGTTTGGCCGGGATGAATATCGAAAATCACGAAGATGAATAGACTCTTTGCTATTGACTAGTGCTCATTATCTTTCTTGCAGCTTTAGGTGCATTTTGTCAATTTCTTCATCATTTTTTTCCGAAGTAATTGTTTCGCCACTATGCAGGAAATTGTGCTGTATTAAACCAATCGCAGACAATGATATAGTCGCCACATATCTGTGTGTAATTTCAGTTTTCGAGATTCAGCAATTGATTTGTCAGTTTAAAATTAATAATTAATAATATACTAATCCGCATTCATTTCCCAGCACCAAATATAAGGTTTCCACTCAAAGTCTACAAATTTTTGCCACCATAGGATAGTGTAGTAAATGAAGCATATTATTTGTCACTACTAAAACGTGCAATCCTGATATAGTCGTCAGAATAGCAATTCCTGTCACAGACTGATAAAAATCACACAGTAACTAATGCATCTGAATAACTTATACCTAATCCAGAGATTACATAGTTAAGATTGTTGTCGATCAAATTAAAGATAAAACCCGAGGTTAGGTTTAATTTAACTGGATTGTTTTTTAATAAAGATAGATTAGGTTAGTTTAGGTTATATTCTATGAATCGTGAAATTATTATTTCTTGGAATAAAAATGAATAACTTACCGATGTCGCTCACATGTTTAGTACATTATTTTTATTTTGCCCTTAATCACTATCATTTCCATAAACTACTATTTCGTTTATTTGTTTCTAACCCTAATTTCCCCGCTACTCCTATGCCTTCATAATTTTCTTACCTCCTTGTTCTTTAGGCAAAGCAAACGCGTCAAAGTACACAAATGGGACATATAAAAAGTATTATTTATCTAACTTTATTAAGACATGCAGGGAAAGTTCTTAACAAAGTTAATGTATAAATTATATTATTAATATTTGCATATCGTCAGACTATCATTTTCCCCAAAAAACAACACCCATATACTTAAGAATTGTGGGGAAATGAATGACTGACATTTACTGATACAGAGTTTTAAAATTTGCAAAGTGACTCTTATTATTGTATTTAATAAACATTTATATAATAAATATTATAATATTTCAAATATCTAGGCATTGTAGCAAATAATACAAATTCAATATTAATATTTTTCGATTTTGATTCGTAATTTTACACCTATATAATAAACAGGTTGCTTTAGATAAAAAATAAAGTGAAGTTAATATATAAGGGGCACAAAACATTACATAGTTCTGCACATTGTAGCAAACACACGGTTGACTTTTATCTCAGGTAACAAGTCTCCTATGAAGAAAAGGACGAATATCATGAGCATGCATATACCATTGTAAACAAAGTTAATGTTTCATACGAATGTACCTAATGTGCGACCTACATCTCTACCGCAAGGTACTCAGTAATTTCTTGCTTATTTTTACCCCGTAGCAGGAAACTTTCCCCATTAGCAGAAAATATGTTTATTGTTCATAAAAAGTTTCTGAGAGTTTGAAGTAAATGCTCTCGGGCTATTTAAAAAGAGAACATTACTTTTACAACACAAGATGTTTTAATAATGCTCTTTTGAGGAGTTGACAAGTTCATTACTTGCATTATAAAAAAAAAAAAAAAAAAAAGAACGACATACGAGTATAGTTTATTTCAAATCTTTTAATTTTCGATTCCATACGATCCTCTCGATGGTATTTCAGAACATATTTAATAAAACTCAGAAGACTTAATAGTTTACATTTGAGTAGCGCTGTATTTTTTATTATTATTGACTTTAGTTATACATCTTGTCCGCTCACTGGATGTTTTATATCTCAACTGCTAGCCGTACCGCAGCCTGTTCCGTTTCCTCACGCTCTTGTCACATTTTTGAACTCACTTTATGAACCGGTTTTCTGCTTGTTTCACGGAAATATACATTTACGTTAGCCAATTTACATTATTTATTGTGTAAACATTATTTTTAATACAAATAGGTTGTCGTGTGCGTACGTAATAGTTTGCTGATCAGTTTTATCCTTAACTGCAATTAAAAATATTCTGCACATATTTCAATCCACTGGTTCATTGAAAAACAACATACTTGCCTTCTTAACCCAAGATCGCGGGTTCAAACCCGGCCAGGACCGATGGATTTTTTCGGGCGTAAAAATCTTAAGTATTGCTTCCTTCGGAAGGGAAGTAAAGCCGTGGGTCCCATGTCGTACATTTACGGCACGAAAAAGAACCTCAAGCCTGAAAGAAGAGACCTCTGAGCAAAATTTGTCGACCGTTTCACGCCCTGAATAGAATGGGACGGTGATAACCTGAGATCTTAAAGATCGTCCGTAAATAAATCAGATCAAAAAAGCAAATTGAAAAACAAAAAATACGGATGAAAATATTGTGGCGGGTTTTATATATTTTGATTTTATTTGATTTTTTGCTGCAACTCTTAACTTATAATCTGCCACCACTTTGTAGCGGCGCTTTCTGTTTTTATTTATATATTCTTAAATTATTTTACCTATAGGAACTGTAACTTCATTAACATTGCTGGCTCCTTAACCATGCTCTAATGACGTCTCTGTTTCCGTCATGAAAAGAAAACTCTGTGCATACTTTGAATAACCATGTAGAGGTTATCACTCTTGGCACTTGTAACATCGTGTATGATCTTTATCCTCCTTCTGTCAGTATTTGCTGCTGACAACGTACCCCCCCCCCCAAAGCCTAAATAATCAGTATAAATGTGTATGAGGTTTGCTAAAAAGAAATAAGGTCTTTAGTAACAGTTAAGAGAAAATAAATCGTGGTTTCAACCCTTTTTATTATAATATGAATTAAATAACAAACATTGGATTAATTTTCACACAAAATTGAGATGTGCGTTTCATTTAAATAAGTTACTAAATTTTTATATAATAATTTATAAAAAATTAAAGAGAACTGTTTGTAATTAACTTTCAAAAACGTCTGCAAAACAGCCCCATTCAACTTCGAAATGTCTTAAATGGGATAAATAAACCTGCCTGCCTGGGCTAACAAAATTTAAATACACCTCGTAGCGTGCAAAATTGTGTATTACAACTAAGCAGTTGACAAATAGCTGATAAATACCAATATTTATATGACACGAACTTTTCAACATTACAGCCCAGTAACAGCAAAAGTAACACGGCAAAAGTTTTCTGGATAAAGCTTGTATAAAAGTTTGTATTATATATATTATAGAATGCAATATAATCCTGAAACAATGCATAACAGATCTGGGTTACAAAAGTAACCAAGAAGCTCCGTAAAACTTCTTAAAACAAAAAAAAAAAAAAAGGCCGAAATAAGCCCCATTCCCCAGGAACTGGTTACGTCCTAAAACTCGAGCAGCTCAAAGTAGAATCCACTGTACTCTCTAGGAGCGAGATCTAATCCGCGACCGTTGAAGGCAAGACATGTGTTGACCACTAAAGTTAAACATGAAAGTCACCAAATCTCGACTCTAACATGCGCTCTTTTCTGCAACAACGGCACAACACATAGTTTTAAAGGGGTACCGAGCAAGATGAAACTAATGCAAATCTTGCCAACAAAAATACTCCCGAAATTAGCACAAATGAGGGTTTCGGAATGTAAAGGGAAAACATTAGCAATGTAATCAGAAAATTATGGAAGCCCAACTTATTATTTTTTACCAATACACTGCCTGATTATCTGAATGAAGGTAACATTTTCGGTATTTTCTATAAGGTAAGACTTAATAAGCAGTTTTGAAGTATGGGCACTACCCGCTACAACACGCGAACAATAACCCCCTTGAGCACACAAGTTTTATAGTTTAAACCTGATACATAATCGTGCAAGGAATATAAAAGTGTGCTAGTGTGTTGAAAAATAAAGCCCACTTTAGAGGTATTGAGCTGCTCCAGGTGTTATCTCCGCGCGAGCAAGCGGATGAAAACATATGAGAATAGTGCACCACTTTGAGGGATTAGCCACCAATCTATTCCCGCCCTCCCAAAACCTGTTTTGTTCTTACAACTTTGTTAACAGAATTCATCAACATTAATATCATAAACTGATTTCAAAAATCGATAGTAATTGAAATCAAGGCACGGTGACCTCTTTATTGTTATTGTCACATGTACTGCCGAGGGGTATATTAAATTAGTAATTGATCAACATTATTATGCGTAGAGTTGGTTTTACTTGCTTGAATATTTTATATTCCTACATTGTCTAGTTGAATCAGAAAGTGCTAATCTAGTGACATTCAGATGACTTAAGGAATATGCCGTGAAGCAACCGTCCGCTTAGCAACCAGTAGAATTATGCTGGACTTAGATTCTTCCTACGCCTACGTACTTCTTTTTCATTGGTCGCTATAATTCAAACTTAGGGCGTTGGTATGTCATAATTGGTGAACTACAACATAATGTAAAGACCCCTCTAGGCGATTGCGAAGCTATATTAGGAGGTAATCTTGTTCCATACCTAGTCCTTAACTAGTCGCCTGTGCTATCCTGTGCTATTGCTGGCCGCTCTGCATGACATCACCTATAAGGTAACGGCCCGTTCGGCCTTAATGCTTACTTTATAGCTATCCAGTCACTATGTATTAACTTAAGCCTTCAGCACTAGCTATCCAGTTACTATGTGTTACTTTAAGTCTTCCGTATCAGACATTTCATCAATATTCAATAAAAGAAGTAATATTCTCTTTAATTGTACCTCTAAATGCTCCTACGCTACCCCCCTTTCAACTCACGTCATACACGTGACATAAAATGCCTTTCATTTTTATAATCTCAGAATGCACTCTGTGGTTTAGTAGTAGTAGTGTTTGCGGCTACCAACTTGGAAGTTCTGGATTCGGATTCCGGTCAGGTCTAGCTGCCTAGGTAAGTTTTATTTCTGAGTTTTCCCTCACCCTAAGAAGGTAAATACCAGGTAGATTTAAGGCGCGAAGGACTCCAAGCTCATTTGCACTATTGTTAATTTCATTCATCCCTACAGACTACAGGATTCAAGTTCATGATTTTATGTCGCGATGCAGTCGAAATAACAATAAATAATATTTATGTAACTATATGCTCAGAATAAAGATTATACACGATTTGTACGCGTTTTCATCATTGAAATATTTTTAAAAAGTATTGAAAATTTGCAAAATGTGATGTTAACTTAGTAGATATAACGCATTCTATATGGTCTTAGTACTCATTTCTATGACGATGCTATTTTAGTATTTTGGTTTTGAAGAATTCAAATGGAATGGATGCTAATTCCGCAATATTTGATATTGAAAATATGAGTATCATTTCAATAGAAATTATAAAGGAAGTCGAGGTAACTGAGTGTTTGTTAACTCCTCAAAAAAGTGTATGCGGAAATGAATATAACAAGCTCTGGAAAAAAGAGAAACATGTTAATTCAACTAATAAAAATATCTTGTTGGAATATTTTTCAGAGCTAGTAAAGATTTAATATTTATTAGCTATTAATATGCCAAGTAATTTACAATTTAGATTCTTAGATTTGTTTATTATTTTGCAGTTGAGGATTTGTATGCTTCGGCGATTTAGTGCGTGTGTGTTAGAGAGTAAAAACAATGTAGTAAGGTTAAGAAAGCTTTCTGTTACTATAATAGAGATTACTAATGATTGAAGATTATCGTTTTAAAACGAAAGAAATTGTAATGTGATAATTAATTAATGGCATTTTCAATGATTCCCAGATAATGGAAATTAAATAATGATGATTAATAGCTTGCATTGTTGTTGTAGTTTCAGAACATTTGCTTAATAAAACTATTCTAGTGTTTGAATATTGGTATGCCTTGTTAGGGCGTTGATTTTTAGCTCCTTCTTACAAGTACTTTGAAAGTGTGTTGTCTTTTCTGACACCAGTGCCAGAATTAGGCTAATTGCATACACGAGTTATAGCGTCGCAGGAAGCTAGGATATCTAAACGTCCTAACTGAAAAATGATAATGAATACCACACGATCCTTGTGCCTTGTTAATTTATAACTTTAAAAGAATATTTTTGGTCGCAATGTATGTCCCTAAATACAGTAATGATATTCTTATGCTTATATGGCTAATAATCGCAAAACAATGAAACTAATGATATAATCATACAAAGCCATCTGGCGATTATTTTGTATAGTTTTACTGCTGAGCAATATTATTGAGAGGGTGTGCACTTTGATTGGTTCGTTCAAGGTTTAAATATTATTATTATTATTATTATTATTATTATTATTATTATTATTATTATTATTATTATTATTATTATCATCATCATCATTGTTATTATTATTGTCATTATCATCATCGAATTACTGTAATTTTATGTACTTTAATAAGGATTTTAATAGCCAAAATTGCTGGAGTTAGACAGGCCAAGTCAGCAACAAAATTCGCTTCGCCAGTCACGCGCAGTTCATAGTACCAACAGAGCTACTCTTCTGATATTTTTGTTCGCATGAAAAATGACCCATTAAATCATTCGGGCATCGAGATAATGCGCACCCTTTCGGTATGTCGATATGGCAAGTGACAACACATCATATTTATTGCGATAGCGATTATCTCGATATGTTTTCACCCTTAAATACAGTCGCTTTCATATTTCACATAAAATAAAACATTCAAATAAAATTCGTCAGTTATGCTTGCTGTTGGTAGTTTCTTGTATTGCTAAATTTAAGCTTGTTTACTGTATAAAGCGAATCTTTATCGTAACCCTCAAATAAGTGCATTATTTCTTAGTATACCCACCCCATAAAATGCTAAATGTTGTTGGTAAATACTTTACAGGCTTTTTTTTTTTTTTTTTTTTTTTTTTTAAACTTCAAAGTAACATTAAACTCGCTGCCTTATTGATACGTGTCAATAACTTTTACGATAATTACCATAAATCTGAGAAATTTAATCGGCAGTCATATTTTCATTTACTAACTTCGACCGAAAAAATCTTGTTGTTACTGTAGCATTATACATCACAATATGTGTTCTCGCATTTTATTTCTTTCCTCCTATCCTTTCTTACGACCGCACTATGTATAATTCTCGCCCTTTTTAGCGGATTCCGAAGGAATGTAAACTGTTGTGATTGTAACCGTAACCCCCTCTGTAGTTGTGTGTGTGTCCGTTAACTCTCTAGCGGTCGCAATTTTTGTTGTTTCTCAACGAAATTCAGCATATAACTATTAAAACAATTCGTCGAATTCGTTAACCAGTAAAATTGAACCATTGAGGGTGGGAGTTAACATAAATCGAAATGCTTTTAAAACCTTTAAAAAGCGCTTTAGCAGCCGCAATTTTTACTTATTTTCAACGAAACTCCAGGGCAATCTGGTTATTAGGACTGGAAGTATACGTGAAAACAAGGGGGTTAAAGGTAAATTTAAAAATGGTTTTATCCGCCAAATATATGCCATTAAAATAAAAAAAAAATAAAGTTTATGAAAATCAGGGAAGTCTGGACTATTAGGAAGGGGTTTACGTGAAACTCAAAATTTAAAAATGGATCTAATGGCACATATATGATCTTTTCGTAACGAAACTCTGTATATACCATTTAAATAAAACAAGAAAAATAGTTTCTGAAAAATCAGGGAAATCGGGCCATTAGAAAGGGGCTTTACCTGAAACCCGAAATATATATAAAAAAAAAAAAAATACTCTACCAGCACCATTAATGGTTTTTTCGCAACAAAACTCGACATGTTTATTTAAATCAAATAACAAAAATAGTTCCTGAATATCAGTCAAATGAGATTATTATGAATGGGTAGATTACTTGAAAAACGAGTAAGGGTTAAAGCGGAATTTAAAAATCGCTTTAGCGGTAGCATTTTTATTATTTTTTTTTAAAAGGAAACTCTGTATATGCCATTGAAATGAAACAAGAAAACCAATTTCTGAAAATTAGAGAAATCGAACTATTAGAGGGAGGGGGGGGGGTTACTTGAAACTCAAAATTTAAAAATCGTTCTAGAGGCATTCATTGATGTTTTTTCGCAACAAAACTCCGTATATAGCATTTAAACTAAATAAGAAAAATAGTATCTCAAAATCAGTGAAATGGAGTTATTAAGAGTAGGGGTTCACCTGAAACCCAAAATTTAAATATCGCTATAGTATCGCACCAATATTTGTTTTTCCACAATAAACTCGGCATATACCATTTAAATCAAATAAGAAAAATAGTTTCTTAAAATCATCAGATTATGGGAATGGGGTTTATCTGAAAAAATGAGTGGAGGTTAAAGCGAATTTTAAAGATCACTCTAACGGCCACATTTTAATTTTTTTTTTAAAAAAACTAGATACATGCCATTGAAATAAGTTAAGAAAAGTTGTTTCTGAAAATCAGTGAAATCGAACTATTACCAGTTTGGGGTTTACCCCAAATTACTCTAGCGGCATTAATATTTGATTTTTCGCAACGAAGAAAAACAGTTTCTGAAAATCAGGGAAATCGACTTTAGGAGTGTGGGGGTTACCTGAAACACAAAATTTAAAAATCCCTCTAGCGGCAGCAATATTTGTTTCTTTGCAACAAAATTCGGTATATGAAATTTAAATAAAATAATAATAATAGTTTCTGAAAATTATGGAAATTGGACCATTATAAGTAGGGGTATACTTGAGAGCCGAAATTTAAAAAAAAAAAAAAAAAAAAAGCTCTTGTGTTTAATTTCCTCTATATTGTGTTAAAATAAAAGGGCAAATTAATTCAGCAATATACTGTATTTATAATGAATATGCTTTATATTTAACAAAAGCATCGCCGTGAAGATAGCAAATGTGAAATAATCTATTATGTACGAGAGAATTACATTTGTATATAAGTGTGTTTTATAAACGTTAATAACATTCAGAAAACGCCCATTTTACATGCTTTTACTACAATAACATTTTAATTAAATTCCAAAGCCAATACTTTCGATTGTATTTATTTGCTTTGTACTTTGTATTTGTTTCTGAATAGCAACATATTTTTGTTTTATTGAAACATATATACATCTTAAATATACAATGTAACTCGAAACTTTCTGCAATTTCTTTCTATTTTAGTAAATGCGAAGATATCAAGGGCTCAGTTCATAAACATGGACACATTTAAAATTTCTTTAAAATACTCACACAGTATAGCTTTGCCTATAAGTGGTCATATATTTCATTTAATTAATAGTGTACCATTAATTTTTGTGGTTTAACCCCAATAATAATAATGATAATTCTAAAAAATTGGTTTCTATTCTATTATAGATTGCAAGAATTCTAATTTTATTCCCCTAATACTACACCGTAATGCCATAGCTTATCTCATTTCATTCATTAATAATGCCTAATTTGGATTTTATATTAATTTTATTTAACGTTATTCAACTCGGTGAGGAATTGGCTTAGTTTACACAGCTCCTGCTTGACGGACTTTCTTACATCGATATATCGTTTGTACTTGGACAATGGCTTTGAGTTGCCTAAGATACATTGCGGGGTTAACATAATTTTGGAACCTTGGCTGCTAATGACGGGACGCCATCGCATTCAGATATTTTTTCTGGCGAATAATCTCAACTGCGAAATTGCTAAATTTGTCAGTATTGGGTAAAATCAATAGTAATCGACCTGTAATAGCGTTTTAGTTATTGAAGTAATATTTAGAATTGTGTAATCATCGATTTTTCAATTGGATAAAATTTGGAATTTCTTTTGGTAAATTACTTTTAATGAGTGTAACTGTTAATTTCATTCAGAAAATTTGTGTTAAATTATTGAAATATTTCGAAATTAAATTCATTGTTTCATATTCTTTAAATGTTTAAATAGAGATAAATTAGAAATTCCTGTTTTTATTATCGTTGAATATAAGGAAACTTCTTTTGCCTTATCCTTAACTTTTGGGTAATGCTTTTGTGAAATTAAACCATTCTTTTCGGTTCTTAGAGAATACCCTGGGGAACTTCTTTTGGTATATTTTCTGAGGAAGTTACATTGAAACAATTAAAATGCTGTATTTATTCCTTGAATCTTATGTAATGTTTTCTTCTCTTTATTTAAGGTAAATTTTTAATGTAATTTCATTTTGCCTTACTTTGACGAAAGTAAGTGTAATTAAATTTGCTTTGTTTTTCAATGCGTTAAAACGTAGTTGATCATGTCAAATACTTCAATGTTATTTACCTATTGTAGTTGTCATTTTATCATGCTTCTTTAACATCAATTTTCATGGGAGTGCATTGTGAATAATGGGAGAATGCCGAAATAATAATTAAATGAGATCAACGAGAAGGGAATCTCAGAAATGTTTATGGGATCTATTATTGATATGTGAATTATACGTAACATAAAGTTATGGTACTTCCATGATACGGTCAACTTAGCTAATCTCGGTAGATTTCAAATACAATTTTGGGGTGTAAGAATAGACTTCAAGAATAGAATAGGAACACTTTCAGGATGTTTCCTTGTGACACGTTGATTTAACAATCACAATAATTGCTAGAAAATATCGACGTCGTTCTGGTAGAAGTCTTTAAGGTGCAAAATTAAATGGTTTGAGATATTAACACTATTGTATTAAGGAAAGATAGCTTTATAGGGGCATTCATGAAGTATTTGTTTTTCCTGTAGGTTTTTATGTAGAGAATATCTGGTATTCTCATTAAACCCTGATTTCACATATTTTAGTAAAGCAGAAAATCGAAATGGACTTCATTACTTCTGCTTGCTATACATATATCTAATCTACAAATGTTCAAGAGTAAATCAAAATTTATCAAAATTATATTTAGATTAACTTTAAACGTAGGAACACAATTTTGAACTACGATGATATGATGATTACAAAGAGGAAAAAACAAATTTTCAACCAACTATTTGAAATCATTTTATGGTAAATATTAAAAAATTGTATTTATCTTCAAAGTATAGAAGTGAAGTTGTATTTCACTGGTTAATATTGAGTGTCTTTTTTTAAAAAAATGCTTTCAAATCAATATCAGAACTGGTATTATAACGAACATCCTTAATGCAATAAACACAATGCAGGTATTTGTAAACATAAAAATTCACTTTTATAAGAAAGGCTAAACACTATTGAATAATTTAATACAAGGTGGCTCCCGAAACACCGGTCCTCCCGTCTCATAGATAAAAGTGGGAGTTGTATCTTGTTGCGGCAATTCATGTGTCGAATTAATAGGACTTCTGAATAACCGTCCTTGAATATTCGTCACCGCAGCTGGTGCAAGAACGAACAGGACTCGGTTTTCCTCTCTCTCTCTCCTCCGTGCTCGCAACTGCTCTCGCCATACTCCACTTTTTCATAAAATTTTGTATAATGTTCTTTGCAGGAACACGAACATCAGGATTTGGTGTATACTTTTGTTCTTAATGAGTCCCATACGCACTATTGTAATTCTTTGTTGCAGAGAATACATGTAGTGCGACACGCAGTGAAAGCTTGCTTCCTTGCGGCACAAACTGCTTTCTCATACTCTGACACGAACATTGAAATAGCTATTACCAAAGGGTTGCGACTTTCTTTTCCTTTCCCCATTTCATCGTCTGACTCGCCGTAGCCTTGGCTTCATTCATGTCGGACTAATCATGGCCTGCCCGGTAATTCGTGGGGGAAATCAATTAAAAAGGAAGAATAAGAAAACTCAAATCTGAAAATTGTAATGCGATGCCAGGGATTTAGAACTTCAATATAATGTTTTAAAATTATTCAACAATTAAATACCGGAAAAAAAAAAATAACCCGATTCCCATAAATGAGAATAGCTTAAAGTATAAAACACGAATGGATGGTGAACTAGTATTCGTATTAATGACTCACAAAACCCATTAATAGTACCATATTGTAAATAAAATACTTAGGAAACAAAGAAATAAAAATTTTATTTTAAAATAATTATATGGAATGTATTAAGCGTGTTCCAGCAGCTTTATACACACGTAATTTTAGTTTATGAACACTAATTGACTCAATAATTAACAGATGAATGAAATAAAGCATTGTGTATTCAATATAAAACAAAGATGAAGATGACAAGTGTACTTTTCAATAATGCAAATATATAAGAGCAAAACATAGCATAAAAGACTGTTAACATTTGCATTTGCGTTTATTTCAAACTCTTAACCCACTTTCAGCAAAATATCATGGAGCAAAAATTACATACATTTTCACAAATATGCATGTAACTAAAAAGAGAAAGTTTCTATAAGCTATCTGTTATTACGTGCACCTAATTTAATTGTATTTTTTGTAAAATCGGAATTTAAATTTAGATATTTGTGTATTTCCACAAGATGTATAACAGACATGACTTAGAAAATTGCTGGAGATCAACCATAAGAAAATAGCTTATTCCGGATGAGAAGGCCTGTTCGTAATGTTTATAAACAATCTATTCGTTGTTATTTAATAACTGAAGAATGGTTGGCATTATAGCAACGAGCAGATACTGCAATTTCATTTAAATTTTTTGCAGCTTTTGTTATTAACAAAATAATACGAGGTGGTATCCAGAATATTCCGGACTGGTGCTGCCATTGGTCAAAAACTTACTTTGAGACTAATGACAGCCGTCACCCTTGAAGTAGTTCCCTTCCACACGTATATACCGGTCCCATCGATTCTGCCATTTTCCAAGTGCATCTTGGAATCATGTTCTTTGAGGGTGCTTAGCACAGACTGCGTTTCTTCTTGAATGCTCTCAATTGTGTCGAACCAACGTCCTTTCAATTTTATTTTCATTTTGGGGAATAGAGCGAAGTCGCAGGGTGCCAAGTCATGCGAGTATGGTGGTTGGGCGACAACTGTCATATTGTTTTTCTTCCAAAAGCTCCTGGTGAACAAGGAATTGTGACAGGGTGCATTATCGTGATGCAACAGCCAGTTCCCTTGTCGCCAAAGTTCTGGCCGTCGCAAAACGTCACATTAGTACTTGGAATTCACGGTTTGATTTGGTGGGACGAATTCTTTGTGCACAATCCCCTTGGTATCAAAGAAAACGAGGAACATGCTCTTGATTTTGCTCTTCACTTGTTTCGCTTTTTTGGTGTTGGTTAGTTCAGGCTTTTCACTGGAAGGATTGTTGTTTTGTCTGAGGGACATAAGTGTACTTCCAATTCTCGTCGCCGGTGATGACTCTGGACAGGAAGGTTGAGTCATCGGATACGGCCTGAGGAAGCTCCGTGCAAACTTCAACTCGCTGCGCCTTCTGATCAGCAGGCACAAATTTTGCGGCGACACGATGCATGCCCAATTCATCAGCTAAAATTCGTCGGCATGTCCCATAACCAATTTCCACTTCATGAGCAAGGTCTTCAATGGTTCGACGTCGATCCTCACGAACGAGCTGTTGAACTTTAGCAACAAGCTCAGACATCGTGCAGCTGACGGGCCTACAGGTGTGAGCATCGTATTCAATAGCTGTACGGCCGGCCCTGAATCGAGCATGCCACTCACACATACGTTTACAGCTCATGCTTTGTCCCCCAAATACTTGTTGAATCATTCCGAGGGTCACCGTAGCATTTTTCCCGAGATTTGCACAGAATTTGATGCACACTCTCTGCTGTAATCTTGGATCCATCGTAAAATCGCCACACACTACATAGAGAGTATCATGAAAAGTATTATTGGATCTCAATACATCTACTCCGCTGCAAGAATCTTGGCAGCAACAGTTCCGAATATTCTGGATACCACTTCGTACCATATGTAAGTGTGATGTATAATAAACAATTTATATAACTGAACATATGTATCTAACTATTGCAATGGCCGTAAGATTACCCGGAGGGACAAGTTGAACTAGTGCTTTCTATGACCCCAAGCACGTAGCTTTGACATACGTTAAGCTCATATATGTACGTCACCATTATTAGGTTTGTTAATTTACTTTGTAGATTTTGTAACAGACGCTAAAACTATTTTTAAGAATTATTATCCTCGTTATTACCCAAAAAATTAACAGATGAAATCACTAGTCGATCAAAAATAAATTGGTTTATTTTGTTACAGACGCAGTTACACAGGATGTTTACAGGATTGGCATCACTGTTACAATGGTTGCAGATAAAAGGCTCGGGAATAATTCGTAGTAATGTTTCCATGAATTTGGAGGAAGTTATTAATAAGAATTTGTGGTCTATGTTCCCTAATTCGATTATTTTATTTGTGAGGTAAAGTAAAAGCAGAAAGTATATAAAAATGCTATACACCCTGAAAGAATTTAAACTTTAACTTTCCTCTCATTTTATTAGCAAAAAATACGATTGCCAAAAATTTGTGCGAAGAGCGTTACTTTTTTTTTTTTTGTAGTGTTTAACGCCCGTTTTTACTACTGTGGCACCACAGGCGGTGGATACTTATGATACATGAAATGAAATATTAGGAAAGGATTTTTTAAGGAAGGAAACGTTCCAGGCCTAAGTTTATGGTATCCCCCCGGCATTTGCCATTTATGAGGACTGAGGAAAACCTGGAAAAAACCTCAGTCGGGAGGACGAACCTGGTGGGATTCGAACCCCATACCTCCCGCTCACGAGTCCGCACCTTAACGACCTCGGCCACCCGTGGCGGTAGGCAAATATTTATTCATAAAACTGTTAGGTACAGTTTAAGTTATGTCTGTTTAAAATAATTTATGTTCGGTGTATTTCTCGGTGTATTGCTGCTGTGTGGAGCAGCAAGTTTAGTTTGCTAAATAATAAATGTTTTCACAAATAAGTTCATTATAGCTGGGCCACTTTTCACTTCATAACATCCTTAAAACGGAAGATGAGAGGTGATTTATAAGTGAATTATAAAGACGGTTAAGCTATGAAAGACTTGAGAGCGTGCTTTGCTGCTTCAGAAAATGATGTTCCTCTTGAGAAAGTAATTAACTGCAGCGAATTTTTGTTTTTATTGCTGAAAGAAACTTCATAGCGTGAAACAAAACTTACATCTGAACAAGGGGGAAATAAGCGATGAGAGAGAAGGGAAAAAAAAGCGAGGAAGCGAGAGAAAAACACAAGTCGTGTCTTTGGAACTGGAGTGGTAAGTCAACGTGTTTTGCATTTATAGTTACACTTGTGGGGATACATTGTAACGCTCTCTGGCGTTTTATATGGAGGGGGAAAACGTTTCGAGAGTTCATGGTAAAAATATTTAAAACAAATATTTTCATATTTGTAATATGAAAACTGCAACGAGATTGTTTGGGTATCGGGTTTGTTTAGTATTGTGGTGGGTGTTGCAGTAATGACCATTGGGTTTCCTTTAAAGGCAATGCTATTGCGGAAAGAGACAAAGCTCGTGGCGGGTTCAACCAGCACATCAAATCCAGCGTTGCCTTTTTGGGCTAGATCTAGCATTTTTTATTTGTCTTTGTCCCCCGCTTTTTAAAAAGTCCCTTCGGGCATTCTAGTTCTTTGAGAAAAAATCTGGCGTAAAATTTGGGGTTCTTTAAGTATCTGGAGTAAAATTTAGAGTTTTACATAATTTACCGACTCATTAACTTCTTATTTTGTTGATTTAACATCCTTTGCTATATCCAGGCTCACAAATGGGGGCAGAGCGGGTGTTCAGTTCAATGAATGTAGTGAAAAACAAATGGAAAATAGAATTGTGACGACTAAAGTTGTGACTTAGGGGGTTAGCTGTTCAGGAGGGTGATGGAAGAGACAGAATCCAGTATGTCATGCCAACAGTTTATTGCAGAGACAACAACAAATGATAGCTCTGACCTTTCAGGAATCTGTCGTGTTAATACTGAGGGTGTACGTCAGCAAGTCGTCCTCCAAAAACGACAGGCAGAAGACAAAGACCCCTATTTCCCGTTATATCATTTTACGATTGTCTAGGGGGGTCTCTACATTGTGACATAAACTATACCTAATATGGTGTACCACCGCCTTAGATTTAAATTATATTAACCAATGAGATAGTAGTGTGTAGGTGTTTGACACTTTCCAACACTGAGTGACAGATCCAAGCTCAGCATGACCAGACAGAGGTTAATGTCACTATAAAATACCCTGTAAGCAGCCTCTGAAGTGATTGCCCGTACGCTGAAATTTCCCTAAGCCGATCACGTTTAGATAAGTTACGGAATATAAAACCAAACGCTTTTAGCTTCCAAAAAATGTCAATTTGCTGCACCCCTCAGGCATACATCGACAGAATACAACTTCTTTTGCTATCTGCAATTCTTTCAACACGTGTGGGATCCAACTATTACGCGTGCAAGTTACCAAAATGCTATTGATCTTATAGGAATGAGTTTTGTGTATCACAGTGGCGCTAAAGACTGTGAAGTTGGACCCTTAAGGCAGATTGAAACAGTTGACAGGGAAACACCTGCATGTAATATAAACATTTTAGCAATCATACTCTAAGAGAAGATCGATTGAAGGTAAATGTATTTATTATTCATATTATTATTTGGGGGATGTTGTTGTGATGGTGCGTCAATGATACAAAATATTTAGCCCCTTTCAGATGAAAGTTAGCCCGTTTTTGGTACCAGTCTAGCTTGTTCTTAGCTCAACAGTTGGCAATAGTGATCAAATCATAAAGTTAGTTGGAGTCTGGTTATTGGAGAGACAAGACGTGTGCGATACCTCCCGATATGAAACATTTTTAATTAAAATTTAAATATGTATCGTAGGCTATAATAATTTACTTTGAACGGAACACTCAGGCCAATAAATCTGTAGTGATGTGAACTGGGAAATTGTATCGTTATTTGGTAAGTTTTTCTTATTCTTCTCGGGCAAACGTGTCCTCAGGTTGTGACATTATTTTTATCAACCTGATAATAAGCTGATAGCCTGCACATGAATATGTGCCAGAATCTAAAGCCCATTTATGAAGCGCATGACATTTAGAAGAAGATGCATTTCTTTGATATGATTGAAAGAACAGAGCGAGTAATTCCGTAGGTTACCGCCACTGATACAATTGAGTGGTCAGATCAAATATGAGATGATGCCGCGCAATTTGTACGCGCACTTGTTCATGTACACGTTCCGAGAATTAAAAAGACACATCTACTAAAATTAATCGAGAAGATTCATTTCAACCAGAAAGAAAAATAAAAAGGAATTTATTTCCAGAATTATTCAATGCTGATGGTCTTAGTTGAGAAAAAAATTACGTAATATGAGGGTTTCTGAATGTAAAGTAAAAATTACCAAAGAAATTGCAAACGTTATGTATGGTTGGCGAACTTAATGGTGTCATAATTGCAAACATGCCTTTATTAAGCTTAGAGAAACGTTTTAAAAAAATAACTAAGTTTTAAGAGTCAAAGCCTGCAGCTGTTTTAACATATTTAATCTCTAGTTTGTAAATCAGTGAACAATGGACGGTTGTTAAAGCATCTATAAATATTTTACTTTTGGTGTTTAAGCTTAAAATATACTTATATTGTATTATTGGAATACGCATTGTAGATTGAAGAATTTAACTACACACCCACTCCTTTTATAGTGTTTATTTAAACATTTTTATAAGTGATTTTGGCCGACAATTTACACAATTTGGGTGCCTATCACACATTTTATACTCCTCCTGGCAAAATACGTGACTAACCACGTATCATTTACTTCTGCATGTCCTGACTGTATTTTATATTTTATTAGCTCAATCTACTTTTAATCACGCATGGTCTCAATCACTGAAGTTCTACAGATTTTTCTAAAAGTAGAAAAATGATCTAGAAATGCTTTTTTGCAGGATGTTAACAACTCAGCAGAATACAGAAAACTGTGGCTGGAATTGAGTCGCTTAGTGGATAATATGGGAGAATGTCAATGGAGCACGATTGGTTTCTTTCTGCTATACCTTCTTCTGAACATTACTCTGTATATGTATCAATGTGCAACTGACGGTCGTAATGCCATGAACGTGGAAGGAACTCTCACCATGGCTATTCAGCTCTACATAGTATGCAATGACGGGGATCTCGTCCACAAAAATGTAAGTTTAAAATAAATATTATGGCATATGGGGGTGACAATGTAGGGGAACTAGTAAGTATATTGTAGTCTTGAGTCGGTTAGCATTTAGAAATTGTTGGGACTTATTCACAAGGAAAGGTAAATTTGCGCATGTGCAGTAGGATAACGCGCGGTGTTTTTAAACTTACCCTTTATTCTAGACGTGTACTAGTCACGCCTCCTTTCACGAACGCCAGCGGAGGGCAGCGGAGAAAACCGAGCCCAATTCTATATCAATGCTTCCATAAGTTGACGTGTAACTTCAATAAATGACAGTCGTAACGCACAGAAAGAGGTAACCATGCGCCAAAAGTGTCTAGATAGAGAGCATGTTGGTAATACGTATTACGAAAGCACCCATTTCTGTATAAGCGAGATATTTCTTAATTTGAGGTGAGGCTACCGTCCTTGTATTAGGTTTTGAGAAGGGAATGCGATGAGATGTTATCATGGCTTCTTTTCCACCGAGAAGTCTTGCATGTATTCCGAATTGCATTAGTGAGATATTCGTAACGCACAGAAACAAGGAATTGTACGCCAAAAGTAACTTTGTAGGAAGCATGTGAAACCAAATGGGGAAACTCCCTCTGGAGCTATGACTATGAATATTTAGCTTCTGGGTGTTCCAGGCAACTGATAAACAGATGGCAGAGACTGAAATAGGGTACTTGGTCTTCTGTTTTGCTCTTATTTTGTTTTTCTCCAAAAAGTAATTAAAAAGAAATTATGAACAACTTATAATATATTTAAATAATGGATAATAATATATTAATTATAGTTGTGTTGTGTCAAATTTCATAACGACGTGGGCAAGCTAAGTAGAGACAAAATACTTTTCTTAGAATTTCAATAAATAAATAAGCAATAACCAAGTCCTTTTAAGTAGACTCTGTTTTTGTACTCTTCATAAACTAATTACTTGTAGTTTCCTTCAGAATGAGCACGCTTTAAATTTTATGCATTTATGCACCGAAACGGAAAAAAAAACAAGTGTAATTTGTATCCTAAAATAACAGATAAACATTTCCCACATATCCAATATATGAGCACTATGTACTTGAGCTTACAAAACAAGGACATTGTATGGTTTCATACATTATATGTTGTTCAATACAATTACACTTGTTTGCACAAATGTTGTACCAACAGCGGTACTGGGAGGAAAAAAAAAAAAAACAGCCATGCCGTCGATTGAACCGTTTGCAATGGAAACTTCCCTTTCCATTCCCACTAATTTGTAATTTCTCCACAGAAACAAACTGTGGCAGCCTGATGAATATGACATGTTTATAGTTTGCAATTTAATATTTTTTATTTCACATAAATGACAAGATATCAATAAAGACGGTCTGCATTGTATAATCGAACGGCAGTTTAAAATTTAGACAAGGTAACTAATAACTCAGAATAATCCAGATAATTTGCTATTGGTGTATTATTTTGTAATCATATCTTCCTCTTCTTTAAGACTTGCGGTCCTGGTGGTGTAGTGGTTACCATACTTGCCTCCTAAACCCAAGATCGCGGGTTCGAACCCGGCCAGGACCGATGGATTTTTTCGGGCGTAAAAATCCTAAGTATGGCTTCCTTCGGAAGGGAAATAAAGTCGTGGGTCCCGTGTCGTACATTTACGGCACGAAAAAGAACCTCAAGCCTGAAAGAGAGGCCTCTGAGCAAAATTTGCGGCCGTTTCACGCCCTGAGTTGAATGGGACGCTGATGACCTGAATTATTAAAGAGCGTCCATAAATAAATCATTAAAAAAAAACTTTTGTTAATACAGGCCTCTATATTTTTCTCTGGTCATCTGTCATCAAACTTCTGAAAACTACATAATTTCTCATTGTTCCCTTGGAACTAAATTGTACATTTTTATTACTTTTTGCACTTTTTGTAACCTTATTCCATCGTTTTTATTTTGGAAAAATGTAATGTTGTTCGATGCACAATATATTGAGTTGATTTTCTGGTTTTGTAATAGCAAAATATAATCAGTATTATTTCCACGTTATCCAGTATTCTAAAGTCAACCAAATAGATAAACAGCACTTTCAAATAGACCACATTCTCCACATTATTTTATTCCTGTGAATAATATATTCTTTCCACTCAGAATTAGAGACTGCGTGAGGATAATGTAATTTTGTTTAATACTTCTTTTGAACGAAATAATATATGGTTCAAATTACGAGATGCATTCAAGTTTTAACCCTCCGATTATTTTTTCACAGGACTGGAAACAGATAGGAACATGTGGTTTATTATAAAATACGCGATCACTCATTGTCAGTGTGTGGCGAGATGGCAGCACTGTATGACACTTAGAACTCTAGCGGCAGCGGCGAGGTTTTCATTGCAAGAACAACGTGTAATCATTCCTTTATTCCATTTGCGTGGTTTAACACCGATTGAAACTTCTCACCAGTTGAGTGAGACATGTGGTGATGGTGTCATGGATGAGTCTAATGTGCGTTCATAGGTGCGACAGTTCAAGGAAGGCAGATCGTCGTGTGACAACAAACCAAGGCAATCTCGACCTCGCACAAGCCGGTCTGACAACATGATCGAGCGAGTGGAGAAAGTTGTTTTGGAGGATCGCCGAAAGAGTGTGGAACACATCGCCTCCAAAGTTGGCATTTCCGTGGGATCTGTGCACACAATCCTACAGACCTGCAAATGCGAAAAGTGTCCTCCAAGTGGGTGCCACGAATGCTAACGGACGAGCACAAGGCTGCGCGCATGGCATGTCGCCAGGCAAAGTTGACGCGTGATGACGGCGTGAAAGCGACGTTCTTTTCATTGATTGTGACAATGGATGAGACATGGATGTCGTTTTTCAATCCTGAAACGAAGCGTCAGTCTGCTCACTGGAAGTATTTCCAGTGGTCAAAACAGACTCCTACAGAAGCGTTCGCAGCGGCTATGGAATCATGGCGTCGGCGCTGTGAAAAATGTGTGCGGCTACAGGGAGATTACGTCGGGAAGTGACAAAATTTTCAAGATTTTCGCGTGATTAGTTAGTAAGGGGGGGGGGGAGATTGTAGGGGTTATAGCTTGAATGCACTTCGTAAGCGAATAATGATTCCTTTTTCTGTTACTATCCTATTTGTGCATCTGGTTATTTAAAAGTGTTAGTTAAGCGTGTGTATAATACGAGCCCTATTTTTAGAGCAGTTTGCTAGTTGGAATCCATTTACAACCACATGGTGTGGTTTCCATTTGGTGTGAAAATATCCTAAAGTTTGACCATCTAAAATAGCTCACTTTAACGTTCACTTTGTATGAGACTTAAAATTTTTATTTCGCTTTTAGCACATCTAGAACTATCATTAGATATAAGTATGCTTCATTCCTATTTTATGTAGTTTTAAAATGTTCTAATGAGATCAGTTAATGTTAGCATGGAGCTTAATTAAATTTGACTGCCAGGCTGCAGAAAAAGAAGAAAAAAGAACCTCAGCTTTGGCACTAAAGCAAATTAGAAGTGGAATCAAGGGCACTGCAGTATGTCCAGGCTAAGACGTTTAGAAATTCTGTTTTTAACACAGCTAGATTTGCTCTCTTTGAAATATTTTTAGTAGCTATTATTTGTATGCGATTGGTACCAGTGACATAAAAGTAATTGTACAAGCGCTTCGGCCTTGCAAACACATTACATCTTGCTTAGCTTTTGAGTATTGGCACCGAGTACGTGTGTATCACTCCCGATTCTGCCTGCAAATCTAAGACATGCAACCCGCATAATCAAATGCTATTTAAGCTGTCCACAAAGTGAGGGATTTTGCTGACACCCTGTGTATATCATAGATATTATATTCTAAAGTGTAATAACGAGCACTGTTATTTTCGTTTATATCATCTTTGGAGAAATTTATAGAATGGCACGTTTATAAAGGCAATTCCACCGATGTGATACATTTATCGATCTTTTTTCTTCCACAAATATAGTTCTTGATCTTCAAATTGAATATTTAATTTGTCTTTTCAGAAAAGAGAAAGACTTGCAGAAAGCTTTAAACACCTTTGCAATGAATAGTAAAATTTACGTTTCTTAATAAAAATTAAAGTGGTCTTGGCTAAATTATGGAAAATATTTAGTGTTTAAAATTTATTATTATCTGTAAGAACTATATAAATGATAATTATTGTGTTCCAACCATTGCTTATTAGTGATGTATCTTAGTATTATAGTGTTCTATTTAAGCACGATAGAAGAATGTGAACATTCATAAGTTTTAACGACAATTTTAACATTAGGTAGATAGGATCATTCCTTTGCAGTCATGATATTACTATTAATAATCGTACACTGCACTTAACATATTATCTACTAGTTTAATAAAAATATTTGAAATAACCTAAAATTCGTAATGTGCATTAACTTCTTGTTCATCTGAAACAATGCCTTTAAAGTTTGTGTATTTCACTAAATATCTCCCAATTACGAGCGGATCTGAAAAGTTCTTGACCTAAGAATGAAAAGACGAGCTTTTAACACGAAAATTATTTTTATTTTTTAACATAAACTCTGTTAATTTCAGTATCCAAATTTCTTGCAGCAATGTTCCATTGCTAGCTAGTTATTCCGTTTCTAAAGTGATTTTCTTAAAGATCCGCAAAATACCAATACAGCTGGAGGGATCCATATCTGGGGAGTAGGGTGAACGCTTCATGCTTCAAACCTCTAATTTTTTCCATCGCTAAAACACTTTTGTGAGCAGGTGCATGATCTAACATTTTTCCCACCTCACGAAGTTTTTTGTTTGTTTTACCTAGTTCACTTAAAAGCTTTGAATATTACACGTGCTTTAACCCCTATGAAAATAAACAATTAGTAAAACAGCTTTAGTGGGGACTTTTCCTGCAACTGAAAACGACTTCTTCTTTGGTGCTTCTTTTCACTGTTTTGACTGCTGTGTGATGTTGGATCAAAGCCTCATACACAGTTATAAGTTGAGGCACAAAGGCAGTTGCTGTTAAAATGATCCAAACACTTCTTGGTATTTTCATAAGAATGCCTTTTTCATCTGCTATTATTAAGTTTAATACCCACCTTGGACAAAGATTTTTTATGAAATTCCTCATGTAAAACACAACCTATATTTTTGCTCGCCGGTGCGTGATATAATTATTTTCATATATTTTCCAATAAACTTACTGCTTTGCACTTTTTGGACTTACTTCAGGTGAGACATGTTCAAGACTTGTAGGGTCACGTTAAACTTCATCAGAATGCTTTTAATAGTTTTGAAATTAAAGAAGAAAAGCATCCATGGACTTTTATAAGCTTCATATGACTTTCCTCTCGTGTAAACTATCTTTTATATTGCACAGTACTCAGTTTTAACTTTATTGAACGCCTACAACATGCCTGTAGTCGGATATACCAACGTAAAAACACTTTTCTATTTAATTTCTTGCTATTTATGATCAAGTCCAGGAACTTTTCAGACCATCCTCGTACTTTTAAACCAACATACTATAAGAAGGGGTTGCAGTAGTGATCTTAATGACAATGAGAGACATGAAAATGGTGAAGCCTTTCAATTCTTTGATTTTAGGTAATGGACGGTTTCAGGAAGAGGTTGCTTTCACTCCAGATGTCCATAAATAAGCCTTACGTGCAAACTCAGGTAAGTGCTATAGGGAGTATGCAGGGGAGTTCTTTTAAGACACCAAAGGACCAAAACATGTACACACACTTCAGGCAAAGAATAAACTGTGTTATCATAACAAAACTGAATTCACACAAACAGAAAATGATGAACATTAATTATCTTAGACTTTTACAGTTACTTATGCAAAAGTCTTGGGATGAAAACTTTCAACTTTGCTGTTTTAATAAAACGACATACGCTGGTTCTGCTAATCCCAGTCTCACGTGCATATTACTTTGTAGATTTCTGCGGTGAGAGTTCAAAACGTTCCAAAACCATAACCGAGGACGCGGGGCTTGTTGCTGTGTGAGGTCTCCCAGATCTGCCCTTGTGAACATCGCATACGGTATCATGAGTCTCAAATTTGTCTCCAATGCTTTCAACTGTTACTCGCGTTGGCGGTTCTATTCTGAACACACGTCTCCATTGCCTTTGAACTTCAACATTTTCGGTTTTCCAATACCACTTCAAAATTGCTTTCCGCTGTTCAAACAATAATCTTGATTCCATTTAGTTGTAGCAACGCTAACATAACGTAATGTGAGTCACTCTGTTTACAGAACATCATACTATACATTACTTGTTTTTCGGTCCAACTTTGATGTAGATACTTCTGTGAAATTGTGTATACATTTTTGGCACCCTCGGTATGTGTGTATATATAAATAAGTGATATAACCTAAAATACAAAATGATAATTTGGAAGAACCAACACTCTTTCCATTATATGAACAACATTGATGTAGGGCAGTAACTCTCTCTAACAGTGTGTTGGTATCTTCTCCGTCATATCGATTTAGTTGCCTACCGAAAGAATTATTATTATTATTATTATTATTATTATTATTATTATTATTATTATTTTCCAATTCTTTTTGGAGGATTTAAACAAACTTCAAATACAACATACTGCTAATTAATAAGGTAAATATATTATTTTGAAATGATTCATTACGGCATTGTTTGGTTACAGTATTGGAATCTGAACTGGTAGTAAACAAGTGGGGCATTATTTTTTTCCGAAGTGCTTTATTTTTACATTACTCTTGATAAATTAACCGCCAGAAAGTTGTATTATATAAGCGTGTGTAACTTGTAATACAAAAGTTATAGTTTTCAAACACAAATAATTAAATAATTATTAAATTAATTATACAATTATTAATAATTTGAAATTAAACAATTAGAACTATTATATAATTAAAATGTTTTACCTCTTTTCTGCGAAAAGAAGCGGTTTGTGTATGGCGGCCCCACGTTGGCCGCCAGTTTTGAAGCGGTTTGCATATGGAATCAACAGAACAGTCGAATAGTCGCCTGAGAAATTGTCTTCACCGAAGCGTAAAAAAACAACACACCAAAATCACTTCATCATTCGGCATCACAAACATGACAGCAACAACAAGAACGACAAGTTCATACAGTTCCCACCTAGTCAATTAATAAGTGTCAATGTGCTATATGTAAACTATTATAATTAAGAACATATTTTATCACAATTACGACAACACTTCTTCAAAGTAAATAATGTTTCCCAGTAGATTGTAGTGGTGGTTACATATCACCATACTGTCATCATAACCTTCCTGCTTGGTTTTGTGCGGTGCTTGGATGCTTCATACAGATTCTGCCAACCATTTTCGGTTGTTATAGGGATTCAATTCTTTATTATAAAGCAGTAATTTTTGTTGTGCAAAAATAGTAAAGAAAAGCCTGCAAAATTTTTAACCCTCATTTAAATTTTGGTTTGCATTAAAACTCCCCTCCCCCTATTTTTCCTATTTTCATCATACCATTACAAACAATTGGAGGGAAAGTCTGGGTTCCTGAACAAGTTCTGAATGGCTTAACGTTTATTTATTTAAGCAATTTCCTTGAGTTTATCATAATTGACTTTACTATAATTTCCGAACGACCTAATAAAATTTACGAGAGTTTATTTTTGGTACCATTCATTCATTCAGCTTTCTATAGATAGATTTGGATTAGGTTTTTAATGGAAAACTGGACTCAAAGTATATTTCAAATATTTGAAGGAAAGAAATTAAATTTATACTATTTAAATCATTAGATCCACATACTAAATAGCAAGTTTCTCTCTGTAGTGAATGTATTAAATTAACAACATTTTATTCATTTGCAACCCCACGTTTCTGGTAATAAAGGCAAACTCTCAGAGTCAATATTTTATATTTCAGTTGGAGGCTTTTCTGCAGATGCTACAGACAAATGATACAGCTGTTATTCTTGGAGGCTATGTTACATTGAACAGAAGACTTCTAGTGTCGGTAAGCATGTAATTCGTGTAAGTTTGTTTACGACACTTGTTCACTGTCAATTTTACGAGCTAGAATAAGAAATGCAACTACTAAAGAACACTTTTACGTAAGACCATAAACCTTTCTAGTTGTCACTCTGTTAGCAGTTGGAGAAAGTAATGAAACTTTATATGCATGCTATTGCGCCACTGTGGTCTGAACATTTTCTCCTTTTGTGTGCATTTGAGCTTTTCGTCGTAAGATATACAGAATGGCACAAAAGTAACTAAGCACATGCTGAATTTCAGTTAACAAAGAATTGCACTTCATTTTATGATCAAAAGTAGCTAAACACCAGGGAATTTCAGTTAGCAAAGGATTTCATTTCGAACTATTTTATTACTGCATTAATGGAGTCTACCTGGAACAATCTGACACACACACACATACACACACACACACACACACACACACACACACAAACATAGCAGAACGATGTCCAGATTTTTGGAAGGTGTTCTCAATATAAACAGTCAAGCTCTTCAACAGTTAGTGGTTTCCTTCTGTACACCTCGTCTTTAAGCATTACCCAAAGGAAGAAATCCATTGGGGTAACATCAGGGGATCATGGTAGAAATTCAATTATTGCACTATGTCCACACTCTTCTAGAACTGAAGCATAATGCACAGGAGCTCCATCATGCTGGAAGTACAGTTGATCAAAGTTATCCAAAATTCAAGATGATTCCTGAGATAACCTTTTGAAGTGGGGCCAAGCTCTTGTTACCACGAGATTTCCATCAATAAAGTGCGGCCCAATTACACCCTCTATTGCTAACATTTTTTACTAACTACGCTGATTGTATTACCATACGTAATAACATGCAAAGAAGTGAAATCGTACGTTAACTGAAATTCACTAAGTGTGTAGTTACTTTTGCGCCACCCTGTATAGTAAACAATTAATTTTTAAATTATCTTTTTAAACATAAAACAATAATTACGTATATTTCTTTAAAATATTTTACTCTACATTGTGATACACGCTTGCCACTTTTTTAATAGTAATGTGGCCATTTTATTTCAAAACCTTATTAAATATGAGGGCTGTTGCATAATATAAACGTAGCACTAGTTCCATCGTTGACACTTTCGCTTTCCGCCTGCGAGAGGTGCGCAAGTAGAGACATGTTCAGTTCCGCCTGTAAGCAAAATATGATGCTGTGAAATTTTGCTATCATCTCAACAAATCTATCTGAGGCCTATGCACAGTTAATTCTTCCTTATAGCACAGATGCTTTAAAATGTTTAAAGTGGAGAGACATTCAATTTCAAGGGAAGGTGAACCCGGAGCTCCAATTTGTGCTCCATTGGAGGAAAACATTAACACAGATGCTCTCATTGTGAGAGAGGATTATCGAGTAATATTAAGAACGCTTGAAAACTTCTGAAAATATCACTGGGTGCCACCCACACATTAGTGACTGAAAAGTTGGGACGTGTGTTTGTGCACGGCGAGTTCCAAGATTGTTGATTTACAACCAAAGGACGTTCGCGTGCAGTTTGCGTGGAATTGAAGATGATGTTACAGGAAGATGAGGGGGGCTCCTTTAAAAAATAATCACTGCTGATGAATCTTGATTGCTCATTTCGAGCAAAAAGCAAACCTCTGGCTGGCCACCAACTCTCTCTCTTTCTCTCTCTCTCTCCCTCCTCTCTCTCCTCTCTCTCTCTCTCTCTCTCTCTCTCACACACACACACACACAAAAGAAGTTGCTGGGAAAGTTATAGTCATATACTTTTTCGATACTCCAGGAATGCATTACAAGCATGTCGTGTCTGCACGCACAAGTGTAACTGGCCAATACTACAAAGATATCTCGAAAACTCTGCAAGGTCATACCACACGTGAAATGCCTCATTTTGTACAATAAGCTGGGTGCTGCACCACTAAAGTATTGTTGAATATCTCACTAAAATCAATATGAAGTGTGTCTCTCATCCTCCCTATACTCCAGATTTGGCACCGCGTGACTTTTTCCTTTTCTCAAGATAAGAAACATATTCTTGGGAGGCATTTTCCATAATCGGAAGGCTGCGCAGACGATTCTGAAGGACATGTCAAAGAATGATTTCTTCATAACTTCGAAAACTGACAGAAACGTTGGAACAGGTGTATTGCATCAAACGGAGATTCCTTTGGGAAATTTCATCAAAATTATGAGAATGAGTAAAGGTATGTTGTCAAAAATTATAATCAATCATTATTGAACAGCCCTCGTATACACAGATTGGGGGATTGGATTTTGAATAATGGGTGTTTTTTTTTTGTATGCAATATTTTAAAAAGGAATTGTGTTTTAAAAATACAAAGCATTTACATATTTTTAATACTTTAAATGCAATCATTTGACAGATTCTTTTCGCTTCGTTTAAATTTATTTGGCGCTGAGAATCATATACCAAAATACTATGAAAAGATATGACTAACTACAACCTAGATATAATTGGCTAAGTCTATATGCTTCTGTTAATTATCCTCTAAGGAAAACCCCTTAATTTTCAGTTCTAAAGTGGAACCAGCTCACAATCACCCCCCCCCCCCGCCACTAAATGGCTTTTTACTTGCACCAGGTTAAAGTTGCTAGAAAAATGGAAATCTCTCAAGAAGCAACTAGTGCAGTGAGAAATGGAGTAGCCAAAGAATAAATCAGTCAGTTTTAAACAGTATACAAACAATTAGCGTGGAATAGCTCACCACGTTAGGAAAAAGCGAGCTTTCCCTACTTGTTAGGAGGCCGTGCCCTTAAGGGAAAAATAGGGCTATTCACTGTCTTTATATAAAGTTCAGGACGATTCCTAGATTGACTGCACTAGATAACTTAATAAACCTAACACCCTGCTTTAATGCGGTTTACTCTAGCAGAGAGCTTTTAACACAGGAATGCAAGTGATCTTGAGACCAATTATGTAAAGGAACATAATGAGTAAGTACCCCTCCCAAAAAGGGCAAGATATCAAAGCTGAAACGGTCACTTCAGGAATCAACGCCTTTAACTCTGGCAACGATGTAAACATATTTACAGATAGCATTTAACTATCTTTAAAGAAAAAAAATTAGTCATAGTATGCTTATATTAGAGCTACTTACCTTGTACTGAAGTCAGGGTCAGTTTCTATGTTATGTTTTTGTTTATTTTTAAGCTTGGATCTGCAATGACAACCTACATTGTTGTTCTAATCCAGTTCCAAATGTCAGATGGTAACAAGAACAGCTTAGGGCATCGCAATTTCTCGGTTACTTAAACCAGTGCGTTTGCCATCTGACTGAAGATACAACAAATGAACAGCTGTTTCATTTGTGAACTGTATTATAACTGGCACTCTCTTAGTATAACAGTACATAAAATGTCAATAGTAACTGTTTCTGGTGCATATCGGATGAAAGCACAACCCTACTGACAAATTGCAGAAGTTGTTCAGGGGAGTTTTGATGCAAGGAACCCATGGTCTCCGATGACTCGTCAGTGAAAAATTGTATCTCATTCGTTCTTCTTCTAGAGACATATGCAGAACTTTGTTTATTAGACCCCTAGTTCATACTCCTATAGATCTGGTTGCTAGAATCGTCCCAGCCGCAGAAGTGCACCAATCTCCTTAATACCGGAGTAATTCTCTCAGTTTGACAGTTTCTCAGGGTCGTGGTGATCGGCGTTTTGAACACCTGCTTTAAAGAAATAGCACAATTGCCCCTAAAGTTGTTTTGTTATTCATTGTGATGTTTTATAATTTGATCGAAGACCATAAAAAGTCAACTCATTTTCCTGTGTAATGTATCAGAATACGTATGAGTTTTTAAAATTTATTTTAAAACTTTCTTGCTTTCTTATCCCTAAGATATAAATCAAAAGTTTTAAGTGATAAATTTTTTCCTGATTCTTTTTTTATAGTTGCTCATTATTGATTTACAGATTTAAAGACATAAATAAATAAATAAATAAGTTCACTTTTTCAATAGTTGCCTCTTTATTGTATCAATATTTCCATTAAATCATAGCAACAAGCTGAAACCGTCCCTGGTACCTCACTAATTAGAACATAATTAACATGCACGGTGTGTAATTAATAATTGTGATTATTTATAGTTTGGTTTAGATTTCACTAAAGAAACTTTATAGCCCATTTAGCACATATAAACCTACGATCGTACAGTATTCTAAGATAATTAAAGTGAATATAATGTATTATTTTAGGTGAATTTATTTATTTTGCTCAGACCACAGGTGAACGACTTGGCATAGTTGGACAATAGGTGATTATGATCTCTGGGATGGGAGTGAAAGGGCTGGTTTCCCTCCAGGCGGTGAACCTCCCTCAGTTTGCTTGTGAACACGCATAGAGTACCGCTAGAACACATCGAATTTAACGTCAATAGGTTGCTTGAAGTCAAACTGAGAACCTATGGCAAAGCTTGTAATTTCAGTAGAAAAACTTAGCGAATAGAATGTCAGATCAATAACATCAACAACAGCCTATGAGTAAGGCAGACACAAAAAGGGCGCAAAATATCGCGTGAGTTTTTGTGGATAGCGTTAGGTTTGCTTACGGTATTTAAAGAGCAAACCCCTCCACAGAACCCAGCAGTTTCAGATACAGCACAGTTCGATTCATTGTCCGCTGCGGCGAGATACGACGGCGTGGGCCAGTTCGGGCAAGAATGGTGCAAGTCCGAAATACAAATACGCTTATACGTTAAGCATAGAAAAGAAGACACGGTTTTCAGTTTCAAGCAAGCAATTCACAGAAGCAGGCGAGCATTTCAATTCAATTCAAGCAGTTTTCAGTCCGGCTCAGTGCAGTTGCTGCAACGTTGGCATCTTTATTTTTCTAGTTATTCTTTGTTTATACCTATACGTTCAAGAATAAATGCTTTAACAGGGATCTAATGTTTTGTTTGAAACCTCTAGCATACATTTATTACTATATATATTATATATTACATTATATACATTATATATACATATACATTTATCACTATATATATATATATATATATATATAACACTTCAACAGCAAATTACTCAGTAATAAAGTGCCGGAGACCATGGATTCCTTATAGAAAAAATACATCCCTGAACATACGCCGAAAGTTTCTTTGTACAGCTCGTAGTCACTTTTTATATGCAAGGCAAATTACAAGGCTTAAATAATATGACTGTAATCATTTGTTTTTAATTTGACCATGTAATAAAATATTTCTGGAATTTATACAAGTGGCATCCACTATTATTGAAGTTCGTCTTTCCATGCCATTGCCTGATAATCCTTTGTTTTCATAAAATTCCTAGATGTTCCATATGTGCTCATTATTGAAACATTCACACTACTTGTTTATAATATTAATATTTATTTGCTTTCACATTAAACTAAATATATAAATATGGGATTTTTCTATTTTTATCTACCTGCTATTGTTCTACTTTGATCACTTCAGAAGAAGAGGGGCGTATCAAGAATTGGCACTGTTTTCATTCTTGTTGTACTCCTATCTAGGGAATTTTGGAAACAATAGTAAGAGAGATGCTCATTCTTGAGATCTGTGGACTGAAAAGCTTTGATTCTTACTCCGCATATAGTCAGGCTTCCAATTCTTTGTTCCAGCTCAGGCCAGCTGGCCGTCCAGATGTGCCCCGGCATCTGAAGGGTACCAAACTGGTCTTCTGCGTTTGGATGGGAGGGTACAAGTTTTGAAAAGAATATACAGTTTTCATCCCTAATCGACCGCAATTCCATTTATTGGGAGTTCTATAGGATGAGAGACCACACGATTACTTTTTCCCGTTTATATCATCTGGTCACCTCCGCTTGCCGCTGAGAAGCCCTGCCCTTTGGTGGTACTCTCAGACTGTATTAAGATGCTTTTTTCACAACACTAACAAATTAATCGTAATAATACGTGACCTGCCCATTACGGGAGAGCCTGAACTTCGGATAACCTACCACTGTTCAGGGAGAGTTCAGGGTTACCTGGGTTCGTACTGCGGTTTCTCAAAAATTAGAACTCCATCTTTGACTTTGGCAGTAGTTCAATTGCCAAAGTGTTCCTTGGCAATTGAAATCTCTCTAAAATGGAACCGTTGGTTGCAGGTTTTCTCCTAGGGACCAAATAAAAGGGATATTTGGCCTTTTAATCTGTTAATTTCTTAATTTCTTATATTCTGATTACTAGAATCGAATACTTCCTGCAATGAATTGGTCTCAATGAGCAGTGGGGTTTTAATACCTAGAAAATTGAACACTCTTCCGATCAATTCCGCAATAGTCATTGAGAACGTGCTTTAATTGACTGAACTTGCCAAAGGCTAGTTTGTTATGGGTTACGTTGGTAAGTGCCTTAATGAAGAAACCTAGCAGGGAGGAATAGTTATATCCTATAATATGTCATTAGTTGTTGAAAAGAGACACTGGAAATTATCTTCAAGGACGTCTCTGGAAAGAGAACTTTCCACTCTTGTACCTTCTCTAGTGAGAATTTTCTGAAAACGGCATATTGTGGCACATGAAGGTTTGACAATGTGGGGAAATGTATTGTAGCATTCAGTTCGTTAAGAAGTAGAAGTGACAATTGGAAAGATTACGCAAAGAAAACTAGGGTCTGGGTATGCGCAACAAAAGTATTAGCGTTCTTTAAAGTATATCGAGTCAGGTGTGTGAGCATGAGGAGACTTGCGTACCGCCGACTGCTCCGGGGTAACCATCTTCGATGACGTTCATCATGAATGTAAGTAATATTTATTATTTACAAATACAGCTTGCCTATTGTTTAAAACATATATGTGTGCTCAGTGCTTACCTAGTTCCGATACTTTCCTAATTTGATCCCGTTTAACGTAGGTAGCGTAGGTTAGATGTTTTAAGCTACATCTCTAGTACGGTCCCCGTTAGTTAAATAAGTTAGAGAATGCTTTTTAGGCGAGTGACTAACATGGGGTCGCGACAATATCTGCAGTAAAGCGCGGACTAAACCTAAGCGATATCGTCCGTCTCAGTGCCTAGTGTGTGGTGTTATATAAACAGTAACACAAAACCGCGATATCTGTTAATTCTCCTACATTGTTTTCCTGACCGATCTCTGATACACCGCACTCCTCATGTATATCATATCAACGTAACATAACTAAACAGAATGATTTAATCTAACTTCCAAGAAAAAATGCAATCAAGGCTTGTCCCGAACTATACTAAATCACCGGTGATATGTTTAAGCTCCTGATTCGTCAGTGGTCTTGGTGACCTTGACTTAATGCAACTGCTATGGTGGAATCACGAGAAGATAAAACAGTCCGCTTGTATTAAAGAGGTACTAGATAGATATGCCGAGGATACAAGGGAGTATTATGCCGATGCAAGCATAGCTTCCACTCATTTTAGTGCAGGTAGTGAAGGTCGATATCCTCAGTCGAAGTTAGTTTTACTTTGACGTCACTTGATGCTGCGTAGAGTGGCCAAAAAAAAAAAAAAAGTGTAACGATCTTTTATTAGTCTGTTTGTCAAGCTATAAAACTGTCGGTTTACGGAAAACCCACAAAGAGGTCAGTAAGTTTATGTTAATTATCGCTTCTGGGTTTAGTTATTTATGGTTAAGGTGCAGATGGGGCAAAGAATATGTACCAATAATGAAATAAAGGTCTGCACAGGTATGGCAACGTGGTAGCCTAAAGTTGCCCCGTTGCAATCGGAGCATATTATTCACTCAGCAGAGAAGAGCAAAACCCTTTGGTCAAACAAAAACCAAAACATTTCTACTTAAATTGTTCATATTTCAGTTATTAAATCTTCTTAGGGCCGATAAAAATACATATAAAAATATTACACTAAACTTCTACTGTGAAGAGGAAAATAAATGCAATTTCATACATAAATCTTTATTTACAGTTAGACTACATTAAAAGCATATCAAGTAATACAATACGATCTTGACCGGATTACTGTTGCATTATTATTTAATTGTACAGTATAGCGGGAAATACAGGCACTGAAAGTTATCTGTGCTGCCAGTTTACAAAGCAAGTTCTTGCTATGCCCTTTCTGCTAAAACCTACGGTTGTTTAAACGTTGCTTTTCTGCCCGATAAAATCGCCTATCGCCTCATAACTTGTACAAACCTATTAAAAACAATTTATGATGTACTTGACTGACGGTAAATAAAGTAAGGTCCAATGAGTCCATGACCAAAAATGACACACCGAACGTAAACTGTTTCCAAGTGTAGAGAACATGTAATAGTGTAACAGGTCGTTTGTGTTTGTTTACATAACCGTTCAGCAGTACGCCAAATTCACCAGAATGTCCTATATTGGGGAGAAAATACACATCTGTCAAAGTGTGAGGCGAGTTTCTTTGGATCTGATCCCTCTATCTTAACAAGTGGCAGACCGGCATAGGATATGAAAATGCTCCCAATTTTAAACAGGTGTTTAAATGCAGCACATTGTTGATTGCAGATCTTTTTAAAAAATGCTCGCTGTCCATAGTAGTGCATGTTCTTCCACAGCATCTACATTTCTGTATTAACAATGGTACTGTCAATTTGTGGTATTTCAAACTTCAAACACACATTTCACACTGGATCCATCTACTAAGGTAAAAAAGGAAGCTCTACACTACAAGAAATGCTTGCTTGAACGAGGATAGGTCCATAAGTTTCCGGCCTCGCCTCTTCACAAAACCCTTATCTGGTGCCATACCTTATTTGTTAAGTAAATAATTGCAACTGTAACTTCTGCTCCGCTGTGTTCAGTTGTTCAGATATAGTTGCATAAAGAAGGCTATGTGTAGAAGATTGTAAGATGTTCAAAATGGAGATTCCAGCTGTTATTAAGTTCTTCACAATAGAATCACTTACTCATAATGAAATTAAACAGCGATTGGACGGTGTATATGGGGGAGCATCTCCCTCATATTCTACCGTAAAAGAATGGACCAAACTTTTTCGAATGCGTCGAGAATGCATTGAAGACGAAGAGCGTGAGGTCGGCCCTTGGAGGTGCTCACTCTTGAAAACATGACTCTTGTGGAAGGAGAAATTATGGAAAACCGGCGGCTCAAAGTTACAGAAATAGCAGCAAGATTGGACCTTTCTAAAAGAACAGTCCTTCGAATTATTCATGAATATTTAAGCATGAATAAGGTTAGTGAAAGATGGGTGCCTAAACTTCCTTCCTCAGTTCAAAAGCAGCAACGAGTCATCTGTTGTCAGACGTTTTTGGAACTCTGGCGTGGCAACGAGAGAGAAGTTCTGCAAACCATTGTTACAGGAAATGAAACTATGATCCCTTGTCCAAAAGAAAATCAATGGAGTGGCGTAAATCTGGCGAAGCACCGCCTTTAAAGGCCAAGGTCACTCAGTCAACCAAGAAGATCGTGACCACAATCTTTTGGGACTGTGAACGAATCCTCTCATTGACTTCAAGGAGAGGAATACCACAGTAAATGGGGATTACTATGCTGGTATACCGCACAGATCACGTACTTCCATCAAAGAGAAAAGGCGGGGAAAGCTGAGTGGTGGTGTGCGCCTTCTCACGACAACGCGCCTGTGCACCCAGCTCTTGTTGCAAAGGAAGCTGTGAAGAAATGTGACTTCAAGGAGATCGACATTCATACTACAGCCCAGATCTAGCTTCCAGTGACTATTTCCTCTTCTCAAAACCCAACAAGGACCTTCGAGGAAGGAAATTTAAGAAGTGATGGATGCCGTTTATACCTATTTTGCAGACAAGACTTCTGACTATATTGGGAGGGTGGGTTTAAATGTTAGTTCAATAGTGTGAGAAGTGTATTGCAATAAACGGTAACTATACTGAAAAGTGAAATATAATTTTTTCTTTATCATACCTAGAAAATGGTTAGGCCGGAAACTTATGGATTTCCCCTCGTATCTTCCAACATCAAGCTGACCTTGTAGGCTCGTCACGTGGCTTTACCTGCTGCATGTACAATAGCATAGGCAAAGTTCGCTGTATATTTTTTTCGGCCATACTATAGTAAGAACAAAAACCTCGTAAATCCATTTATATAGCTAACATCTCTACTAAAATTAAAGCGAAAACAAGGAAGCAATGGACCGAGATTACGAATGCAAATATGAACGCTTCTAAATTTTAACTCATATCTATATTAAATTCAAAATTGTTCTGACCTCGACTTGTAAGTCTTAAAGGTTGTCATCCCAGGAGCAGAAAATGTAACGTCTATTCTCTTCAAGTTCCAGTTCTCGACTCTCTAGAAAAGATTAAGAATAAAAAATACACTACGTATTGTCCTTCTGCGCATACGAGCGTTACTTTCCTCACATTCAATTCCCCAACCGTCACTTCTAAATACGAACCGTCTCAATGTTACAATACACGTACAATTTCCTCTGCATTGTCACCTCTCCCGGCCATGTGCCACAATAATCTTTAAACAAAACGCGTAAGCAATCTCGATGATCTCAGAAATGGCAAAATATGCTTTCTTGCCGCAGAAATCTACCGTGTTCTCTGAAATCTTCAGAAAATTCCTAAGAACAAATTATTTATTATAAAGTACATTTAATTGTTGGTATTTGCATTCAGTTTATAAACTGCGGTGAAAATGGCGAATTTTCAATCAGTTGCTAGTCCTATAGAGAATTCTATCATTTGCAGCTGATGCAATTTCCATGTTAATTCAATGGAAATCGGACGAGGGCTCCCGAATAGAAAGGCATAGGAACTGTCCTGAGAGCAGCCTGAGAGCCTTTAATGAAGTTAGTAGGGATGAGCATGTGCGTATGGGGGGGGGGGGGTGGATGAGAAACCGTGGCTGTGTTCTGCTTAGTTCTAAGTGCTCTAAACTTCTTAAGTGCGTGAAGGTTTATATTCAATAGGTTTCGTTCCAACACTCTGTATATTACATTAAGGGGGTTTTAAATTTGAAATAGATTTCTAAGCCCAATTTTAAATATTGGAATTGTCTTAATTTTTACAAGCACAGTATGTGACATAATATTATCCAGCGATATCTACACAAATGGAAACGCTCTCAAGCACAGGCGTTTAGGTTCATTGACATTACTTTTGACGCCATTTTATTAATTATTTTCACTCTTCTTCAAATATAAAATAACAAATCTATCATATAATTATAGAAATTAAGTTCATATTCTCAAAAGTGCAAATATAGATAAGTTTAATGCACAGAAAAGCTAAATTTATATTTGTAGTACTTAACGTAAATAAAAAATCGTAATATCTCAAAATAGCAACATTGTTCCTCTTAATATACGATCATCTAAATGCAAGTTTTAAATATTGCATTAACTTTTACAAATATACAAATTAAATGACAATTTTAATGAAATAATATCTTAAGCTGGATTAAATATAAAACTTATATCAAAGACATAGTCGCTATATGCACCACGATTACGACACTAAGTTTCAATAATTATTCTAAACAAAATGTCAACATAGAGTTTGGTAATGTTCACTCAGATTTTAAGTACATTTCACTTTTTCTTTATAATTAATGTTATTTATTATAAATTATATTTATAATGTTGAACACGAAATACTTCAACGTTCCTTTACCTTATACGTGGATTAATGTCTCTGGATATTACATTTTGATACTTCCAATAACAACAATAAACATATAAGACACCTTAAGGTTTCATCTTCTGCACAATAAATAAATTGCTGCTCAACCTTTCCTTATGGAGTGAGCTAATATTTCACAAAGTGAGGCATTCTTGGGTAACTATGGTTTAGTTTGATATTTAAGTTCTATGCAACTTGTAACCTCCCTCTGCAGGTATTTTAGTTGTAACGTCATAAAAACTCACTGCGAACTTAATTATGTAGATTTATTCAGATGTCATACGGAAGATAAGCATAAATATGCCAGCAAAATGCATGTAATATGTTAAAAGCTGTGAAAATAATGATTAAGCTCACGGTATTTAGTATAACTTTACTTTTTTTGTTTTCTTTTCAATTTTTGAATACACTATCTTCATTTAATACGGTAACGGTGGTAAAGAATGTTTACTGATTACTAGATCCCAGATGTAATAATCCAATGTACTTTAAAGATTATTTTATGATCCTAAAATTAACTTAAATTACCTAAAATGAGTTAAAATTGCCTTTATTTTGATCTTTGTACACCATAATTACTCATTCATTATAACATACAGTAAGAAGTTGAGGATGGGGTTTCTGAAAGGTATTTTAGGAGTGGGTAGGGATACAGGAAATTGCGGAATCCTTAGGGAATTTGATGCCCATAGCGAGATTGTAGAATACAGGATCGGAACAGTGAAATACTGGCTATGAATTGTTCACGAAGACCAGACACTAATTAGAGCGGTCTGCTACCGGGAACAGCTGAGGATTGAGGAAAATACGATGTGGGTTTCAAAATTAAAAAAGGGGCGTCCAAAACATCTGAATAAAGGGGATAAGGAGAGTAGTTTGGAGAAATTTAAGAAACGCATGAGAGACATTAATAGACAATAGGCGGAATGTGCAGAAAAAGTTTCGCTGGAGATACAATCGAAGCTGAAAATCGGATGCGGAATGGAGCGTTGCATCCCAAAGGGGTAAACTCTGCAATCAGGGGTTTGCTTGGTTTAGGTTAGGCGCGTGGTGGTTGATTAAAGTAATAGACAGAGAGGGTAGGAGAATCTGCCCTATGGATGCAAAGAAAGAATCTTGAGAGCATAGAGAGCATATTCTGGTGCACTGCAGAGGGACGGAAAAATGGAGAGATATCTATCGGCCCCGTCTGTTAATGGGAGAAGAGGACAGTGGCATTGCTGGAATTTGCTGTCAGATAGGAGGAAGAGGGAGTAGGTAAATTTTTAAATAAAGTGAAACAGGCAGTTCGGATGGAAAGAAGCAGACAACCGGGAAGGGGGATGGGGGAAAACGAGTGACATTATTTATTTTTGGAATTATTTGTTCATGTATGTTTGGGAGTGTCATTTATTTACTTTTGCACTGTTCCCTTTTCAGTTTATTTCATTTATGTGTCTCTATTTTTTCTATTGTTAATTATTTTTCATTCATTTCATTTTCTCTTAAGAGTTAAATATTGGTTAGTGTAATTTCATGTACTTTCTAGTGTACTGGGAAAGAGGGCCCATGCGATATGGATGAGCTCGATTTGTAACAAATATATTTTGTAAGTAAATATACTACTGCTACTACTATTGCTACTACTACTGCTGCTGCTATTACTACTACTATTACTACTACTGCTACTACTATTACTACTACTGCTACCACTATTACTACTACTACTACTACTACTACTACTCCTACTACTATTACTACTACTACTACTACTACTACTACCTACTACTGCTACTATTACTAGTACTACTACTGCTGCTACCACTATTACTACTACTACTACCTACTACTATTACCACTACTGCTACTATTACTAGTACCACTACTAGTACTACTACTACTACTACTACTACTACTACTACCTACTACTATTACTACTACTACTACTACTGCTACTACTACTACTACTACCTACTACTACTATTACTACTACTGCTACTATTACTAGTACTACTACTGCTGCTACCACTATTACTACTACTACTACCTACTACTATTACCACTACTGCTACTATTACTAGTACCACTACTAGTACTACTACTACTACTACTATTACTACTACTACTACTACTACTACCTACTACTATTACTACTACTACTACTACTACTACTACTACTACTACCTACTACTATTACTACTACTGCTACTATTACTAGTACTACTACTGCTGCTACCACTATTACTACTACTACTACCTACTACTATTACCACTACTGCTACTATTACTAGTACCACTACTAGTACTACTACTACTACTACTACCTACTACTACTACTACTACTACTACTACTACTACCTACTACTATTACTACTACTGCTACTATTACTAGTACTACTACTGCTGCTACCACTACTACTACTACTACTACTACTACTACTACTACTACTACTACTACCTACTACTATTACTACCTACTACTATTACTACTACTGCTACTATTACTAGTACTACTACTACTACTACTACTACTACTACTACTACTACTACCTACTACTATTACCACTACTAGTACTACTACTGCTACTACTATTAGTATTACTACTACTACCACTATTACTGCTACTACTACTATTATATTACTACTACTACCACTACTACTACTGCTACTACTATAAAATCATACATACATTTTCATTTGTGATAAAATGGCAATTTTCACTTAAGAGTTTTGAAAATTTACCGAACTATTATAACTGCAATGCACTAGAAGCTTCTGGTGCATTTTTATTTGTCCCTGTGTTTGTGTTTTTCCTGTTTACACGCTGGAATACTACCATCAGTTTAAAACTAAATCACAGATGCAGAATGTCATGTAAATCCTGCAGGTAAGATTCTCAAACTGTAGTAGCAGTGCGATACGCACATCTTCACGCTTCGTAAATAGAATTTCATGCATTAATAATAGAATCAAACACCTGTAGTGTACCAGTCAATGTTCCTAGGGGAGGTTAGTATTCAGATATTTACAGTAATTGTGAAGAGCTTAGATCTGATACCAGAAATTGATTGGAACTTATATTTTGGGAATAATGAAATAAAACTAGCTAAAATGACAAATATTTTGATTTGTACCAAAAAGGTGAGTAAATGCTGTAACTATGCTGGTATATCCACAAATATTTGGTGTATTGCCTATAATGATTAAAAATTCGAGTGAGTGAAGCAACGATCTTAAAGTAAAATATCATTTCTCCGTGGAAAGAAATGCACTAGAGTATCGTGTAGAGCTGTGTGAAGCATTGTGTGGTCACACTTTGTCATTACATCGTACAAAGTGGACGTGCATCAATATCTGACATGCCTCTAGTGGGTGTGCGTTCACACAGGCAGATCACTGGCACTAATCATGGAATATAACGCTGCACTAGTAGGAGTTACGTGTGGGTACTGGCATCTCTATCCCAGTTGTTTTCTTTATTTTATGGTTTTGCTTACTGCCACATATCACAACAAATGGACTCGTTAAGAGACTTGTATTCGTCTGGAGCGATTTAATTCACAAGGTATTGCCTGTTTAGTCCCATCACTGCAGTGAATGTAACATGCTAACCGGAACTCAGGTACCAATAAAATGACGAAATTCGCCAGAATACACCCGCGATATACGAGGGTAGGTACATAAGTTTCCAGCCTTGCCGATAAGGATATCGCCTTCACAAAATGCTTATCTGGTGTCATACCTTATCTTTTAAGTAAATATTGCAGCTGTAACATACGCTCCGCTGTGTTCAGTTGCTCAGATACAGTTGCATAAAGAAGGCTATGTGTAGAAGATTGTGACAAGTTCAAACTGGAGTTTCGAGCTGTTACTAAGTTCTTCACAAAAGAAAGAGTTACTCTAAATTAAATTACACAGCAATTAAGCGGTTTACATGAGCATCCTCCTCATATTCCACCATAAAAGAAAGAGCCAAACTTTTTCAAATGTGTCGAGAAAGCATTGAAGACGAAGAGCGTGCAGGCCGGCCCTTGGAGGTGCTCACTCCTGAAAACATCGCTCTTATGGAAGATCGATGGCACAAAGTTACAGAAATAGCAGCAAGGTTGGGCCTTTCTAAAACAACAGTCCTGATTATTTATGAACATTTAACAATGAATAAAGTTAGTGCACGATGGGTGTCTAGACTTCTTTCCTCAATCCAAAAGCAGCAACGAGTCATCTGTTGTTGGGCATTTTTGGAGCTCTGCCGTGGCAACGAGAGAGAGAGACGTTCTGCAAACCATTGTTACAGGAGATGAAACTATGGTCCTCTACTATGATCCCTTATCCAAAAGAGAACCAAGTGCTGTAAACCTGGCGAAGCACCGCCTCTAATAGCCAAGGTCACTCAGTCAACCGAGAACATTATGGGAACAATCTTTTGAAGACTGTGAAGGAATACTCTTCATTGACTTCAAGGAGAGAAACACCACAGTAAATGGGGAGTACCATGCTGACCTACTGTACAGACTACGTGCTTTCATAAAAGAGAAAAGGCGAGGAAAGCTGAGTGGTGGTGTACGCCTTCTTCACGACAACGCGCCTGTGCACACAACTCTTGTTACAAAGGGAGTTGTGATGAAATGTGGCTTCGAGGAGATCGACTATCCACCCTAGATATCTAGCTTCCAGTGACTATTTCCTCTTCTCAAAACTCAGTAAGCATCTTCGAGGAAGGAAATTTAAATTTGAAGATTAAGTGATGGATGTTGTTTATGCCCATTTAGCAAACAAGACTTTTGACTATTGGGGGCGAAGTAATGAAATGTTAATTCAAAGACGTGATAAGTGTATTGTAATAAAGGATAACTATATTGAAAGGTGAAATATAGTTTTTGTCTTTATCATACCCAGAATATGGTTAGGCCGGAAACTTATAGACCTACCCTCGTAAGTACTACTCATTTTGGCAGTTGAGGTGATCTTATCTGTCAGCCTGTCCCTGATGACCACACTGTAACACCTAAAATTGCAAGATATTTATGCAGCATCGTTTGCATCGAGTCAGTTTTGCTAGACAAAGTCATTATTTTGCAAAACAATGCCAGACCTCGGGCACAATTTTATGTCAAAATTCTATAATGGCAGTTAGAAGAGCTTGAAACATTAAAATATTTTGTAATTTTTTATTAACGTGTATATTATTGTTTTGCAGATCCAAACTTGTATTTGTTTCCTTGTGAGTCAGTTTAGTGTCAGTTTCAACAATCAAGTCTAAATGAATATTAAATGAGCAAAGTCACAGCTAAAACATGGGCCTAAAATTATAATTAAATGCTTCAAAATTTAGGTTAACACTTGAACTTAATTATATTCCATATATACAGAGGTCTAAAGATATTTAAAATAATACATAACATTGTATTAAAGTTTACAACCTAAAAGCATTAATGATTCATATTTGGATAATACTGAATTCCAGCGTCTAAATAATAATTGAGAATGCATTTAAAATGATGAAAACTTGGGGTAGCTACTGCAAATTTTACCTACCGGTTCCAGCTTTTAAATATACTTCGGCTATACTTATGAAAGACAAACATTAAATTTGTGTTTATTTCTTACTCATCAGCTCACAACTAGGACTAAAAACCATATGCATTTTCCGATTTGGTTACATTTAGCTTGTCCATTCATCAGAGAGATATACGGTCAGTCCATCACCTCCAGTACCGCCTTATGCAATGCTAGGACATTATTTGGACATGAAATGTCAACAAATTTCGTTCAGGTCCCAATTTTTTTTTAAAATTTTGAGTTAATATGCCATAAATCTACAACACGGGACCCCACGGCTTTACTCCTCTTCCGAAGGAAGCCATTACTTTGGATTTTTACGCCCGAAAAAATCCATCGATCCTGGCCGGATTCGAACCCGCGATCTTGGGCGTAGAAGGCAAGTATTTTTACCACTACACCACCAGGACCGACATATTGTACAGGTGTGATAACTATCCAATTGTTTGAGGCAAACGGGGGACCATGAGTAAATATGACCTAAAGAGAATACAAACTTGCTTTTGCAACTGGTTTCTAGCTGAAGAACTGACCAACTGTGCCACGGAGATACAGGAGCCTGTATCTGGCGGCACTCCGAAACGCGATATAATATTAATGACTCCATAGCTGTGGAGGGTCGCGCTGAAGAAAGCACTATTAAAAAAACCGAATGTATAATTTACAACAGCTATGATTAGCTCTGAAGAAGAGAAAATGGAACCGACACTCCAGCGGAGACTGTAAAAATATAGTGCGCTCACTGTCATACTGTAAAAGTTGAGCGTTACTAGGATTATATATACGACTTGAGAATTCTTGAGAAAAGAACTGCAATATCTATATATACAGGGCGTTTCGAAAGTACACATTATTTCACTTAACTTAAATGTAAAAAAAATTATGAATGCGCTCTTATACACAACTCTTATGACAATATTTAATTGAAATCAGGCTTTTATTGTGATTTTTTTCCGAATGCGGGCGGGCGCGGCATTCAGTGTTGCGTTTATATATAAATTGACTTGTAATGCATTAAAATAGACAAAAGTAATAAATAGCGAAAATAAAGTCTACAAAAGTTTATTGTGCCTTTTTTTCAAATATTGTGCGTAAACAATAATTAAAAGAACAGTAAGAATGTACTGTATGTCTTTACTCACTAATGATTCATTTCTGAAGGAAAAATGCATAGGAACGTACTATGATATTATAACGTGTGATAATTTGTTTGTGTAGTATTTATATGCTATTTTTTCTAGTGCAATTTGAGTACTTTTTGTATGTGACTTGCCGATCACCATGTATTTTGTAAACGAAGCTCTTGAACAGCAGACAGCGTACGGTGGTTTTGTTGTTCTTATGCACTCCACGTTGCTGACATGGACCGCCGATTGTTCTTTCATCAGGAACCCCTTATGTTCCAGATACCAATCGGTATTTTGAAAGAAACGAGTAGCCATTTTCAAGAAGATATTCCGCCAAAGGATAGCTGCTGTAATAGTTACATGACAAGTTCCTGTGTTAGTATTTGATGAGATCTGTTAGTCTTCTCGTCACATCAAGAGCTTGGTTAGACATTAAAGGTCTTCTCTTTGCTTGTCACAGTAGATCTCAAACAGGTATAGAAGATGCGGCTGTCACACATAGCGTACACTTTTAGGCAATGTTTCGCAGGTTTTTTTTTTGGCTTATACTGAATAAAATGACACGGGCCTCGAAAGGGGTGTAGCATCTGATCTATAGTCACAAACTCTCTGAGGCTATCACTATTCTTGTGTAAAATTCCCTGATTGCTGCTACATTATCAGTAGGTTGTGACATCTTCAAATCTGACACACCGCAGCAGTAAAAAAGGAATATTTTGTAGCTGAAAGCATCTCTCAAGATAACCAACCATACCAGCGCCATCTGTGTTCCATAGTCCCAAAACATTTACATGCCTGCCTTTTTTGACAGCTATGAGGAAAAGTACACCAAAAAAGCCATACTTTCTGTAGAATTTGTAGCTTTACAATTCCCTTTCTCTTTGGTAGTTGATATCTGCTCTTCTTTCCATAATATACAAATTAGTTTGTCGTACAATTTTATCAAGAGTCGTGCATTTTAAGAGGGCTTCTAAGTGAGTGGCCGTATTTCTGGCATTCTTTGTCCTCAGGCCCTGACAAGGTTTTAATTATATTTTTAGGCTTAATTTTACCTGAAATTCTTCTCGAAGTACTAAATCAAATATTTTCACCCTCCTTGCCAACCAAAAAGCGATAATCTACATTTTGTTCCTTGACATCATGGTCATCTTGAACTAATTCATCTTTTCCATCGGATTCGCCTGAGAAATCTGATAATTCTTCCTCCTTCTCCAGCAGCTCGATGATAACTTCTATCTCTTCTGGCGTATGAAGACTTTTTGAACCTCAAAATAAAAAAAAAGTATTATTACAACTTCAAATGAGTATAACAAGCACTAAATATTTCACAAAATTGATATATGTCAATATATAAACTAGCAAGACTTACATATTCGGGAGCATGCGGTACACAGTGCTGCAAAAATGTATTGTTCACTTCATATGTCAATTACAGTTGCAAGCTTGAAAACGGCAGTCGTTAAATGCCTTCAAAGTAGAATACGCGAGAAGGCTTCCGAAATGCTCAGTCCCCTCATCGTAACACTCCACAGATAAAAAAGGCGGCACGCAGTGCCGCGCCGCACCACGCCCACTTAACTGTTAAAGTTATGATTCTTATTGAGATTATATTCTTTATATGTAACACTGAGATAGAGTATCTGTAAATAAATGTATGTTCGTGGGAGGTGTCATTCCTTTGAAATCAATTTGATATATCTGATTTTTTTTAAATTCTGAAAAGACAACCCACTTATAAAAATTATGGTGAGAATAAAATGTATTTAATATGAAACTCTTTTACCAAAGGGTTAAAAGATGAACTGGTTCAAATATTCTCCTAAAATGTTTTTACCAAATTATTCCGGTTAGGTTTAAGAATGTTATTATAAGTTATATGGTTTTATAAAGGCTGAATATAGGTATATGATGAGTCGGGACCTCAGCGACAAATTAAGGGGATAGATTGACTTCAAAACGAGAAAAATTGTTTGTTAAATAACCTATATTTTATGACTCGTTGTTTAGGAGTAATACAACATCGAAGAATACACGAAAATCATTTAACAATTATGGAATGATATTATTAATTTATTCTGCGTATACTTTTAGGACTGATTACAGAAGGTGCTCAAGTACGTTCATTACACCATAGTAGCAGTGCCTGTCAAACTCTGGCAAACATTTCACAGTTGTATTGCATTTGATCAAAAGAAGGGAGTATTCGCTTAATCAGTTCGTATCTTGTGTCAACTGATCATGTGCACACCACTCTGTAAACGTCCCTAAGAAAAAACTCTAGGGCCATTAATTCGGGCGGTCTTTTCCTCCAGTATTCCTGTAACAGACTGTCATGTTGGTCAACTCGGGGAAAGTATGCACGCCCAGTCTCAATGGATGTTTGTATTTAACTGCACATACATTAACTACACACACAAGTACGTGGTTTAGAGTTTTAGCTAAAAACACACAAAGATAAACAAAGAAAGTACAACTTCTAAACGACGTGTCAGAAAATGTAAGTTCTTTAATCACTCGTTCCTCCAAATTTGTCACAGAGTTCTGACTCTGAATTAGATCGCTCGTATTGCATCACACACAAGAAGTTCAAAACTAATGCAATTACAATTAATATTAAATTAGAATTTTTTGTAGCTGCTCGGTCGAAGCACTTCTTGTATTTAAAACACCCCCCCCCAAAAAAAAAATGATAATTTTTTTACGAAAAGGTCGTAAGTGGCATTGTAAACTATCATCTAGGCACAGCGTGTTGCCTCTCACGCTGCGAGGCACGGTTTAGAATCCCGGCTGGCTAAGTTCCCTAACTGAATATTATATTCAGAGCATTTCTTGTAAAAGTGCACACAAGTAAGTATAACTGTCGCATGCGCTTTACGACCTTACATGCTAATACCGTCCTCGTAACAACCGAAATGAACCTACAACAGACATGTATACAAACATTAATAGAACGCTTACCCCTAAGCCCCCTTTACTTATCCCCCTCCTCCCCAACTCCCCTCTGTACTCTATAGATTAGCATTTTTGTTGGGTTTTCTCTAGAAATGTTTCAAAATTGTGTGTATATCTCGCATGCATCAACACTTTCCGGCAGATCTTCAAACTTCTGTTGGTATTCAGAAATTGCGGTGATAAATGCTCATTTCTTAAAATCTCGGTCTCCTTGCATTCTGTCAAAATATGCCTCCAGATATCGCTTTCTCCGCACAATGAACAAATTCTTTCCCCGAGAGCAGTGACTGTTTTATTTTCTTTCCAAGCCCCTAATTTGAATCACGCAAGACCACTTCTTTCTTCTCTCCCACAGGCATCTAGATAATCCCCCCTCCCCATATCTGATCTATTTGAGTCTACAGGTTAAGCGATACTTTTTCTGCACATTGAGTCTCAGTATTTTGGCTATCTATATGTTGCTAAGGTCTGTTAGCTATTTTCCAAATAGTGCGCGTAATATTCTCTCCCCTTAAGTCCCTAGGATAAATTTCATTTAACGCTTCAGGTCTCTCAGTTCATTTGCACTGAGTCTAATTCACTGTCACTCATCGTCTGGTATGACAGCAATAGTTAAAGTAAGCTAAACCTAAAAGAAAATAGCAACAATAAAATAAAAGTATAGCATCCAATTAATTTTTTTATATTATCTGAAAGATAATTATATTTCTCTGTATCGCTATGCAACGCTTCATTAATTTTACGCAAGGGTATGTTACTATGGCAACAAAAGATAAATGCTGTGTTTAATGTGCTCTAGTATTATAAAAAGTTTGTTATTAAAGTTCACAAAAATTATTTTTAGTTAAAACGAGAGAGTTAGGTCACTGATAGTTATGGTGTTCCCAAATGTTGGATAAATTCAAAAGTGTTCCATTCTGGAATTTCTTTTGATTGTATAAAATTAAGAAATCCCACATTATGCATTACTTTAGGGTACTCATATAATTATATAAAATAACAAATACTGAATTAATATTAGAAAAAACATTAATGTAGAAAGTAAAAAGTCATAAGTGAAGGCACATTATAAGAAATTCGCTAGTCATCTTCAGTAAAAATCTTATAAATCAAGTTTCACATAAGTTAAAATTAAGTTACCATTTTACAATTTATTTATTTTAGAAATTTCGCAAACCGCAAAAATTTTTGAACATTAGTTATGGGTTCCGGCCAGGACCGTCCTCCCTTACCGATGATTTTTCCAGGTTTTCCTCAGTCATAAAAATGGCAAATGCCAGAGAGGTGCCCCAAACTTAGGCCTGGAACGCTTCCTTCCTTAAAAACAATACTTTACCAATGTATTTCATCTTATGTATCATCAGTGTTCATGTGCATATGATGCCTCAGCAGCAAAAACAGACGTTGAACACTTAAAAAATCATGAACGATGACGCAATTGATCTCGGAGTCCTTGGCATCTTAAAGCTATCTGACATATATCTTCTGAGGATAAGGAAAAACTTACTTTGACCCGACTGGAAATCGAACCCCGGACCTATGGATTAGAAATAGCAAACGCTATCACTAGAGCACGGAGGCGGATCCCATGGTATTATCGTAAAACATTCAGTGTTTTTATTAAACCAATTTGACCAATTATAAATATGTTTTATAATTCTGATATACAAATAATAATAATAATAATAATAATAATAATAATAATAATAATAAACCGAACTTTGTCAACAGTAATCTATTCGTTATGTTTATTAATTAAAGTTACTCTGATGGTTTTTTTTTTTTTTTCTGTACGGTATAATTTCTTTGGTCCTTGTCGCCTTAAGGCTATATGGCATTAAGATACTCAAGATAAGAAACATTTCCGAAAAATCTTATCCAAACAACTTTACTTGAACAGGCTCCGAACCCGGAACTTCCGGATTAGTAGTTGCAAAGCTAGCACTAGACCACGGAGGCGATCGATACAATGATTCTAGGTGCAGTATACAGGCGTATATTTTTGACGGGGTTCAGAACAAAGCTCTAATTTCATTTCGTTCTTTGACAAAAATTAGTTACATATATCTGTTCATGTAAACCTTATAATGTCGCTCCATAATCAGAAAGCAGAAATATGATGCGTCATTAGCTAAAGGGGAACCCATTAGGACTATGGATACGGCAGGAAACTTCAGCTGGAGGAAAAGGGAAGGATGTGAATTGTAGATGCCGAAAGTTAGTTTCTTTATTATTATGAAATATATATAACAATAGAATTACCTTTTGTACTGATTCTCTCTTTCAAAGACATCCCTTCCAGCCTCTATGGGTTGGTTTTGTACATATATCATATTTATAAAGCACTGCTGTCATGCAACTTTTTCTGTCATTATAGAACATTTTTTGAAAACAGCAGAATGTACCCTTAAACATTATGAATAAGAACTTAAGGTATGGGGTTTAAAAAGGGAACATATCTGTTTTGGTTCCTTCAAGTATGCAGTTAACAGCAGTTAATTGCTGTAAACCATAACATTGAAAATAAACAAACAAAATACCTTTGAATTCTTCCTCTTAGTCTTTACAGATCCTAAAAAGTTTCTTTCCGCCTTATTAAAGCAGGTTGAGAGGTAGACCACATTTGTTAAAAGTATAGCAGTTTAAGAATATAATTTTACAGAAGGACAAAAAGTTAAGTTTGACGCAATTGAACGACAAATTAAACTTTATTATTAGTTTTTAAAAGTTTCATTTAAATGTTTTAAAAACTCAAGACTTCTGGCCTTTTAACAAATAAGAGTATAAAAAAACTGGTCTTAAATTTTGCTGAATAAAATTTTACTGACATATTTTGTTGCTTGAAAAATGCAAACAATTAGCAAGGAACTTTCTTAAAAAACATTAAAATTTTCTCGAGAAATGGTGTCAAAATACACGCAGGGACAAAATAAAAATAAAAAGGGACACTTTTATATTTGCTTGTATATTGCAATATATTTGTTTGTAATAAAATATTATGTTAAGCACTTTTTGTTATGGAGACATGTGGGCTATGTTCGTTTGTTTTGTGTAATCAAATATCGCAATTATGTGTACAAAGTGTCATATATAGTAACTTTGTTTTATCCATATTTTTTCATTTTTACATGTTGTAAATGTAAATGGAGTTGTCACATTATGCGACCTGAAGATGTGGCTCGAGCTGTAGCTCTAAAGAATGATAGACATAATTGTAATGAATATGGCTGGAAGCACAGACCATGATAACATAAACGGTTTAGAGAGACCCTGGAGTATACCAGAAGAGCAGGTTTGGGTCATCCGAGAGCTACACATCAAAATGAAGACAGGTACATGATGTTGACAGTTCTTAGGGAGCGCAACCTGTCAGCTATGACTGTAGCCCAGCAGTTTGTTAACATGCATGGACTCCAGATTTCAGCCAAAAAGGATAGAAGAAGGTTGAAAGCAAGTGAACTGATATCAAGTACACCTGCAACTTGTCCCAGGTTGCTCAGAATGCACCGAGTCGAACGACTGCGTTTTGCAAATGATCAGAGGGGTTTGTAGAAATGAACAGTAGAGCTGTGTTCTATTCATAGAGTCCTGTCTCAACCTGATGGACGTGAAAGAGTTTGAAGAAGGAGAGAGAACGATTTGCACAAGTGTCTATGGATGCTCTTAGTGAGTTAATTTTAGTAGAAAATGGAAGTCAAACAACTGATAGGTACATCAATGAATGTTTGACTATTCTCGTTGTACCATTTGGCCCATTTTTGGCGATTTTTTTTTTGATGCATGACAGTGCATGCCCACAGGGTCAGAGATCTTCAAGAATTGGGAATCCATGTTTCTTCATGGTCAGCAATGAGTCCCGACATGAATCCACTTGAACACGTATAGAACACGCTGGAACGGCGAGTTAAGACAAGACTGCCGTTGCCAGAAACTTTACAGGGGTTGGAGGCGAGCACCCCTTAAAGAATGGGAGCATATTCCTCAAGAAGTCATTGCTAATCTGACCGAAAGCATGCCAAGAAGTATGAATGCAGTTATACAGGCCAGAAGGAGTGACCCCATTTTAATAATGACGCCCATTATTAAAATTCGTTTTAATGTTTCAAGCACAGAAAAGTGTACCCATAGTTAAAACAAAACCTGCCATTGTTTTACGTCCTTTATAACTTTTCTCACTAGATTTAAGTTTTTGTTTCTATTGTTGTTTAAAGTGTTTAATAAAATAATCTTTTGTTTAAATGGGTATTATGGCATTTTAAAAATAATTAAGAACAAAATATAATCAAATATATGTCCGGATTTTTCCCGTGAGTGTATATAAAGTTTATGTGCACAGTGTCTACCCCATCCAATCAGAGTCATATATTACAAAATTATGGTCATATTTCTGTTTATAAACTTGAAATTACGATTTTTTCCTAAGGAGGGGTCACTGCCCTTTACCACCAAAATTCATTGTAACTAGGTCATTACTCGTTATCTCGGAAACTAGTTAATTTGTATGAAAAAAGAAGAAGAATGCGGAATAATAAGACGGTTTAAATGTAATGCACTTTTAGTTAAAAGGTTTGATGTTTATTCTTTTATAAAATAACTGAGTGGCATTTTCATATGTTTCCATTATATTTGTTACTTTGTTAAAATTGGGTGGTATTATTTAAACTTTTCTGCTAACCAGTTTGTGATAAAATGGGGTACTTATATGGAAGAGTGGGGTTTTGAGAAAATTGCAATTACCAAACAATTAGACGAAATGAAAGATCTCTAGAGCAAAAATGTTACAGTGTTTTGATATTAGCGGAGCGAATGATACAGTAAAAGCTCTGGTATGCTTTTCAAAACAGTTAAATAGTTATAATTAATGCATAACAATTTAAAATAGGTTTCAAAATAAGAGGAAAATAAAAACATTCAAATCCCAATAAAATCTGAAAATGTTTTTAAAAAAAAATGGAATCTGATAATTAGTCTTGTAGTTCTCTCCTCTAGGTATTATTAGTTACATGAAATGATGAAAAGTATTAATGGCAGAATAAATTGTACTTCCTAGTTAAGCATCATGTCACTATTATTTTCAACGGACGCAGGATTTTACTTGTACTTCTGCCACTAGATGTGAAGTTTTTTATATTTGGTAGAACTGGCAGCACTTTTGGAAGAAATTGAAACGGCATGTGCTGCAATCGCTGAGGATACTTTCGCAAACGTTGCTGAATCAGCAGTTCAACGTATTCAAAAGTGTATCGACGCCGATGGTAGGTATTTTGAGCAACTGTTGTAACTGTAAAAGTCTAAGATGATTAGTGCTCATCATTTTCTGTTTGTGTGAATTCAGTTTTGTTACGTTAACACAGTTTTTTCTTTGCTTGAAGTGGGTACACATTCTTTGTCACCCTCTGTATTATCATAAATATCTAATTTTTAAAAAAATATTTATCGCCTTTTAACAAACTGACTTCTATAATATAAATTATTAATAAGGTATTTCTGACGTTAGTAAAAATAGTACAACCTATTAATGTAACAAAAATTCGCACCAAGCCTTCTTCAAAAATATACCTATACGATTCCAAAGCGTATGAATAATGATATTTGTTACAAAACGATACGGAAACTGGGGTAAGTGGAAAAGAATTTCGCCCCGTTGGGTTTAAGCTTTGAACAGAGTTCTTCTGCACACAGAGGCCCACATTGCCTCATGATAGCAGTAGCGGTTCATCATACACCTCTGGCGTGCTTCATATTAGCTTCCCACGGGACTTCAAACATGACCTGCAAGCTCTCATTTTGTCGCTCGTTGATAAAAAGAGATGAAAACAAAGACAAAAAAGAAACGAGGAGCTACGACGTCGACCTCTCGGACGAAATAGGTTTGTCGTTGAAACAGGATCGATTTAATCACCAACTCAGTAGGGTTATCTTGTGACATGGATAACGATGAGTCGAAATTATCAGAGCGTGAAGCTAAACTGTAGATGTACTCGATGGGAAAGCGCCAGCTGCCTGCTGGTAAATTTCAAATGTACTCAAGCAATCGACTAATCCGCTCAACCAAATCAATCATCTTTGCCTGGCTCGTTCAGCTGGAGACGGCGAATCAATTGGCGGACACAAAGAAGCTTAACGGTGGACCCAGTGCTACCATTCATTTCCTTTCCTTTCTTCGCCCTTCGAGTTTCATCTTGGCTAATGCAGTACAATGGCATAATCTGTAATCAGCGTAAATCCATACGATGCGCTCCTTTGTCAAAATCGAGAGCTCAATGTGTCCATCTCTTATCTTCATTCTCCATTTAGAATTAAAGTCTGGAAATCGTAAGCCTGCAATTTATTTATTTCCATATTAGGTGGTCAAGCACTTACAAACTCAACCTTTGTGGTTCCCTCTGGGAAACGGGAAGTAACCAAAACTTTAAGGGTCCTTGTTGCTACGGTAGCCGTGAAGCTCTATCAGAATCCATGTAAATTGACATAAAAGTCTCCCACCAAGCTGGGAGTTTTGCGCAAGGTTGGTAGCATGCCTAGGGAAAGTTATCATTACTCATACTCCTAAGAAGAATAATCAAACACATTCCAAGTGAAGAAATTAATCATTAACTAAGTATCTTAAATATAAAACAGAAGATTCAACAATGAAAACAAAAAGAATGTAATCAATAAAATTAACAAATAAGGCAGTAATGTCTTAATCGCTTGGGCATAAAGAAGTAATTAGTGACTTTTCTTTCATGAGACCGCTCCATATGATGACTTTATCATCGAGTTGCATGTAAGGAGACATGGGCTGTATGTGCCGTCGCACAGTCCTGTTGGAAAATCGCAAACCTACGTTTCTTCACAGTTATTTCAGGAGAAATGATTGCGAAATATTCTGCACATACCTCACTAATAGTAATTATTTTTTTGTAAAAATAAATATGGCCTACTACTCACTCACTCGCCGCTAATGGCACACCACATTACTATCTTTTGATCACGCTCATGAAGCAGGTTCGGTTTTTCCGAACTTAAGTATCGGTTGTTCTGCGAATTAACATACCCACTTAGATGGACCAAAGATTTGTTCGTAAAGAAAATTTGATTAGAGTTAATTTCTCGGTCATGTACATTATTCAAAATCCATTCACAAAAATCTACTGCTGGGTGCAGGGTCACCCGGTTTAAGTTCTTGAAATACAGTACTTTTATAGGGTTTTAACTTCAGAAGCTTTGTAATCCTTCGATCAGAAGAACAGAAAATTCCCAATTTGCTGAGAAAGGCCTGGAAGTGAATTTTTAGGGGAACTTTCCAGATAATATTCAATATTATCTAACGTTTCTTCTGTAAGTATATGGTTTTTATAAAAAATTTCAAAAAATTATTCACCAGTCTGTGAATCGAAGGTCTACTTGGAAGTTAAATATCAGGAAATCTTTCTTGAAACAATCTATGTACATCATGAGCCGATTCTGCACGCATGCACGGATCGTAGATTAGTATTCTTTGGGAAACAAGTGCCTGAATTGATTAAAGTAAGTAATAGATTGTATTAGGCCGCCTAATGAACACTTAGTACACTGTCACACAGCGCATAAGAACATGCCCGTACAGTACACGAGTTAAAACTCTCCTCCGGCTCCCTGGTCAGATTTCTAGCGTAATGAATGAATGGTGTTTAACGCCCGTTGTTACTTCTGAGACACCACAGGCAATGGACACTGATGATACATGAGATGAAATGATATATTGGGAAAGGATTTATTTTTATGGAAGGAATCGTTCCAGGCCTAAGTTTAGGGTACCTCCCCGGCATTTGCCTTTTATGAGGACTGAGGAAAACCTGGAAAAGCCTCAGTCACGGAGGACGGTCCTGGTGGTATTCGAACCCAGTACTCCCGCTCATGAGTCCGAGACTTAACGACCTCGACCACCCGTGGCGGTGATTTCTAGCGTGGTAACAAGACGAGAGCTGCAGAACTTAGTTAATTTGGGCCAACTGCACTTAGAGCGCTCCCTTTAAGGAAAAATCACACAGAAAACGTCTCAGAAAGAGATGTTAGAAGGACTCTGGGAACAAAACAGGCCAACTAAGCTTATGATGATACTGATAATGGTTTGATGATCAAACGCGTCCAATTTCTAGACTAAATTCATAAAAGTTCCCATTTAATGGTTCAAAAATATACGCTTGGACATGCATAGTATCCTAGCTATGTTCGTATGTGGGCTTTTAACAGTAACAAGTATTACACTGTTATTAATACACCTCAACGTTGACCGCCACGGGTGGCCGAGGTCGTTAAGGCGCGGACTCGTGAGGGCAGGTCTGGGATTCAATTCCCACCAGGACCCTTTACTGAGGTTTTTTCTAGGTTTTCCGCATAAATGGCAAATACATGCGAAGTCACCCTAAACTTATACCTGGAACGTTTCATTCCTTAAATAAAATCTTTCCCATTATGTCGTTTCATCTCACGTATCACCAGTTTTCACCGCTTGTGGTGCCTCAGCAGTAAAAATGGGCGTTAAACACTATTGGGAAAAAAGTGACTTGCGGGCTTATAATACGTTAGCCCATTTTTAACTTAGACTCAGTGTTACAGTTCGGAGCTTAAACTGTAACTTAAGCTATACATGAGTTTGACTCTTGCCTTAAGCTGAGGAGAAGCATTGTTTAAGCTAGCAGCTATGTATGTTTTCGGAAAAAGAAGATATAACTAATGAAGATATTCAGTTTCCTCTGCCTCACATTGAAAGGATAAGAAGCCCAAGAGCATTTAGAACACGTTCAGATCATTTTAATTGAGTGATTCTGAATTCTCGATAGTTTAAGTAAACAGTCAGCGAACATGACTTTGGAAATCATTGGAAACAAAATAAAACAGATAAAACCTGGTAATAGTAATGCATAAATTATATAGGTATACTTTATTTTAGAAAATAAGTGAAAATGTTTAATAGTGATTTCAATAATTAAAATTTCAGGAACAAACCTTGATTGGCTTGTAAACTAACCTAATCTTGCAGGTTCAAACCTGGCCTAGGGCGTAAATCTTAAGTATGGCTTCCTTCGGAAGGAATATAAAGTTGCTGATCCCATTTCTTAAATTTACGACACGTAAAAGAACCTAAAACTTGAAAGAAGAGGCCTCTGAGGAAAATTTATTGGCCCTTTCATGCCCTAAATTGAAAGTAGCGCTAATAATCATTGATGTTAAAGAGTATCCGTAAATAAACTACATAAATAATGATAGTAGGGCAAAAATAGAAACAAAATAGTAAATAGTGTATACCCTACAATACAGAACAGAGTGTAAACGGATTAATATGGAGTTCACACTGTTTTACTTAATGTTAATAATTTAATTTTACCCAAAATATTTTTTCTATTTAAAACTTATTTTATTCTGTCCAAACTCAAAGAAGAATAAACACAATCCAAGTTGACAGCAAGATAAAAAAGTGTGATAATGATAACTGGGGCCTGGATTCATAGATTTAAAAAAAAATGTTCCTTGCTATTCGTTTCTTCATCATGGGAGTTACAAAGTTCAATCTTACGAAACCTAAAAATGGCTAAAAATATGATTTAAAAATAAATTTAAATAAAATTTATATGTAATTTATTTAATAATATTTACGATAAAATTAATTTTAAAACAACCAACAATGCTCGTCTTGAAGAATTTCAAAGATAAATCATTGCATTTAATTTTGTAATACTATTATTGTCATGCTGTGTTAAAAGCATTGTCGAAATGAGTTCATTTTTAGAAACAAACTGAATTTAATTTCGTAATACCATTGTTGTCAGTCACGCTCATTATTATTTTTCTCAAATGACTTTCGAACGGACGTCTTCTGTTTCGTTATTGTTACTTAAATTCTGTTAAATAAAATTGTCGGATGTAACTCATTTAGAAGCATACACCTCCAGTTTATTACAACAGATGGAAAAATTTCTAAAAGTCGGTTGGTTAGACAATGATTCGGGAGCGATGCGAATTTCATTACAGATGTAAATGTGTATTATAAAGACATGGAAATTATAAGTAAGTTTATTAAAAATATGCAGCGCCCTGAGATTGTAAAATTTTTAAGTGTTTAGGTAGTTTTGTGATTCTGAACAATAAAAAGCACAAATGCAATTAAATTAAAATAAATTTATATTATCTATATTTATTTAAATGTTTTTGTTCAGCTTTAGCTAAGAGAAATTTAAAATAACTACCCTAAACGTGTTGAAAAATTAAAAAAAAAAAACTTAACAAGTTAAAAAAACTATACCAGGGTTTATAAAAACGTAAAAATCTAGGCTTTAGTGCTAATAATTCCATCCGCTATAAAATTTAGCCATCAAAAGGTCAGGCCCCATTCACAATGAAAATTAAACGTTAACATCATAAAACAAGACGTAATACTTAACTTGGTAGTATATAGGCATTCACAATGAAAGACGCAAACGTATGTATTAGCCCATCAAAAATAGAAACAAGCGAAGATCAACTAACAGCTGATTGAAAGTGACTGCTTCTGAGCAGAGGGCGGTAGCGTTTATGTATATGCAAAGTGCAATAACTTGGAGTAATACGAGCAAGGATAGCTTTCTTATAACGCAATTAATGTTTTGTCCATTGACGTCATTCTGTCTGCACAGTCACTGATCTTCAGCTCTCTACCATAACTTGCCCTTACAGGGAACCCGGAAATCAAGTTCTGCTGCTAGCTGCTGTAAGTGTATATACATACACTAACGCTAACCTCGGGTAAATCTTAGAAATGGATGAACCCAGTGGTTTTTCGTAAATGTAAATTAACACGGACGGGTAAATCACTTTAATGGTGCCAAACCTTCTTTGATTGCAGGAAAAAAATCCATAAGCATCAATTTATAGCGCATTCTGTACGTGATATCATTCGCTTCAAATTCTTATTGACTTATCTTAACTATCTGTGAAAGTCAGGCTCTCTCCACCGTCGCTCGGGACTTGCAGCAGCAAGCAGCGAGAGTTGCATTTGATTTCCGTGCTCCGTGTATGGATAAATTCTACCATAGAGCTCTACAAACAGCAGATGTGCTCTGGATTGACTGATTTCTTACGTTTAAGTTAGACGTAGATGCAAAACCTTGGACTTTGCTTGCTTCTAACTTTATGTCTAATTGTACGCTTTTTTATGTTTAGGTTTTTTTAATAGTGTTTAAGGCCGGTTTTTACTACTGAGGCACCACAGGCCATGGACACTGATGATACATGAGATGAAATAGTTTAGGAAAGGATTTTGTTTATTAAGGAAATGTTCCAGGCCTAAGTTTAGGGTACCTCCCCGGCATTGAGGAACGAGGGAAACCTGGAAAAAACTTCAATCAGGGAGTACGGTCATGGCGGGAATCAGACTGCAGATCTTCCGCTCATCAGTCCGCGCCTTAACGATCTCGGCCACCTGTGGCGGTTTATGTTTACGTGAATGGTTTCATTACAATTCATAGCATCTAGCTTTTGCGTTTCATTTTACGTTACATTTAATTTTCATTGTGAATGGGGCCTAAGAGTGTTGTTAACATTTTCTGAGTGAGTTGGCTGGGGTTAAGGGAATACAATATAATGTTTAATCAACCATGGTTTCTAACTTCAGGCCGTTATTCGGCTATTGTATGAATTTGAGTAGAACAACAAATAAGTCGTTAATTTTAACTTATTTTGGTAAACTATAATGCTAATTTACAACAATATATCCTAATTCAAAACTTTTGATTAATCATCTTACATTCTGTTTTTCCTGTAGAGTATATACCATTTTAAATAAATTTTTACAAGCACATAACATTAAAATTTCATTAATTTTTATAGTATTTTGTTCAAATTGAACAAAATGAACAATTCAGATTCTAGGCAACTGGGGAAAAAAAAAAAATGAAGCATATTTGCATTTACTTGAAATTTTACGCACCAAACAGCGAGTTATTTGAAATTCCAAAGTGGTGTTGGCGTAGGATGAGGGGTGTGAAACCTAAAATTTTATCAATATTGGTTTTAAACTTCGTCCAATATCTAAATCGACGTGCTTATTCATAAATTAAAATAATATTAAAGGGGTAGTTTTCATATGATAGCCCTGTATATTAAGAAATAGGTGCTGAAAGCTGCAAATCAGTGTTTCTCAACTAGAAGGTTCTCATGGGCAGTGCTTCAGAGGTTATCCTCATAGTTTTTTATAACTCGGTGGTTAATTTAAAATATTAGACATAGTAAGCCTCAAGCTGGGATCTTATTTTAGTAATAGGAGAATGTACAAAATAAATTACTTAAAGTACATTTGAAATTACAAAGGAAAAAGTTCATACCGTTAAATGGCAGTTTTATTTATTAAATTAATTTTGTAACATATACATTTCGAGAGAAAGAGAGTTTATCTTTAGATTCATATTTATGTTTTCAATTGCAGAAAACTCAAGTTCACAGATACGAAATAGAGAAGTCGCTGCTCAGGGCCTGTTCTCTTGACCCCATAGTTCGCAATTTCAAATCTGGACAAAATCGATAAACATTCGGGAGATATGGTACGTTTAGTACTCCACACCTGACAAAACAAGTCTCTGAACAAAATTGCATAAAAATAATGTGTTAATATCATATTAGATGGCACTTGCACACTCTGGCATCTCTGGTTCAGTTTTGGAGAATTTACATAAAAGTGATTTGGAACATGTGGGTTATAGTAAGTCCAAATTTAAAATATGAGAAAGTGTATATTCTACTTCTTTTTTTCTTTGCATTGATTTATTCTGAGAAGTAGGATTGGATTAGAGTGTTAGGGACAAATGAGGCATTTGAGCACTTCAGCCTTGCTCAAGAGCTAGCAGTTTGTGCTTACGCTTCCCAATACAGTCTCCTCTGGGAGGAAGGGATGAGGTAAAGAACCAGTATCCTGAAACTTCCAGAAGAGATAGAACACCTCACGCCGGTGGTGCCTCCCGAGTCTCTCAGAAAGGCCGTACGCGAGGCAAAGCGCAAATCACCGTCACACCGCACAAAGCCCATTTCCCTTCGTAGAAAGGAAATGAGAATTACACTCATGATGTAAAAGGATCTGATTTTTTTAAAATTTATTTTATATAGTAGTAATCTAAGCTATGACCAATACTAATTGGGATGCCTCACAGCTTACAGTGAAATTAAAAGAGCAGTGTTGTATTTAATAGTTTAGAACTACCAGTGTAGATGTTTAATCGTATGAAACTAAGTTAATAAGTGGGTTATAGTGTAAAAATGCACCTAAAATACCTTAAACATTCCACGTAAAGATGGCGAATACAGCCAAAATAACCCATATCACTAAACAGCAGAGAGAGAGAGAGAGAAAAAAGGCAGCTTGTTTGGTAACTGGCAGCGCCAGATGCTGTGGGAAAAATGTAAACAATAATAATATTATTAATGAGCTTTTGCCAACGCTCAAAGGTCCAGTCAAATTACAAAATATGCTCTAACCGCTGGCTATTTCTACATGCTTCCATTTGCAGCGTCATACTGTAGACTTGTTTATTTGTGTCATATATGTAATGGAAGCATTGCCTTAGGGAGGTCAGGGTCCCCTGGGTAACGCATATATTAGCCTGGGGTCCTTCAGCATGATAATGTGCTTTTAAGCGGCAATACTAAAGAGAGCAGTGTGAGTTATTTTCTAGCAACCACACCCATCGCTAGGGAAAGTCTTATATTCCCTCTCGACCCACCATAGAACGTGGTGTTTTTGTAGTTTGTAGGCAGTAAAAGAATGCTTTATTAATTATGACATGTTGGCAATCATAACACTTTTTCTTTCTTCACTTTATTGTACGAGAGAACAATGACTCGATTCTTTGTACAGGGGGGTTATTTGAATTACGTGTACTGGGAAATTTATTATTTTATTTATTTACGGATGTTTTTTAACATCTTAGATCATCAGCGTACCATTCTATTCAGGGCGTGAAACGACCGATACATTTTGCTTAGAGGCCTCTTCTTTCATGCTCCAGGTTCTTTTACATGCCTAAGCCTACGACACGACACCTACGGCTATACCTCCCTTCCGAAGGAAGCCATATTTAGTATTTTACGCCCGAACAATTCCATCGACCATGACTGGCATTGAGCCCACAATCTTGGGTCTACGAGACAAGTATGGTACCTCATTAGGACCGACATAATGGGAGAAGCCAATCGTCAATGCCTTAGCACCTTGTAGTTCGAGGCAATTTTGTTCAGCAAGTGGACGTATGTTTGTGTTATTCGGTGCTTTCATGCGTTTAAATCCTGTGCTAATAGTTTTTCATTAGTTATACCACCACATTAAATACAGCCCTTAAGAACGGGGTTTCATGTATGATACTTTACTTGCAAAAAAAGTGGTAAGACTATTCGCAAGAAATATGTGCTGGCAATAGTGTTCCAGGTAGAAAATATGTACGCTAACTTGTTTAAAAAAGTACGACAGAGTGTGTTTGTTTCCTTTCTTAACACAGAACCGGTTTTAACAGCTGATTATATCATTGCACAATGGCGTGCAGCTCTGGAGCATTTGTGTCACGTTCCTACTGAATCTTCTTTGCACTGCAATTGGAAAATTTTAATTCCACTAACCAATAACAACATTTCACTTTTTACTGGACTGTGAATTTCGCAATTTTAACTGTAAAAAAACCGCTATTGCTTATCTGACAATAGAAATGAGGTAGATTGCTAGAGGTTAGAGCGGCCAGTTGAAAACGCAGCGATTTAAAGATATTTATTAAAACAGCCTATCGAAACAATGCAGGAAAGTCTGCTGAGAATACTAATTACCATTTACAGAATTAATTTTTTGCAACTCACAAAAAATGGCTTTCCTTTTACTTCAGTGTTCGCATAATGTTTTCCGAACAAATTTGTTTAAAATACGGAACAGCTCACAACGCTGTTTAATTATATCTAGTTATTGTTCTTTAACGGCAGACACCTCTTCTTCGTCCAACTCAAGTGGATCTGTTTTCCTAAAGAATGTAGTAGTAGTAGTTGTAGTAGTAGTTGTAGTAATAGTAGTAGTAGTTGTAGTGGTAGTAGTAGTATTTGTAGTAGTAGCAGTGTAGTAGTGGTAGTAATACTAGTAGTAGTTGTTGTAGTAGTAGTAGCAGTAGTAGTAGTTGTATAGTAGTAACAGTAGTACCTAGTAGTAGTAATAGTAGTAGTAGTAGTAATAGTAATAGTAGTAGTTGTTGTTGTAGTAGTAATAGTAGTAGTAGCAGCAGCAGTAGTAGTATTAGTTGTAGTAGTAATAGTAGCAGTAGTAGTAGTAGTAGTAGTAGTAGTAATAGTAGTAGTAGTTGTATAGTAGTAGCAGTAGTATTAGTATTAGTAGTAGTAGTAGTAGTACCTAGTAGTAGTAGTTGTAGTAGTAGTAATAGTAATAGTAGTAGTTGTTGTAGTAGTAATAGTAGTAGTAGTAGTAGCAGCAGTAGTAGAGTAGCAGTAATAATAGTTGCAGTAGTGATAGTAATAGTAGTAGTAGTAGTAGTAGTAGTAGTAGTAGTAGTAGTAGTAGTAGTAGTAGTAGTAGTAGTAGTGTATTTATTTACAAAATATATTTTTACAAATCTAACTCATGCATTTTGCACGGGTCTTGGGACCGTACGTGCTTTCCCAATACAATAGGAAATACATGAAACGCACAAACCAATATTTAACTCTTAGGAAATATATAATTAAATAAATGGAAAAGGAAGCAATGTAGAGTAGCCAAAATTTTAAAATACCTAAATAAAATAAACAGAAAAGAGAACAATACAAAAGTAAATAGCTTACACTCCCCTATGTACCTACTCCCTCCTCCTCCTTCCTTTCTGACAGCAAAGTCGAGCAATGTCATTGCCCTCTTCCCCCGTTAACAAACGGGATGTAGGTATCTTTTTCTCCATTCTTTCGTCCCCTTGCTAAAGAATATAATGATAACATTCCTGCAGTTGCAAAAGAATCACCCCTTTCGTTATCTCAATGATACTAGCTGCACTTTTACAAAGTATATGCGTCCTTATGCTAAAACTATTTATGAACAGTTTGAAGAGGAATATTTTAACGGTTATCTTTGGTATATTCAATATTATAAAAAGGTCTATCGAAGTCCTTCTTTGTTTAATTTATTGCATTGAATTGGACATTAACTTTCGGCATTGGGTCTCCTTCTATTCTGTGTAATGTGGTCTCGTCGAGGAGGAGTGCTAGAACTAAACAATGGTCAGGAAAACGGTCTCCAAAATGTAATAGATCACACATACCCAAAGCCTTTCGCCACAATATTGCTTTTGGCAGTGTTTGCTTTAATAAACAACTAAAAAGAGAACTGCCAGAAACTGCCGTCATTTGTTGCTTTGCAAATGAAGGCCAACAGAGAGGGACAATGAAGAATGCACACAGAATTTTGCTTCAGGGCTCAACATTGCTAGCAGTCATAGTGCTATCCCAGTAAAACCACGTACACTTTGTACTCTTGCGTCGGAAGCCCCGAGTTCACCTTCCCTCAGGGTAGGTAGTTTAAACAATGTGTGTGCGTCATTTCTCTTTGATAGCACCAAACATTTAGTTCCAGGCAGAATTTCCAAGCATATAGTTCCACATCTTCACGTGGATCTGATAAAGGCTTATGAGCAGATCTAAGGAAAATAGGACATTTTATTTTCTCAAAAATGAAATTTTACAGCTACTCATTGCAGTGTCTCAGAAATTATTCTGGATAATTCAATAAAAGTAAGTTTTATGAGCACACTAAATTTATGTTAATAACAAATTTTCTTCCAAAACAACGCTGTTTCAACGCTGCTTCTGTATATAAATGTTTAATTACATGAGTGAGTTAAGATGTTTAACAATATATTGTTCTAGAATAAGTAAATATCCTTTATGTTTTTGAAAAAATTAGCACATTTACGCTATAAAAATATGATTTCTTAGAACAATTTGTTGATTTCAGATACAAAAAAAAAAATGCTAAGAAATACTGGAGACTGAGAAAAATTTAAGCCAATTGAAGATATGGTTGCAGTAATATTATTAATACTTATTAACAAAACTAAAAAGGGTTTATAAATTTGTTGATTTAACATTGTTTAAATAAATATTAAGCTACACTGAGCACCACAAGTTACACAGAAAATCTTTCAGGAAAAACAATGTTTGATATTAAAAGATATAAGAGGATTATTACTGTTAAGAATACTTTATAATATCAATAAAATATTTTTAATATTTTGCCAATTCTAACACATAATACCGATTATATAATAGGTGAGCCGTCCGCTAAGTTTTGAGTAATGTGTAACGCCCGTTTTTACTACTGAGGGACCACAGTCAGTGGACACTGATGATACATGAAATGAAATGATAAATAGGGAAATAATTTTTTTTAGGAAGGAAGCGTTCCAGGCCTGAGTTTAGGGTACCTCCCCGGCATTTGCCATTTATGAGAACTGAGGAAAACCTGGAAAAAACTTCAGTAAGGAAGGACGATCCTGGTGGAAATCGAACCCAGAACTCCCGCTCACGAATCCGTGCCCTAACGACCTCGGCCATCCGTGGTGGTATAGCGGTTGGTGTCTATAGACCCTTCGCGCTTGAGCTTTGCCAGTTACCGGCGGCAATTTACGTTACATTGTCACAACATAAACTATTCAAAGTAGCAATAGAATACACAAACTTTTCTCATCATGCAAGGGAGTTTCGGTGTAAACTCAGATTTCTCTTTTCTACATTACCTGTTGTTCTACGGAGCAATATGTTCATTAAATGATACTTGCTTCATCGCTGAAGTATATGAAGTATGAAAAACTTCAATTACAGAAATTTACCAACGATCACCAGGGGCTGCAATTGATGGACAATATTGAATAGGTATATTGTCACAAAATTTGCACGGCGCCTTCATAACATCGATTCCCTTGCGTCCATCCTATACCTTATTTAACGAACTGGGGCAGCGGCTGGAGACGTATCTCACAACAATAAACATTCTAACTCTAAATGGGATAAAATTAGGGAAATATCAAGCTTAGGCATTCACTGAAAAACATACATTATTTACACACTAATAAAGTCATCTTTATAATGAATAATTAACACTTACATTCATAATGGACGTTAACCAAGATGGCTTTCCAGGAGGGATAGTGGCACAAACTCTCACCTCGAGCTTGCACACTCGTTTCTCCAAGAAAGCCTTTAAAGCACTATCGCTTAACCTAGTCGCGCATGCGCAGACTCTAATTTTACCTACGTACTCCTTAGCAACTGTCATTTTTCAATTCCCAACATCTGAACGCTACAATACATACATTTCCCCACATTTTTTATTTCTTTTATGCCACAATATATTATTTAAATTTTAACAATTTACAGCTTTCCAAGCTGTGGTTTGCGAAACTTGTATTTTCTGTCAGCTGTCGAAAAGATTATTAGCATAGACTCTGATCTTTTCCAATTTCGTCTAGCTTTACCTCCTATAAGCACTTGGCGTGCTACCCGTCTCTACTGTAATAGCATATTAAATAATACATAAATTTTCTTTCTTGTAATGTGTATCTATGTCATGGCATTATGAAAGTACTAATAATACAACTTTACCATTTGGAAGCACCAATAATCACAATTAGAGCACTTTTACACAACAAAAAGTCATTAACCTTATACCGATACGAACATTAAATGACGCAAGAGAAACATGGAGAGACAAAACGTGCCTTGTCTGTTCACAGAATATACAGCGCGAAGCCTGTCATCCTAAAACGTTATCTTTCACATAAACACCTTGCACATTTAAAGGCACATCGTGGCACCTCATTCGTCCACTTGCAGAACGATTCTACATCAATAGCAGTCATTTTGAATGTGTGTGTGTGTGTGTGTGTGTGTGTGTGTGTGTGTGTGTACATATTCAATAATTAAATATAGATTTAGGCTCAATATTGATATTAGAAAGAGGATATTTATGTAATAACAAAAATATTTGTATGTAATTTAATATGAAAATGTTTTTCAAAATATTGAAAATATGCAGTTTTTATGCCGCAAATTATATAACATTTATGGTGTGCTAAAGCAAGAAAAACGTTGGCAATATTTGTTCATATTCACCATAAATTGCCTGTTTATTTACATATTATTTTTTCACATAGTTGGCAATATAATACTTTTCCATATGTTATAAATTTGTTTTTAAATTCATGTACCTACTTCTGAAGACGTGATCTGAACTTAAGTTTACTTACCGCATTTCTTCAGTACGCAGAATTAATCCAAACTCCTATTCTCGCATTAAATAAACATACACGCGTAATAGCACTGCAGGAGAGGCCAAGGGAAACCACATGCAAAAACGGATGTACTGGTTGTGGAAGGTCGCTGCTGTCTGCAAGTGCTTTAGCAGTGCACCGTCAACTGAATCTTGATCCTGAAAGCACTTCAGGCATGCACAGATATGCCGAGCTTGCCGATTAAGATGTTCATGTCACGACGTAATAGGCATTGCGTTGCATGTTCTGTTGTTCTCTTGGTGCGTGTGTCAACAAAACATTTCTACAATGAACGCGCAGTATATTCTAAATAAAGTAATTATAAAAAAGAGCAGGAAAAAATAAGAAGAAATCAGAGTAAAAAAAGCTCAAATTGAGAATTTTCTGAACATGTGTTTTTATGTGAAATAAAATTCTATATTTACGATTGAAGTTTGTCGTTGCGCGTTTTAAACTAGATTTCGGGCATTTTTCTCCATGTAGCAAAAATATTTATTAGTACATGCATGTACTCACTGATAATGTCAGGTAGAACAGCCCAACATGGGTTTAGGCTCAGACATTAATTTAGTGCCACACTGGACTACGAGAATTGAAATGGCGGAAGGGTGTTTTAAAGATAGAAAATAACAGAGTTTTATGATTATTTAATCTGTTTATATATTTATCGTTTATGTCTAAATAGGTCTCAAGAGAAAAGGAATAATTAATCTTTATCATATTTTATAGTACTAGTGTCGGTCCTGGTGGTGTAGTGGTAACCATACTTGCCTCCATAATCCAAGATCACGGGTTCAATCCCAGCCAGGATCGATGATTTTTTCGGGCGTACAAATCCTAGGTATGGCTTCCTTCGGAAGGGAAGTAAAGTCGTGGTGTCGTGCATTTGCGGCACGACAAAGAACCTCAAGCCTGAAAGAAGAGGCCTCTGAGCAAAATTTGTCAGCCATTTCACGCCCTGAATAGAATGGGACGCTGATGACTTGAAATGTTAAAGAGCGTCCTTAAAAAAACAAATCAAAAAAATAGTACTAGTAATAGACTTTTATTGTAGCTTTTTTTAAAGTACACACAAGTAAATGTTACTGTCGCATAGACCTTACAGCTGTACATGTCCTTGTAACTATCAAAATATACATACGTACATATATATATATATATATATATATATATACAAACACATCGATTTACTTACATTACCCTTATTCTATGATTAATTTTTATATATCTATATATGAATAGAACCCTTACTCCTGAGCTCCCCCTTCCTTTGTCCTCCTCCTCCCCAACTCCCCTCTCATCTCTACAGCTCACCTTCTTTGTCGGATCTTCCCTAGCAATATTCCCGATTTGTGTGTGTATCTCTCATTCAACAACACTTCCAGGCAGATGTTCAAACTTCTGTTGGAATTCAGAAACAATGGTGGTAAATGCTCATTTCTTAGAATCTCCGTTTCCCTGCATTGTGCCAGATTATACCTCCGGGTATCGCTTTCTCCGCACAGTGGGCAACTTCTTTCTCCGAAAGTATTAACTAATTTATTCTTCTTCCAAAACCCATAATCTGAGCCATGCGATGCCACTTCTTTCTTCTCTCCCACGGCAGCTAGATAATCCCCCCTTTCCCACACCTGATCTATTTGAACCTGCAGGTTAAGCGATATTTTTTCAAGACATTAAATCTCAGTATTTTGCCTATTTATATCTCGCAAAGGTCTTTTAACTATCTTCCAGCTATTGAAAGTAATTAAGCTAGTCTAATTTTGTCTAAGCTTTCCTTATTTTTGATACCCCACCCTTTCCTAATTGCTCCCTCAGACAAGCTGCTCGATCCCCTACTTGATCCCCCCATATTATTCGTAACCAGTACTTTATTGTTCTTATTTTTAAATATGCACTTTTGTTAAGATGTCATTAGTGTCTGAAAAACAAGTTAATAAATGCATGTTTTCGAGTCCTAAGATAGCCTAAAGCGGGAAGCTAACCAAGTGGGGTTCAAAATTATCCCAACCATTGTTGCAGTTTGTTTTAGATATTTTCATCAACTTTGGCACAAGGGTCACATTCTCTGACCATTTAAATTTACATTTTATGTTCATTTTCCCGGTAGAAAAATTATACAGTAGTTTTTTCCTCGATAAAATTCATTCAGTGTAGATCGATTGCTCACTAGGACATAAAAGCAGAAAATAGACGTCTCTTGTTACAATGGGGCATAAAATAGGAGGGAAATGCGGTGGAGATTGATCTGTCATAAAACGCGTGCCTTTGTTAGAATTTTATTAGAATCAGGTTGAATCGTCACTGTAGTCTTATGATAGGGCTAGCCAACAGCTCGTATTCTGCTTCAAATCGTGCTTGTAAACTTCTTCTTCTTTTTGTAATTGTTCAGTTTCCACCTGTCAGTTGCCAAGGTATTCAAGAGGAATTTAATAAATTAATTCATGCAAATGACTGTGGAGTTTGTCGGCTCTTAAAGATACCCATATTCCGTCCTTACAGTACGAGGAAAACTGTTCAAAAAACGTTATACAAGCAATATTGTATATCAAGGAAGATTGGCTTGTTTTTTGGTTTGCGAACGGATGTCCTAACTACAATAAGGCTGCTTTTTACGCTCCTTTGAGCTCATATATTTATTACAGAAAAAATGCATCGAAATACTTAAATATTATTATGAATGGAAATGCATGGGAATCTGAGGTTGATTTGATACAATAGAAAATGAAAATAAAATTTAACAAGGACGGTGAGTTGTTGCAACAAATTTGGTGCTAGTGCAATGTTTAGTGTGAATATATGATTTGTGAAAATTAGTGGCAAACACATCATCATAGATATAGAAACACGATAACGTAAATCATTCAACTAGCAGTTGTAGTAACAAAATTTACCTTGCTGGCAGCCGAGTATGCGCACTATAGGATCGTTTAAACACATGTGATACGACTGTAGGCAATGGCAAAATTGAACGGTTCATATACCGAGGTTGCCAAAAAAATGTATACACCCTTTCACAGTAAATATCTATTTAATATATTTCAAAGTTGGACCGAAAAACAACAGTAATGTGTACTATGATGTTCTGTAAATAGATGTTACTTAAATACATTATGATAGCGTTGCTACGTAAATCAACAAGGCACTGGATAGGACGAAGAGGTCCGATTGAATTTCCACCGCGTTCTCCGGATCTAACTCCGTTGGACTTCTACCTATGGGGAACTCTTAAGGATGTTGTACACCGTAGAAAAACCAGCTACACTGGCAACACTTCGGGAAGAAATTGAAACGGCATGTGCTGCAATCGCTGAGGACACTTTCGCAAACGTTGCTCAATCAGTAGTTCAACGTACTCAGAAGAGTATCGACGTCGATGGTGAGCATTTCGGGCTACTGTTGTAATTGTATAAGTCTAAGATTATAAATCCTGATCATTAATTGCTGTTTGTATGAATTCAATTTTGTTATAACACCTGTTTTCTTTGCTTGAAGTGTGGTTACATTTTTTGGCATCTTCTGTAAATTATAAATCCAGAATACGTTAGATATACTGCAGTATTTATGAATAAACGAAGAGAGCTAAATTAGCCAGTTTTACAATTTAAAAAATATGATATTGCATGTTTTCAAAGAAGATATCTAACGACTTTGGTGAAAGGGAAATTAATACAGAATTGTAGGTGGTTTGATCTCAAAATCTAACGCGCTGTAGTTTTCACAGATGGAGACCGTAAATTAAATTTTGCAGCATTATATGAACTGCAAAACAATATACCAGAAGAAAGACTCTGCATTTCAGAAGCAGAGTTGCCTACCTTTGGAATCAGTAAATCGTACAGCGAGGCCTAAACAAATGAATGGTCGGTTCTAATCCTCGATGGTGTAGTTGATTAAAGACAAATGCATAAAATGGAGGGCACTGTACCCATCCTCTCACACTTACCTTTCTTATTTCCATAAGAATAGCCAGCATTGGTTGCATTTTGTGGAATCGTTTGTTACAATAATTGTTTTAATACAGGCATATTAAATAAAGTAAAAGAGGAATTCTTTTCGTTAGGGTAAATTTATGCAATTTCTGTATTATTGCGAAATTGAATATTGTTTGGTATTTTTTGGGATTATTTGTAAAAGAGCTAAATAAGATTTTTTTTTTCTCATTGTGGTGGAAACGACAGAAAATTTCTTTGGAGTACTGCTTAAATTATGGGTAAGATTATTTGGAAAGAGGTAAATAATTCGTATTTTTTGGTTTCCGGGTGAAAACTCAAAATTCCTTTGTTATACTTTCTAATTATCAAGTGTTGGAATGTATTTATTGTGTAGTAGTGTTTTGTAATGTTTTGGGACAAGCTTGGTGCTAATTTGTGTTGAAGGTTTTTAAAATACATTTAGGCAATTGTACTAGGTATTGGTTTCTTTTCTCCCTTGATCTTAGATACAAAACCCTTCCAGGTCAAATACTGGGAACTGATTATTTAGTTACATTTTCTAATGTTAAAGGCATTAATGTTGCATGGTAATAGCGGGAGAGTGCCGACAAATAAGGCGTTATGGTGTAAATAATAATAACTGATGATTTTCCTAAAGTTTACATTTTGATTGCATTCAAATGTGTCTAAGGAGTTGTATGTGTATTCCAAAAGGTTTAACAAAGGGACAACAGATGACACAAAAGGTAAAGTTCAAAGTTATGGGATCTACCGCCAATTTCACGTAAATAATGCTATCTATGACTGCCCGAAGGAAAACTTACCCTTAGCCATAGCTAAATTCTGGAGCCGTTAGAGCTCCAGTCTCGAGTGACAACGGAGAGAGGCGAATTCCTCAGTCCCGAACGGGAGTGAATTTTCTCAGTTTGCTGGCCGCTTGTAACAGTGTAAATGTTGCACATATTTTTTTTTGTTTGTTTGTTTTTTGTTTTTTTGTTTTGGTTTTGTCTTTAAACGTAATGTAACCTATGCGTTGTCCTGCTTAACTTTCTGGCTGCAATATGTGGTTCATTATCACATAAAAGGATTTTTCATTTTTACCACCATTATCTTATCGGAATTCGCAATTAATTAACGTATACACACACTAATCTTAACGCTAACCCAGGGTAAATCCTAGAAACCTGTGGACCCTTTTGGTAAATATAAGTTATAGAGGCGAGTAATTCACTGTCATTTTTACCACGCGTTGTCTTATTGGAAATTGTAAGTTATTCATATATACGAACACGCTAAAACGCTAACCTCGAGTAAATCCTAGAAACTGGTGAACCCAGTGCTTTGGTGTGGCTCACTACGGTCTAATGGCCTATGCTCGCATCATTTTCGTAAATATAAATTGATCGGGGTGGGTAAATCACTGCAATAGTGGCAAATCTCCTTTAACTCCGGCAGGAAAAAAAAAATACAATATGAGAGGATACGAACCCACTACCTTCACAGCTACAGTATGAAACTATAACCGTCTGAGCTATCATGTCGCTAGCATGAGAGTCTTATTATCCTGCTGTTGCACTTCGGCTTTGTCCGCTATCACTAGGGAGAGTCTCGGGACTAGAGCTATAGCGGCTTCGAGAATTTCGCTAGGGTTAAGGAAAATTCGAAGGAAGTTGTGTTTTCACAGTTAGTGCGAAATAATGCTGATATATTAAAACAATGCCTTCCAAACAATAATACTGAATTTAATGACTCAGATAAGAGTCTAGACTATATTCCATTATGTGACAGCTTATCTTACGTATATAAGGTAAGATTTACTGATTGTGTCAATGGGTCAACGGTTTCTCTGTACAGTTTCTAAGATAACAGCTTAGATAATTTCTATTTCTGCTAAAATGTTTTGTAGATCTCAGTTACCATTATTGACATGAAATGCCCTATTATATTGATTCAGTGCATTATTCCCGTAGAATAGCGTTGCAGGAGAGGATGATTTGTTGAATTCGACACATGTATCCTCATTAATGCAGAGAACTCCGTATATCATAGTAAGCAAAATGACACAACTGTCACTAGAGGAAAGAAAAAAAGAAACACGCGTACTCAAAAAGTGTATCAGCATAAAAGACGTAGAGGCTTGTCTAACATAAACAAAAGAGGAAAGGATAGGAAAGTAGAATCTGTAAAAGCAGGAGACACACACACACACACACACACACACACACACACACACACACACACACACACACACACACACACACAGGTCCAGAAAGGTCCAGGAAAAAAATGCGTGACGATGGATTACACAATAGAAATATGTTTTGATAAGTATAAGGAAGAATGCATGTCCACCTGGACCATTATATGGCTTTGAAACACAAAATTAATTGCATATGAATATGTAGTTTATGAAAATGTTTACTATTCATAGTAATATAGTATGCCAAACCTATTTTTTTTTCTACATTCTTGTCGGTCCTGGTGGTGTAGTGGTTACCATACTTGCCTTCTACGCCCAAAACGCGGGTTCGAACCCGGCCAGGATCGATGGATTTTTTCGGGCGTAAAAATCCTAAGTATGGCTTCCTTCGGAAGGGAAGTAAAGCCGTGGGTCCCGTGTCGTACATTTACGGCACGAAAAAGAACCTCAAGCCTGAAAGAGAGGCCTCTGAGCAAAATTTGTCGGCCGTTTCACGCCCTGAGTTGAAGGGGACGCTGATGACCTGAGATGTTAAAGAGCGTCCATAAATAAATAAATCAATCAATCTACATTCTTAAAAATGTATGAAAATAATTAATAATCCATGTGTTATTAATATCATATAACTATTTTTTGGAATGTGTTTAACGCTCGTTTTACTACTGAGACACCACAGGCGGTGGACACTGATGATACATGAAATTAAATATATATGGGAAAGGATTTTTACGCTTAATTGAAAACTTTCTCACATTATAGTCATCTGCGTACTGTTATATAGTTATACAAATAATTAATGTTATCTACATAAACTGCTTGCAACTAGTTTATAAAATGGTTACAGAAGATTAAATATATATTTAATGTGTGCGTGTGAATGTGTGCGTACTATTTATTCTGTATCCATTTTAAGTTATATTAAAAGAAAAGGCAGTATAAAGTTTATAATAAGTTTCTATTATTTTTGTAAACATTCAAAATCCATTTCCCTAAAAACTGCAAAATCTCAGTTACCATTATTTACACCATGACGACTCAAATAATAAGAAGATAATGCAACAAACTATAGAGCTCATACTAGTTTTTTTGATCACCCTGTATTTTATAATTTTTTTTATCGTATTTTAATTTTTAGCCAATTTCGAGGACTTTGAGAATAATAGAGATATGAATAAATCAGTCATAATTTCTGTAACATCAAAGAACAAGAACCCTAAGATGGAACAGCTATTACAATATGCTATATCTGCTTCAAATGTAGCTTTCTGCGAATTGCATTTCAAAGTCTTCTTTCTTTAGCAGAAGTCGCTTTGGTTTGTTTGGCTTTATTGTTACTGGCATCCGTCGAAACAAATTTAAAGTAAAGAAGAAAGGAATTAAGCGGAAGAGGAAGGTTTCCACAAAAAAAGGGGAAAAAAAACCATTAAGAATGGTTACAAGAAGTTGTGTCTCCCAGTTCCTTTGATCCAAATCGCATCGTGATTACGAACTTTATAGGATCGTTTTATTCATATTAGATATATTTCTCATATGAATGAAAGTTCTAACCAATAAGATGTGAATCTCTTTCGCTGGAATATATGAATATTATCTCTTGAATATGCTCAGTGCTAAGTGTGAAGCACTTGATGAATCACTATCTTATTCTACATTACATATTAAATAATCCGTAATATTCCCAAGATTTTTTATCCGTTAAAGCTGTAGAAACCTCTTCCACACATAATTTTATATACAAAGGGTACTTCTAATTTTTTATTTTATAAACACGACCAAAATAAATAATTATGCTCCAACATTGAAACAATTTTGAGATGAGTGTTCATGTCGTCGTTGTTATTTATTGTTGTTGACCCCACTGGGCGTTAAACACTATTAAAAATACTTCACAATGCATTTTAAATGCATATTAGCAAATCAAGGGACTTTTAAGACCAGGACTGAAAATATATGTCAATGAAATAAAAGTAACACAGCGTACCTTTTAATCCGTGATAAACTATCTAAGATAAACATAACTAAGCAGACCTTTTAGGTCCTATGCTCATCATATGTATGTACATTTTGATTAACACCATCTGCTGTGATAACATGCTACTTTTTTATTTTTAAGTTCTGTACACGTAATTAATAAGCAAAGCGTGTGGTATCATCAATTTCCAACTAGTATATAATAAACACACTTTTACATATAAATTCATATAAAACAGATTGAAAGTAAGAGAAAACGCAACGATCATCAGCGGAAGATGCATAACAGAGTAAAGTTTATAGCTCTTAAAGTTGAGTTCCTCCCCCCCCCCCCCCAGTAGTTTTTTTTTTTTTTTGGAGCGGATATCGGTATAGTGTTAATTGAATAAAAAGGGTTTGAATCATATTTGTGAAGAAAATATAGTTTTCTGAAGGAATGCAGATTATGAAACAGCTGCCTGTTTTCTTTTGCCAAATTTATAGAATTGTATTTCTTATATTTTATTAATATTATATTTTATATAATGAAAATGTACCTCAGTCGTTGGCGTTGATGTAATGTTTATTCCGATTAGAGTCTCGCCCTGATCTCAAACGAACTCCTCAATGTTCTTTTATATTATATTAGTAGCAATCCAATATGAGAGCGAACAATAACCCAGAAAGCAATACACGTGTAAGAAGAACCAGAATGCGAGCAGTTTATAAATCCTGTAAAACTGTACAGGTATTAGTAAATATAGGAGCAGCATTTTACAGTCAATATATCCAAATGCAGGCTTCAAAATAATGAAACTGTCAACGTTATAACAGTCCAGGAGGACCAAGTTACAAACACTGTTTCTCTTATTTTAATATAAACACTAACAGTGATTAAATAACAGATTTCTTGCACCGTGTGTAATATTTTAAATCTTGAGTACGAATAAGATTTAAATCTCATACAAAATGAGTACATGATCTGCTAGAAACAAGGTTTACATTTCAGCTTGTTACAAACTCAAATGTCGGACATGGTGATGTAGTGGTAACCATACTTGTCTTCTAAACCTAAGATCGCGGGTTCGATTCCGGCCTGAACCGATGGATTTTTTCGGGCATAAAAATCCTAAGTATGACTTCCTTCGGAAGGGAAGTAAAGCCGTGGGTCCCATGTCGTACATTTACGGCACGAAAAAGAACCTCAAGCCTGAAAGAAGAGGCTCCTAAGCAAAATTTGTCGGCCGTTTCACGCTCTGAATTGAATGGGACGCTCATGACCTCAGATGTTAAAGAGAGTCCGGAAATAAACCTAATCGACAAAATGTACAAACTCAAATGGTTCCAGGAGCAAAGACCGTCTTTCAGACCTACACAGAGCTGGCCCTTTACCACCTTGTTAGACAGCTGTCCGTTGGCCATTCGCTCATACGCGGCGCTATCCGGCGTTTGAAACCATAAATAACATTTACTGAAAAAGTACATTTTATATAATGAAACTCATTCTGTTCAAATTCTTTCTGATTCGAGCTTACAGGTATCGATGCGTCCATGGCGCTGCGAAAACTCCCGTTTCTGGCAATGTAGATATCGATAGTAGACAAAACGGTGGAAAATATGGTCATTACTGTTAATTAAACAATTTTGTTAATGTGGTTCATAGGAGTTATGTGGCTTATTACAGTGGTTGTAATTGGAAGGAAATGAACAGAAGCCAGCTAGTTTTTTACTTTTTATTAAGTTAATATTGATTTAGTGAAATCACACCAGGAACTTGTGCAAATGAAAGTGTTTAGTACAACATGGGTTGCTCTTGTATATTTTAATACTACATTTACATATTTTAAATAGGAGTAATTAAAGTAGGAGGGGATAAACAGTATACATCATGCGAATTTTGAAGTTAATGATGAAACTGCAATGAATATTAAATATTTCATACCAAAATTTGTGGTTAGGGAGGGCATTTTCCTTGTGTGATTTTCCCTAATCTCCCATCAGACGTGACACGAGGGTTAGCAATGATAGGAAAGATCCAGAAGAACGTGGGGTTTAGAGTGAGATGGAGAGTGCAAGATGTTATGTTTTGACTCCTTTGCAAGTTAAGACAAGACAGATATACCCATTTATAACTATGGCCAAGCTCTTTTCATTGAAATAGACGATGATAAAATTGATACCATCCCATCTTGTTTGTTAGTTTTAAAATGTTCTGTAATTTGGAAGTTATTGCATTTTATAAAGAGATATGCCTTTTGTGGACTAGTTTATAATACATATTATTTTATACTTCGTTTACATATGAGAAATATTGTTTGTTCACCATTTCACATTCTTAAAAAGCATCGAAATATTTTCTAATGATAATTATGTGATCTTGTAAACGTAATAATGCGTTAAGTTTCGTATTTTGGCCATTGGCTTAGTAGGGCCACTTCGGCCGCCATTTTTTTCAAATTGGTGTCTGCTAGACCTTGTTAGTTTCTAGCCACGGCTTACGCCATGTGCATACGCGCTTCACGCTGCCACTATGAATGCCTTTGGACAAGTGTGTGTCTTGTATTTATAAACCAATTAAACTATTGTTTGAGGTACTATTTACGCAAGTCTAAAAATGCCCTGTCTCTGTGGCAATATATTTTTCTTTATTAAATATAATGTATTTTATAGTGGTAACCTGGTTCTTTTTTTTTTTTTTTTTTTCGATCTAGTTCTTTTTATATAAAGTGCTGCAGTATCTTAGTATATCTATTATTCCTAACGTGCAAGCTTGAATTGAGAGATTTTTTAACGTTAAGGCTGAAATTGTTAACGTTTCCTGCCATGATATGCCCAATGATGTTCTTAAAGGAAATGTTCAAATGAAATTTCAGTGTATTGTACTTTTCTTTTAGAACAGAATTTTAGAAATAAACTGGAGAGTGTAGATTTTTTCGCACCTTCTTACTTTCTTTATTTAGTATTAAATACATCCGTAAATTAATATTAATTGTTATGAATATTTATCCTTGTAAATAAAGATATGCTTATCATTGATTGGAATCAGGAAGAAATGTTTCAGTCGAGTGTCACGTGATCTGCTTCAGATGAGATTTTTTGCTCTTAGCGCGAGAACCCTAAGAGAATCTCGTAAATATCACACAGATATGTTTATTATAAAGAATGATTTTTATGGCAATGTCGTAATTTGGTTAATTCAGAGCGTTATAGAGCATAGCTTAAAAATGCCGAATTAACTGGCGATCAGACACTGGAAGATAGATAACAAAGCAAATCAGGAAAACAGAAGAATAAAAGAGCTAGGGACGATGTATGCACATTATAGCACGCTTATCATCTGAACAAAAGCGCTCCGGTAACGTTTACTGAGGTTTTATGATTTGGCAGTAAAAATATGCATGAGCGACTCTAACAAGAAGCGAGTTTTTTATGTTCATGGTATCCGATTGCTGCCATTTAAATTATGGGTGCAAATGGCACTCTTGGGTTTGTATCTCTCTTTCGATGAATCCAGAAAAGTAAAATCTCAATCAGATCATTTACAGAACTGTTTAGCTCTGTCCAAAAATAAAACTATTTCATTTTCTATTTTTGGATCGATTTTTCACTAAGAACTTGTGTTAGCAAAGATTTCAACTGATATATTTAACTAAAATTCTGGGCCAAAAGAGTGGCAGAAGCTACCAATAGGACCAACTCTCCTTCTTCAAGGTTTTCTGGGCCTTCAGTGGGGTTGTGGAGAATAGAACACGATATCTTGAAGTTAAAGCTGATACAATAGTCCATTAGCTTACATATCCCCTATTTCTCCAATTTTAGTTTAGTCATTGAACTATTTCAAAAGAATAGAATATTTGTGTACCCTTAGTCATCTTCTGAACGCAAAACGCTTCTGTAAGTTCTGCTCTAGACAGTGTGCAGTTCACAAGGTACCAGCAAAGCTGTGTAGTCGCTGCAGCAAGTGTGTTATAAGAGCTGACTAGTGTGTGTGTTCCGTTAGCTCTGTGGCAGAGTGTGCAGTGATGCCGTGGTTAAGAGCGTAGGTTCCCTTTCCGGAATGAATCACTTTTTTTTTTAATATAGCTTTGTAACGACAAATTAAATTCCTAATGTGTTTCCCACGCACAGCAAGCTTTAACGTTAACATATTATATATAAAATGAATATAATAATATTTCCTTCAGTATTTATTCCCATATTATGGCTTATGGGCACAAATTGAAGAAGCTGCGATGTCATTCTTGCCCCGAAGATTGAGGGCAGTTAGACATGCTAAGGGTTCATACATCCAATATTAATTTGTGTTTATCTATATATGTTTTCACTTTAGAAGATAAATATTTCTGTTCATGTATTTATTTAGTTATTTGTAAGGAATAGGTTAGTTTGTAATTACTTTTTTTGTGCGCGTAGGTAATGCAATAAAATTCAAATAATACGTTAAAATAAAATGTGATATTAAGACAACATGAAGTTCTACAAATACACTTATAACACCAATAATAAAAAATAAAACATGTGTGGGATTTGAACCCCGGAGTTTACACAATGCGTTCTAAGCCGCTCGGTCACCGCTATTCCATCCTAACGTTATCTTTCTAGATAATTTTAATTTTAACAATTACGTTTACTGCAGTGCGCAGTCGCTGAATGCTCGATGTGAATACAGCGTTTATGAGCGTCTCCGAAGTTCTGGCGAGGACTCATTGTTTTATATTTTGAACAAATGAAAACCGTTTGGACTAAGCAAGCGTTAACTCAGACGTTAACGTTTGGGATCCGGGCCTGGGAGGTCATAGGCATCGTGCGGATGACTTTACCTAATTGAGGTTTACCGGTCTTCCTCAGCCATTTATAAAAAGGGCAAATGCCGGGTTTGAGTTTCTCTGCCATGGGTTCACCTTCCATTTAATCATTCATCTTCATGCCATCTATATGTGCATGTGTCTGCGCCTTCTTTGTTTGTGATGTCATTGAGGCAATCCTGACATAGGTTTAATCATGCATTCAGGGTGTCCTTCAGTGTGCATATGTACTCTATGTGTCAAGAGTAAATAGCTTCCCTACTGGCGTTTATGCACGTCTCGCAAACGGAAGAGGGCAAATCAGCGAAAGAAGAAAGAATAAAAACATAATTATCGGTTATTTCTTGGTCTTAATTTTTAATATACGCATGGATTGAACTTTTGCTGTAGCTCTTAAAAATTGGTATACTTTTTTATTATTTATGAAAGAAAAGCGTAGCTACTAAATGGGAAGAATTTATGTTTATGCTGTAAATTGTATTATACCCATTAGCCATTATTTCTAAACTATGCATACATAAGAATGAAAGAGCAAAGGACTCCTACACCAGGTAGGAATAGTTCCAATTATGCTCGCTTAAAGAGCCAGTCTGCTTCAGAACTTTATGCACTAATTACATACACCTCAATTTAGCCTAAATACATATATAGCGAGGGTGCAAAAAATGTATGCATACTTTCACAGAAGATATCTATTTAATATATTTCAAAGTTGGACCGAAAACAGATGCGATTCACCTACATTATGATAGCGTCGCTACGTGACAGGTAAATCAACAATGATCAAATGAAACCAAGATTATCGTATGATGTTCTGTAAACAGATTTGACTCACATTACGTTGCTACAAAAAATGGAGCCAAGATTATCGTTTGAACAGCGGAAAGCATTTTTGAAGTAGTTTTGGAATACCGAGAATGTTGTTGAAGTTCAAAGGCAATAGGACGAAGAGGTTTCCACCGCGTTCTGCGGATCTAACTCCGTTGGACTTCTACCTATGGGGAACTCTTAAGGATGTTGTATACCGTAGAAAACCAGCTACACTGACAGCACTTCGGGAAGAAATTGAAACGGTATGTGCTGCAATCGCTGAGGATACTTTAGCAAACTTGCTCAATCAGTAGTTCAACGTACTCAGAAGTGTGTCGACGCCGATGGTGGGCATTTTGAGCAACTGTTGCAACTGTAAAAGTCTAAGATGATTGGTGCTCATGTGTGAATTCAGTTTTGTTATGTTAGCAAGTAATTTCTTTTGCTTGAAATGTGTATACATTTTTGGCACCCTCTGTATTTAACTCATTATTAAGTATTTCTGAGATCTCTCCACATTATCCTGTTTCTTGTTCTTCTTGACCTTGGCTGCCCAATATGACCTTGAAGCCTGGCCATCGATTTCTAGGTCTGCCTCTTCTTTTCTTCCCGGTATAAGAGTCCCATATTGTGCCGCATATTCCCATCTGGTCTCCTGAAGCCTCTCGCCATGTGACATGGCCACCCCATCTCCATTTTAATTCAAAATTTTCAGGTCTGTCCTTTTCCTCAAGTCGATGTTGCACACTCTATTTAGAAGTGGGTCATCTAGCACCTTCCTCTCCATGTTTTTCTTATACACTTGAATTGCATCTGGTTTGTTAGACACATATGTGACAACTACACATGAGAATTGAGAACACAGCGTCCCCATGCATATACAGGTTGTAAATTAGTTACGCTGAGAAACTTATTGATAACACAGTTCTTTTCATGCGGGCGTTGTTGAAGAACTAACTATACTTTCACTGAACATAAATTATACACCACAAAATGCTAAAATTTTGTGCTCAAACGGAGTATTATTTTTGTTAGTGCTTAACATATAATAGATATCCATCACAAGTAACATAAAACAATACGGATTATTTCAAATCCGTCGGAGTGTAAAGATACATGACATTATATTTACGAAATGAGGAAAATCTTTCGAAAATACCTCACCCAGGTAATCAGGCTTTGAATGCAATTACATAATTTAACAAGCAGAGCCACAAATTCAAGTGGTAACACTAGAAATAATCTAGAAGTGTGATTTCAGCTCTTCAAAAAAACATAATATGAATACTCTGTCAGTCGCTTTTGTCCTCCTGTTCTATATCATGACATCGAAGATACTCTACCTACTCAATACTGCAATCTTTGTTTTTTTAATAATCTTATCAAGATTTTATCATTAAATTAATTAATTTCTTTTTAAATTAAACTTGATATTTGCTCTCTCTATTAACATAGTGTCTAAAAAGAGATTCTCTCTATTATTTCGAAGCTCATTAGTCTAATTATTTTATATCTTTACTAACTTTAACTGGAACTGGAACGTAATAACCAACAACCTTTTTGTTCACTTTATATGATGATGCACTTATTTACCTGTACGGCATAGGAGTTCCATGCTAAATGGCGGGTTACATTACCTTAGGTGATGAGGATGATATTGAAAGTGTTCCACTGTTGCTGTGAAACAGACGTTACAACATCTAAACCAACTTTTGTATATACATCATGGCTCTTTCTTCTTAAGTGTTATTGCGCCAAAGATAAAATCACATAGCATAAGTTCGAACAAAAATATTCCTCTTATATAACATAGCCCTATTTAATTCCTCCGTTAATGCTAGGATTTATTTAGCGCGTCCTTGATATATAATAACGTGTTTCGGAAGCATGTTAGTAGTTAATCACACAAAAGCAAATGGGAGATTGTAATGTAGCAATGTAACACATAAAGGAAATGATAATTACACGAGAAAAGGCGTACGCTTTTAACCGTATAAGTTTTGCATGTAATCCGAAATGTATAAGCGAGATATTTCTTAATATGAGGCGGGGCTAGTGTTACTTGTATCAGGTTTTGCAAGGAGAATGCGATAAGACGTTTTCTTCTCTCTCTCTAATTATTTGTTTTTAGCGGTAGCAGAAGGTAAAGTAACCATGAGGTCTTGTGTAAACAGAATACCAAACATGCAAGTAAAATGATTAGAAAGACTACATGGCTCAATCGCAGAGAGCAGAATGATGTATGGAATGGAAATTTGGGGACCAGACGAAGGATGGGGGACAAATGTGATAAATAAATTATTTTGTAGAATTGTCCTATCTCCACCTAACGAGGTTGCCCTAATGGAACTAGGAAGATTTAGCTTTATAAACAAGGTCATAGAAAGAGTATTGAAATATTGGTATAGAATAGGGAGACTAGAGGAGGAAAATATCATTAATCAGTGTTTGGTAGCACAAGGAAAAATTAAGGGGAGAGAAACTTAACTTACCTAAAATCCAAAATATTCTACAAGAAGCGGGCATGGGATTAGTATGGTGGGAAATATGGGCAAATTTTAACACAAAAAATATCTGAAATTATTAGGTACATTAAAAAAATTAGAAGAGAAAGATATATTGAAATTTGTGTAAGGTAGGAAGGAAAGGATTGGCTTGGTTTAGAACAGGAGTAAAATACTTAAGTGGATTAAAAAATGGATACACTAAAGAGAAATGTCCTATGTGTGCAGAACCAGATAGTACTTGGCATTGTATACTAGAATGTAAGCAAAGTTTTGGAGGGAACAGTTTCAATTACGAAAGTGGGAAAACTTACCAGATGAAATAAGAGGTAGAAGAATTTTAAATTTAAAATCAGATGAAAATATCAAGGAACTGGGAAAATACACAGGCAAGGTAAGACAAAAATGGTTATGAGTGTAAAATACTTAGGAAAGGTGCTTAATAAATACTATAGAAATGTCAGATAGTGAAAGGAGGATGAAATGAGTAGGGGAGGGTATGGGACTAGTTATCTAGCAGGATCCTTATACACTAATAACCAGGGTGTTAGTGTGCATAAGGTACTAAGGAATAAGCAACTCTCAAGGATATAAATTTGGCCGATTGGGTTTAATTAAAAATTAAGAAAGTTTAGTATTTTAGAAAATATAACAACATTGTATTGAATGTATAAATTATTTTTAATGTTGTGTTTTGTTTTTGGTTGGATCGGAGCCCGGTTCCCTGGATATTCCAGTAGGTAGCTGCGGATGAACCGGGGTCTGGGGGGCTGAGTCAAGCAACTTGGAATAAATTTTGATTGGAGTTAGTGGCATTGCCGAAGGCACTGTTCCTAATTGTTATAATTAAAATCACTGTGGTTTTTGTGTTTATTTTGTTAAAAATGTTGTATGTTGATGCATGAGAAATACCACCACCACCAATAATAATACTTTTTTGTATAGGAAAGAGTCTTTTCTGTGGAAAAATGTATCTCTTTTGGGACATTTCTTTAGTTCTGAGCATGGATACTTGTTCATTTTGGTTACGAACTGTTTTGATGCAGTCATCATTAACAGAAAAATAATGCAGCACACTAATAATAATAATAATAATAATAATAATAATAATAATAACGCAACACACTCGAAAGCATTTACAGCTTCAACACGAGTCCAACACTAAGGAGGCAAAGTGAAGTTTTTGGTCTTGACGTTGGGTGCCAATCGAGCAGGCGTGATTTGTGCTTGGCATCATTCTCCGTGTAACGTTAAAGTTATAAAGCGAGGACCATACAATTTAATGACATGGTACAATTTTAGAAAAACGATCTGAATAACTTATCTGTTTAATGATAACGTTTTCCCGAGTAAAAAAGAAATAATTAAACGCAGGAATACCACATTTAAGTAATATATGATAGTCCTGCGACATATGTTAGACACGTAGGTAAATTATAATAAGACAGGTAAGAGCGATTAAATAAAGATGAAAAAATATTTAGATTAGAAAGAAATTAAAAACAAGTGACTGTATGAATAGAGTAATGTAAATGCCTTTCCTTCGTAATTTTCAAGCATAATGTATGAATAAAACGTGGAGCATAACCTTTTACTCATACTGAAAAGAACGAGCAAAGTGAAATGAAATTCATCTTTTAAGCAAATGTTCTAAAATGTGAAGTGTGGTCACTCGTAGGCTCCTCCTTGCACATTACAGATAGGCCTAAATTAGTAAGCTGCAGACCATGTCGATGTCCTCCTAGGGAATGTTATACGTGCGTCACATATCATTTTCTGCCAGACACAAGTGGAACACCGTTCACCGAGGATGAAGATTTTCCTACAATGTATTATGTTCCAGGATTCCAGTCGGTATAGAAGAAGAAATGAAGTTCATCACATTATAGTGAATTGAACGGGTACTAGCTAATGGGAAAAGCTGATTGGTGGATTAAGCTTCCGTCATTTCACATGACGTGATAGTTGCAAATAAGTGGTTAGGGAAATTTACATTTTCAAGTACGGTAAGTGTACTTGAAATTGTATTTAATTTTAGAAGCAAACATTTATTGATTGTACACTTATGCAAATTTCGAAACCAATGCAACCTGGATCAATGAAGGGCAACAAAATAAGGAACAGAACGGACTTACAAGACGAAGAGACCACTGCAAAAGATTTTAAATTACATATGTTATAGTTTAAGATCAATATTGATTTACATTCAGTAGGGTTCTTGTACTAGAGAACGTGGGGTAAGTCAGATGTACAAAGTGACATTAATTATATATATATATATATATATATATATATATATATATGATAAAAGAAGTTTTAAATATGTAAATATTATCGCAACCCACGACGAGGCTGGACAAGGAATAGCTGCTACATCTAGTTCTGTAACTAGAAATAGAACAGAAGCAATGAACTGATTGTTCCACTTCTACCAATGCAGCCTTATATTTAAGTCACATTATATAGGGATACAAATTACGAAAGATGGATTTTCCAACTAGACGCCGTTGCGATGACTTCGGATTCTTTTACTACTCCATAGCAACTTAATTATCGTGTAAAGAAATTTGCCCAGTTTATCACTGCGCATGCGCAGTGTCTACTTCCCCTCCCGTTTACTAGCCGCGAAACATTATCAAACCCAGCTCGCAATTGTTGTAATAATACCCTTGATCTGTGATCGTTACAACTATGTCTTACTATAACTCAATGATTACGTCTTATTATTAATTATTAAACCCTCCTTATGCTACAATAAATATGCTCAATTTCATATATATATATAACAATAAAATTTAAGCTACAATACCAGAAAAAATATAACTATATTTTACACATTGTTATATGCTATACAGAAAAATTTTACCATATTTTATATGTTGGCTTATGACTATTTGAACACCATACGTTATTCATCTGTGATTTCGTTAACTGAATAATAGGTATTATCGCACAGGTATTGATTTGAATTTTTTATATAATAGAATGATAATTTAACATTAATTGGGAGAGCATTAATATCAATTCTGAGGCATTCGTAATAAACTCGGTTTTGATAGCAAAATAAATGCAATGGGTCAATGCTGATTACTCTTTTGTCTAGTATTTCCATATTTGCAATGAAATTATCTTGAATTTTTATTTAAAAGTTCATAAGTAAAAGAATGTACTCACAATTTAGTGTTACATTTTTTAGTTTTCGAAATAAATCTCTATATGTTTTCTGTTACTCCTAACCATATGTATTTCGTATTATTTTCCATTGTAATACAAAAAAAAATGTGTTTTCAACTAAGTTTCAACAGACTAACAAACTGTATTTCATAATCGACAAGAGATATGCATAATATGCTGTTCTGAGAGACTAATATGATAGAATAAGCAAAGCACATAGATTTATGATTTAATTTTTGGCATAATATACTCTATATGCGTTTTCCAATGTAAGAATTTGTCAACTTGAAGTTCTATAAATTTGGCATCAATTTGTTTGTCCAGTATGTAATTATAATCACTTACATTTAATATGACAGCAGGTGAATTATATATTATACATTTTATGATGCTTGTTGAGTCAATAATAATTTGTTAACTATGAACCAATTACAAATTGTATTAAGCACATAAATATTTTTTGCATCAAATTATAAAATATTTTTCGAGAAACTATTACATTGGCATCATCAGCAAATGAACAATTGTACTAATGCTATTTAATGACAATGAGGAATAATTTATATAAACTAAAAAAGCACTGGGTCAATGGATGGAATAATGTTCAATATTCACTGATTGCTTTCTGAGCAACTTAATTGCAGCCTCTATATTCTATTATCAAGGCAAGATTTGAACCAGTTTAGACATTAATTTGTTATTGCATAAAAGCTTAGTTTTACAAATAGAATTTCATGGTCGACACAATCAAATGCCTACAGAAAATTCCGCCAATATACATTATTTAGTTCTGACAGAATTTAATTTGTTAGTTTATAAGTTTCATTTTCTACAGATATACCCTTATTAAAACTAAATTATTCTTTTGCCAGAATTTTGTTGCTTTCAACATAATTATACATCCATTATACAATAATTTTTCAAAAAAAATTGAAAAAGTTGTTAGTGCAAAAAACGACTGTGTATTTGCAAACCTGGTGCTTGATTTCTTTTTTTAAACAATGTTTTAACTATGAAATACTTGAGCCAAATGATTTATAATATAGATAACGTACTATTGATGAGTATTATTTTAAATTTTTATTGGAATGTCTTCATATCCTAATGAATTTTCCGTTTTTAGTGGGTAGATCATTTTAGTTATTTCTAATGGCGTTAGCCTGTTAATGTTCACTTCTGGAAAGTTATCAAAAGGGGTTATCTGTAATATATCTGATGCATCTTCTTTACAATTTATATTAAAATTGTATGTAATATTAAAAAAAGTTGTAAAATATATTTTTCCTAAGTCACTCATTTCTTTTCATTATCATTAATGTGATTCGATGTTGGTGGTGTGTTTTGTCCTAATTCCATTTTAATAATATGCCAGGTGATTTTTATTTTCTTATTCTCTGTGAAGCCTTTTTACAACCCATGTGGGTCTTCGGGTTACCGCGCCGACCGCTGCGTCTTCTACCTGCATCACGTGATATCATTGGGTAGAGTGCAGTATTGCAGGGGGGCATGTGATCAGCACACCGCATCCCGCCGGTCATTATATCGCGGCTTAGTAGATCGAAGATCGCCACCTCTCCATCAGGCAGCTTCCCAATTGTCCTCACGAGGCTGGATGAATCCCCTTCCAGACATCCCTATCTTAGAAAGAGTCTTAAGTAGGTACTGGTAATAGAACCCGGGTCTGCCGGGTAGCAGCCAGAAAAACTAACCACAAGACCAAGGAGGTGGTCATTTTATTAATGGACTTATCGGTTATTTTTGGTAATGAAGATTTTTTGCTGCTTTTAGACTTTCTTAAGAAATTTCAAATATCGCTTATACTTTTCCTTTAAGCTATCGTTACTCCTTACATCATTGAAAATTTTTCTTTTTTCTGTACAAGAGGTTTTAATTTCTATAGTAGTCCAGTTGGGATTATTTTGAACATAGCTTATTTTGAAGAATTTTAGAAAATGATTAAATTTGATACCTATATTAGTTTACAGAAATACTTCATTCGGTGCTTCACACTCCAGTGTTTAAGTAAAATTATTCCGATTTTCTTTATTTATGGTTCTGAATACCTTAATTTTTTTATCTTTTTTAGGCTTTATGTTTGTATCTATAATACTTCTTACTTAGGCATTATGGTCCGAATGCATTTTTGAAGAATCGTGTTATCTGTAAGTATTTTTTACAGAACTCAGTTATTATATTGATGCTTTCTTCTCAAAAAGGGTACTAAATAACCTATGTTTACATTAGCTCTCGATTTGGTTTTTATAGATAATGTAAGAGGAAATCAAGACTTTTATTAATATTTTGAAATTTGTTAATGTCATCACAATTATATTTGTTTCCTTTAAATTTCAATACATTTCAATATCTTGTGCAAACGACCAGATTTCATAGAATTGGGATCTCAGGACTTGACATAGGAACGTGGGATGTTGATAAACAATATAGACAGACGAAGTGAATTTAGGGAGGCTTTTTATCTTAAAATCAGTACGAACTTGAAGGTTTATATATTTAACTATTTGCTAAATACGAAAGATGAGATAATGCGCTTGTACAGTGAGTTAGTTTGAGTTGAGTGCCGGCAAAGCACAACTTGTACTGAAAGAAACTAGTTCTCAGAGCCATGTAGTGCATGTTCAGGTAGCAGCTTGTAGTTTTTGAGGGAGAATTAGTCAGTGAGTGGTTATTCGTTGTGTGTTAATTCTTTACGTTAGTTATGCTACTGCATAAATATACTCTTGAAGAGCGGATTTTCATGTACGATTCATATGTGATGGTAAGGTTGTTCACAAAAAAATATCTTGGCAATCAAGCTACACACGGAGAAGCACTGGCAAAATGAAAAACAGGAATTTTCTATGCAAATCCTCACAATATATTGCCGCTCATTGCCATCATTTTCAACATTTTACAGCATTATTATTGTTATTTTATATACAGTACCATTTTATGCTTAAGTAAAACTGTAAATACACGGCGACCCCATCAGCTATGAACCAACTTGCAGTGTTTTGCCTATAGGCGAGAGCGGAGCTCGTTGCCGTTTGCGGGTATCGAAGGGTGGCGCTGACACAAAAACACAAGTTTCCTTAACTATTTTAAAAAGAATTTCTTACTAACTTCATGGAAGCAGGCGCTGAAACTGGGCATCATTCTTATTCCATAAATTTTTGGCACTTCTTTAAAGAACTATTCATCACTCACTGTAGTTCTGATCCTTAATGCTGGTTATTTCCTGGCGAGTATTTTATTTCAATTCTTCCTGGGTATTTATTTTATTTAATTTGGTTTATTTACGGACGCTCTTTAACATCTCATATCATCAGTGTCCCATTCAATTCAGGGCGTGAAACGGCCAATAAATTTTGCTCATAGGCCTGTTCTTTCAGGCTTGAGGTTCTTTTACCTGTCGTAAACCTGCGACATGGGGCGCATGGCTTTACTTCCATTCCGAAGGAAGCCATACTTAGGATTTTTACGCCCGAAAAAAATCCATCGGTCTTGGCCGGAATCGAACCCGCTATTTTGGTTTTACGAGGCAAGTTCTTCCAGGGTTTGTGGGTTTTCGTATTATATAGCGTAATTTAATTTAAATTTTGAAATCTTTCTTGCTTCCCATCCAAAAGACATTTTGCCCTTCCTAGGCCAAATTCTGGGAGTTATCTTTCAGTACATTGTCAAAAGCAAATGTTTTGTTAAGGCACTAACAGGGGAATGCCCAAATTAAACTTGTAGCACCTTAGTAGAAAAATTGAACACCAAGATAATTTGACCCTTAAGAGCATCTGTTTCATTTTCATGTTTTTTTTTTATTTTAAATATTGTTACTTTATCTTTGTTTATGCAAAATAGCACATTTTTTTTTTTAAATTTAATACTTTTGAGGTTGCTGTTAAATTTGTCCGCACTATGTTCATATTACATTATTATTATTACTATTATAACGATGTCTAATACTAACTCAATGCTTGCCAACTTTGTCTATCACGAGGTAAACGAACAATCAGTTTTCTGTTCGCTTTAGTTGTAAGTGTGATATACCAAATGAACCCGGAATTACTAGAAATTTACTTTTTCAGGCGAGGGAAAAATTCCGAAAAAAAAGGCTACGAAATTGGTTATCAACTTGCGGCCAGTATCTTAATTTTATTGGTTGTATATGTTTTATTTATTTGCATGTATAATTAAAGATTGGGAGAATTTATGAACCTTATAAATTCTTTAATTGATGCATTTATGTTCTTATTTAAAAATAATATCCAGCCTTACTTATATGCACTTTAGGAATACTGGGCTAAAAAGACTAGCAACAACGAATTGTATTCTCACTAATTAAGTCTGAGGATTAGAAGAGCTTACATGTAAAACAAGTTCGTTATCGCTAATAGTCCTAACAACAGAGCTTCATTACAGTAGTTGTCACACCTGCGTCCTCTGTAATAACTGATGCTTATTAAAGACGACTCCGAGGCTAACTTGCCAATTGTATTTCACACTTAAATGAATAATATATAAATATTATTAATTTAAGACGCATGCTTTTAACACAAGTTGTATAATAACAGTTGTAATACCAAACAGATATCTTAATTTGAGTTTACTTTTAAGAAATAATTGCTTCAGTTTCCTGTAAAACAGACATCTTAACTTTGATCTGTACTACATTAAATCATTTAACATAAACAAAATGAACATAATTTTATCAATGCATTTCTGGCAATAAATTGAAACAGTACTTCCGGCCCACTCCCACGGAAATATTAATATAATATAATATCTATGTGCAAACCTAATAACAATATTTTAGTAATGTATTATATTTGTGTATAATACGGCATACCTTTAACATGTGAATTGTAGGTCGACAAAAGAGAAAGTTTCTGCTGTTTTCGGTTTACGGTAGCTTGGGTAGTCAAACAGGCCATAAAACTCCGTACAAAGGAAAAACTAAACCCGAAGGTCGAGAGAGATGCCACATTTAAAAGGACTACCGTTGGAGGGTTAATAAATCCAAGGATTTTTTAATTCTTTAGGGCTTTGAACCCGACGGGCCATTCTATAGTTAGCCCTTAAACTAGCCAATGTCATCAAGAGTTTTAGACTTTCAAATAATAACGAATGGAACGTGCTGGCAGGTGAATTTAAATCAGCCAACAGTAAATGTGTATTTTGAACTTTTAAACCAAGGCGCGAGACATGCACTTGCTTGGGTGAACCCTATGGCGTCGTTAAGGCAACGATTACTAGATTTGAATTTAATATATAAGGAAGTGTTGGCTCAGCTGGGACAGGATGTTTCAAATTAGACATCTGATCACAAGTTCTACTTCAGTTCATAAAGCGGTTCATGCAGACACTTCCGGGGGGACACTTAAACTCATCTCTAAATTCTACACGCTGCTAGACTCAGTTATAAGATCTATACACCGCGACAAATCTTAAAGCCTTGCCTTCTTCAGGGACGCGTTCACTCATTGTTAAAGTCTACACGCTGCGACGCCCGCGTTTCTAAGTTCTACACGCGTCAAGATATATACTGAGGCATTCATTTATTTCAGATGCGGTTTTCAAATTTAGTTCAAACCTTGGAAGTCACAGCAGCTAAGGTTTTATTCTGTGTAGATAAATTCTAGCATACGCAAAACACCAGAGGATGCGACGGGTCTTGAGCATAATGAATTACCATATATACGAATCAACAAAATAACCGAATAGTCCCCTGGGAAGTTGTCATTGAAGCGTAAACAACAGCACATCAAAACTGCCTCATAATTTGGCATCACCAACGTGGGACAACTCTAACAAACCACCTCAAAATATATATTTTAAAACAATTTTGATAGGTATGCCGGATACGTCCTCCCTTCTAATAAGCTGTACGCTATTTATTTCACTAAGTCACTATCAATGTAAACACACAGTACATAGAGCCCTTTCCCCCTAGTCAGTACAAGTGAATACATTATCATTTATGCATACATTTCTAATTCAGTTTAGTTCCCCGCCCCTCCCCCCGGTTTTTCAGTCATTTCAGATCTGAGCCGTTTTACCTTCGACATGAATTTGCCAACCTGCTCCGCATCCTTGCCTGCCAGCAGAGCCCAGCATGCTGCTTGCCCTCTGTTAAGAGTCAGTAAAGGAAGGCGGCAGACACTTTTTTTCTCAGCATCTCAGTGATGCTCCAGTTCACTGAAATGTGCAACTATGATTCTTCTCTCCCCATAAAGGGCAAATTCTCAGTTCATTTTTACCTGAGATTCTGATCTGCTGCCATGTTCCAAATCTAAGTCACACCAGTCCCTGTTTAATGAGTATGACTCCTGTTTAGATGTATTGCTCCATTCACCATCCAGATTTAAACCTCGTTTGCACTTCCAACGAGATCTTCTCTCTATTGTATGCTGCTTGTCTATATCCTTCAGGTAGTTCCTCCACACGATTCTCCTGTTACCTTGGCCTGCTGTCCAAATATTTCCCAACCAGATGGTTTCTAACTCTTTTCTCACTTTGGAGGCCCTCGTCTTATTCCCTCCCAATCTAAGCTACTCCTTGAAGCAGATTGCTCAAATTAAAGATTGATCACCCAGAATAATTTTCACCACTCTAATTTTACATTCTATTGTCTCATTGTGAGCTTCAAATTCCCTTTCAATTCCGCAGTTCGCCGAATCCCTCCCTGCCCCAAAAAACCCTTTCAAAAGTTCCTCACATATTACACGACATGCGCGTTTATCGGTTGGTGTCTTTGGCTTTCCTGGTCTTGGATCATCATCTGTACTGACACTACCAACACGAAAACAATTAATCCAACGAGAATGTACTACGGTCGACTGAAACCTTCTTTTCCTAACTTCTTCTCCCCCTTCTCCTAACAAACTTCTCCTAAGGTATTGTGGATTTCTGAGAGGTTTTACCATATAAAATTTCGATCATAATGCATGACCTTCGATCTTCAACAGTCGAATACCTTACGTACCTTCAGGCTCCGTTTCAAGCTCTTGTTATCTACACGCAGAATACGCTGTGAACAAAATAAACACATATGCTTGGTTCTCAAAGCTTCAATCGCAATTAACGTTATGATCATTAGAGTTGCGTAACCCAACTGTGCATTATTATGAAATTATCTTCGTATATAAATCAACAGCATACAAAAGTAGCATATAATTAATGAAAACCCGCACAAAATATTCGCCAAATTTATTAACAACCATATAGGGATTTTATTAAAAACTGCACTAATTTAAAACAAATGTCATTTAAAAAAACTATGTCAATTTAGAAATTATGGGGAAAGTTTAAAACCAAAGCTGATTACTTTAGGTTTCACATCTCATTCCCAACCACTTGCGCTTTGAAATTTTAAACGACGCCCCTACAAGATACTTATATTTTAAAGAGGATACAAGCGTTACTATATATTTTTCCCCCTATCTTTGATTGGCAACATGGATTGTTCTTATTTTTTTTTTTTTTGAATTTATGCAGAAAAAAATAATTAATTGTGGAATGAAAAAAACCACACTATTTTAGGTAGTATTACAATTATTATGATGCGAAATCTATATGGCGCTTGCACCATATGTTCCGACCCTCTTGCTTCCATTCTATACTTATTTAATGAACTAGGTCTGTGGCCGGACTGGAAATATAACTCACAACACTAATCTAAATAAATCCCACCCATCCTGACTCTAAACGGGATCAAATTAGGTAACATCGGCCTAGGTATTCACTGAAAACCCAAACATTTATAGACATTTATAAATTCCTCTTTATAATGAATAGTTAACACTTACATTCATGATGGACGTTATCTAAAATGGCTTCCCGGAGCGGATTGTGTCACAACCTCTCACCTCGAGCTTCAACACTCGTCTCTCTCTTGAGACCGTTAAACAGCACATTTCTTCTTCATGTTGCGCTTGCGCAGACTATAATTTTGCTTACGCACTCCTCAACTGTCAATTTTTATTCCCCAACCGTCTCAGTGCTACAATACCTTTTCCCACATATTCTTAATCCTCTATATGCCACAACATTAAATTATTTCTGCCTAATTCCGAAACTCTGACTAATCATCTAAGATTCAATAAGGCACATACAAGTTTTAAACAATTTACTATCGTAATATATTCATTACATTATATATTTAGTAGATTTTTAGTCTTTTTCTTTTCAAATTAAAAAAAAAGCAATGTTACTTAGGATAAAATTAAAAGATGTGATAACAATTACATCTTCTTTAAAATGTATCATAAGATATCTGGTGATGGGTAGGGATGAGAGATTGAAGCCTAAAATATAATGAAAATTGATTGTAAACTTTTTTAGTTATTTAAATCGATGTTTTTGTTTATATTAAATTTTTGTATGCTTCACCTGATATGCAAGAAACTAATGACTTGAGCGCATTTATTCCTTGCAGGTAAAGTTTGTTTTGTGAAGATGGAGTGTACTAATTCTATACTAAGCTCTCTGAAGAAAGAACTGGTCATTAACGTTATCTCAAGATAACCGAAATGTGCTTATTTTATTGTTAAGCGTTGATTCAAGATCCACTTAATGCAGTCGCTATATATCACTTGGCACCTCCGCTTGAAGATGAATATTTAAGCTAAATTAATTTTTTTTTTTTTTTTTTTACTCTTCTACCTTATATGGAGTGAATCAGAAACTTGACGACAAATTCGGATGAGAGATACATTTCGCAATTAAATATCCTTGAAATGGATTACCCTGAACCTGATTACATTCATTACACCATCATAGCAGTGCTGAACTTTGGTAAACATTTCAGAGCTGTATTATACGGGGTGAACAATCCTTCACGCAACCGGTTTGGCGGCGTGCGCGAGACTGACTACTGTGTCGGCGGTGTGCTACTTGCAAAGATTACACTGAAGCCTCGCGTAGCGGAGGGAAAATATACTCCCCGCATCCGCTGACATAGCGTTGCCGGCCGGTCCCGCGGTTGCGCCAAGCATTGCTCACTCTATATTTGATCAAAAGCTACGAATATTCCTTAAGCCAGTTCATGTCTTGGGTCAAGACGCAAGGTCGTGTTCAAGACGCTCTGGTCAATCCCCCAAAGAAAAAAATCTAGCCTTCTCCTAACAGGGTCATGTTGGTCAACCCAGGTAAAGTACAAACGTTCAGTTTCAATCGAACCATCACGAGTGGCTGAGGTCGTTATGGCGCGGACTCGTGAGTGGGTGGTCTGGGGTTCGAATCCCGCCAGGACCATCCTTCTTGACTGAGGTTTTTTTTCAGGTTTTCCTCAGTCCTCATAAATGGTAAATGCCAGGAAGGTACCCTAAACTTAGGCCTGGAAAGCTTTCTTCCTTAAGCCCTTTCCTTATATATAGTTTCATCTCGTGTATCATCAGTGTCCACCGCCTGTGGTGCCTAATTAGTAAAAACAGGCGTTAAACACTATTCAATCGATGCTTGCATTTAACTGAATACATATCTACTACATACAAAGGTACACGGCGACGACAAGACAGTGTCAGGTGGTTTAGCGTTGGAACCAGTACACATAAACACAAACAAACAGGAAAGCACCACTTCAACAACGCGTCAGAAAATGAACGTTTCTCATTGTGATGTGTATCTCCGAATTTGTTGCAAAAGTTCTGACATTATATATAAATAATATAACATTTTTTTTGAGTAGTGTTTAACGCCCGTTTTTACTACTGAGGCACCACAGGCGGTGGACACTGGTGATACATGAGATGAAATGATAAATTGCGAAAGGATATTTTTTTTTTAAGGAAGGAAGCGTTCCAGGCCTAAGTTTAGGTACCTTTACGGCATTTGCCAGTTATGAAGACTGAGGAAAACCTGGAAAAAACGCCAGTCAGGGAGGATGGTCCTGGCGGGATTCGAACCGCAGACCTCCCGCTCACGAGTCCGTGCCTTAACGACCTCGGCCACCCGTGGCGGTATAATATAACATAATATAAAATAAAAGTAAAATAAAGTAACACTATTATCAATGTAACAAATTGACAGTAATTATAAAAGCAGAAAAGGACAAAACACTAAGAGAAACTCACACTTGTAATCGCTATATTCAGAACTACAGAGTATTTTGAGCTATGGAATTGTAAAAGTCTAAGATGATTAGTGCCCATCATTTTCTATTTTTGTGAATTCAGTTTTGTTATGTTAACACAGATTTTTCTTTGCTTGAAGTATGTATAAATTTTTGGTACCCTCTGTATACAATCTCTTGGCTAGGGTACCTAATGTTGACATCCGGGGTCTACCATGTATGCTCAGGAGCATCGCCAGCTTTAAAAATTTAAAATACTCACGGCTAATTGACTGGTTCGTATAGAATGTTCTGCAACGACCAAAAATTTAGCCGACTAACGTACACAGGGTAAAAATCATGATCACCGATGCTTGGCTAAACCCATTTCCGGTAGTTCTGACTGCCTGGTGTTCGCCTTTCACTTTTGCTCTTATGTAACAAGAAAAGTCTGCGGGTGTTATACTAGCATTCATTTCCTGATTCCAATCTAAAAATCTTCATTTATCTCTACTATTTACTGTTTACACCACTAAATAAAATTATAAGACACTGCGGCTATAATTTCTATTTACACATGCAAATAAAGAATTATATGTCCTTGCATGAAACAATGAAATCAATATAGTATGTACGAACATAAACTTTAATTATAGGAGGGGCGCCAAATACAGCTACTGTAGTCAGGTCGTTGGTCCAAAAGTCCAATGGATTTAGGTTTTGGGAGCTTTTAAGAACTCTGGAGGTCATTTGCATGCTTTCTTCGCGGCTGCTGTGAGGTTCATGTCCCCCTTGGCTACTACCAGAGGCCCTTATTCATCCTAGTTCATGACTGTGCTCTCTACTATTCATCAGCATTTCAGTGAGATAAGCACTTCTGTTGCGGGTTGCAGTGTTTACCTGTACGGAAGGAGTTATTTATTTCCACTCATGGGTGCCATTTTGAACATTAACGCAGTGAATGCCCTTATCGTTGCCGGCATAAGCGTCTCACTGCTATGGGTTTCTAGATATGTCGGCTTACAGGGCAACGAGGGCGTTGATGTCGCATCTTGATCATCTCTTTTGGTACCTATCATGATCTTACAATTTGTTTCTTAGTAGGATTTTGGTGTATTCTTACGTGGGGCTTTTCTATTGCGCTGGCGCATGTTTCAGGTGTGGGCATTGCAATTTTCATCACCGCCGCAATTTTATAGGTAACCCTGCTCCATTTTGGTCACATTGTGGCCAGTCCTGTACAGCATGCTACATTTTAATTGAATTTGAATGTCACCTACTAGCGCCTTTCCGGGTTTTCCGTGTTCACCTTCATCTCTTACGGATTTTCTCGTCATTCCTGTTGAACGCGTTCTTCCTCTTATTCTCCTTTGTCCCATGTGGCATACGGTGTAAGTAATAAAGGTCAGTGTTCTTTGATTTTAGTGCATTTTGGGACAGTATTTACGAGCTGCCACCCTCATATTTAATTAGATACATTGTAGCAAATACTTTTATGTAACTTCGTTATAATCATGAGTGTAATGTCGTTTCCCTGTACAAGTGTTGAGTTATTGTGTGTAAAATGTTATTTTCTCGCAAGGGCGCAGAAAGCTACTCGAGCCATAAAATCTGACCTGGGTATTTCTGTAGCCTATTGTAACAATATTTGTAAAGAATCCTTGAGCAAGATGTTTATTGGTGTTCTGTTAGAGAATTTCTTAAGCAGGGTAGGCATCATAAAACCTTTGGCGACTGCAGGGTTGAGAATACAGGCCGATAACCTCTTGAAGGGAAGAAGCCAACCGCTTGAATTGATTCTACATGGAGAAAGTCACGTAGACCATGTTTATTTAGTTTGCAATTTTGTGGCCCATAGTCAGTTTTGCAAGAGTATCAGTGGAAGGGCTTTCTCAGTTCCGTTCAATTAGTGGAAAGTGGTAGTTAGTTTTGGAAAAATATAAGAGGATGAGCTTTATTATTTGAGTGAAGTACATTTTATGTACAATAGTGTATGAATTATAAATTGTGTTCCATCTCCCATAACGCGGAATATTATTAATTTCCAAGACTCCTGCTCTTATGGTCACTGGATCATAAAAGTATCCAGCATACAGCCATGGCAAAAGTGTAAGATAGCGGTAACCATCAGAGAGGAAGAATTATCATTATCCCTGAGAATCCAAAACCTATCAAATCAAATTTCCTTTTTCCAAATCCTACCCTCCACTCTACATACATAAAATTTCATTAATCTCAATTCCTTTATAAAATACCACTGCAATTTTTATACCAGTTCTGATTGCCTGTAGCACATTTAGTGTGTATTTTTTTTTTTTTTTTTTTTTTTTTTTTTTACGTTTTTTCTACACTGTTTTGCATATGCAGTTTCTCGATTCATGGCCAAGGTATTGTTATTTTCATTTATTTCATGTTATTCACTCATCGTTTGCGGACCTATTTTATCAGTCACTTAGTGTTTTTTTTTTTCTTTTTGGTCATGTTTTGCTGTGTTCTGGCACTTATGATCTATAGATCTGTGCGCTCTCTAACCACAATCACTCGCTCATCACGTAACCACAAATTAAAACAAGTAATTGCAACTTGTTCTTAATTTAATTGGTCTAATAGTCAGAAGTATATTTTAGTGGTCCAGTTAACTTAACAAGGGTACCAGGGGTGACAGAATTCAGGAAGTGCATAAAGAATAGAAAATGCTTAACCTAATGTTTTTTAAATTGGATCTATACAAACTGTCATTTTCTGTTTAATTGTATTTCTCATTATGATATGGCCCGTTTGCTCGGTAGCTAAACCTTTATGTAGTTTTTGAAATTTTTTAAAAAAATTAATCGTTTGTTCGTATTAATAACGACCAATGAATAGTCACATTCATATACTAATTTTAAAAATATTCTTTTTTAGCTTTAAGTGAATATCAACTTTGGGAATTACTTACTTTATGATACTGTTTGTACTTGTAATTATTATATGTTTAACATATTATCATATATGGGAATTGAACTTGTTGTTTTGTTATTTCGCTCGAAGCTATTTTCCTAAAGATATAGCGAAAAGCAATTAGCTGGTCCCATGTTTATCTCCCTATAAGCACAAGGATTAACAAGTAACTGTAGCAGAAAACAAGCTTGGTATAAGCCATCACCCCTCCTCCACCTCCCAGCCTATTGTGTTGATTACTTAAATTCCCATAGGCTCCTCTCACATATTAAATCAGGATAACCAACATGAGTATTACATTTTTAGCAAGTTAGACAAATCGATAGTAGCTGAAACCTGCAGAACATGTGTATGATCCGTATGATCTATTTAGTTAGTTATAGAGCCTGTAAAATTACCACCTGGGTATCTTGTCTTGTCGAAAACAACGTAAAATCTGTTGCTTTAATTTTTTGTTCATAAACACAAAAATGGCAATAATTATTTATCTGATATTTGCATGAGATATTAGTAAGAAAGGTAGAAACACTAACAGAGCCATTGCGTTATACTGAGCAAAGTATAACAGCACCGAGGAAAACAATTGGAGGTGTCCCATAACCTTAAAGGTCTTGCTTAATATATACAAGGGAGTTAGAGGGTGTCTTTTAGAAATTACACTAACAATATCGGCAATCACATCTATTAACAATCCTGAATGCACTACAGTGTACCTCCCGAACAGTAGTTGATATATTTTAGAATCAACTGGCGTTCGAATTCAAAATTTACAACAAAGGCCAAGAATTACTTGAATAATGAAATATTAGTCCATCAAAATCTAAAGGAATTGACGCACAATATATTTTAAACAAACATAATGGTAAGGTTTCTCTAAATGAAACTATTTTTTTTTCTATAGCAGAAATGAAGAAAATTCCGATGCCGAAAAGAGAGTTAGAATTCTGACTAACCAAATTACTTCAAATCCAAACAAACAAAAGGAAGCTTCCACTGAGCACGCAGTTAACACAACCGCTCCCGAGCACAGACTGTGAGCGTCTCTTTCTGCAAAGTGGCAGGAATCACATGCCTTACTATAAGGGAAGGTTGTACAAATAACCCCTTCTAATTGAAATGACTGGCGCAAGCAGCGAGAACTTAATGAAATTTATATCACTGTCATAACATTTAGTTCCTCCACAAAAAAAAAAAAAAAAAAAAAAAAAAAAATAATAATAATAATAATAATAATAATAATAATAATAATAATAAGCTAGCCAGAAGCAAGCAAGATTTTAATATAGCCTAAAAGCATAAAAAGTTTTGTTGAATCTTTTCTTTGTATTTCTGCATATCTCGTGCGATAGATACGGTGTAAAAAAACAATATCGTATATAGATGTTAGCAAAGGAGCGAGTGTGTCAAAAGGATGCAGTACAAGAAAGGTGTTATTACAACACTTATTAACGAAGATACATAAATGGGGCAAAAGGATTTTCACTATGAATATGAAGCATTTGTATGTTTCTGCTTGTTCACAAACTTTGGAAAACAACTATTACATGGAAAGTATTACCAAAATCCTAACAATGCATGATATTTACATACCCCAATAAATTCGGAATTAATATTATCCTAATCTTATCTATTGTCCAAAAACTGAACTAAACTTTTTTGAATGCAGTTCTTAAAAAAGCTAATTAAACTACTGCTTATTTAAAGTGTCCAACACCTTAGAATAAATGCTCTCTAGAACGCCTATACATCTTGATGGAGTTGAATTTAAAATAGCCCATTAATAATTGTAACAGAATATTGAGTAAACATTGTTAGAGGTGCTGAATAGGAATGTATCATATTTGCTTGCGATACCAACTTTGATTGATGGTTTGTTTTATTTATGGACGATTTTTAACATCTCAGTCATCAGCGTCCTATTCAATTTAGGGCGTGAAACGGCCGACAAATTTTGCTAAGAGCCCTCTTTTTGCAGCCTTGAGGTTCCTTTTCGTGCCGTAAATGTACGACACGGGACCCACGGCTTTACTTCCCTTCCGAAGGAAGCCATACTTAGGATTTTGACTCCCGAAAAAAAATCCATCGATCCTGGCCGGGCTTGAACCCACGATCTTGGGTTTAGAAGGCAAATATGGTTACCATACACCGCCAGAACCGACTAGGAGACCAGATGGATTATCCTTGTTTCTTTAGTCTGAAAGGAAAACTTGAAATATTACGGGCTTTGCACTATATTATGTTTGTAAGATGAATAATGGCTGCCTCTTTAATTCCCACATACCTTCTTATTTTTACGCCTTATATATTATGCTTTGGAACGGAGTTACAGAGAAAAGCAAATACGTTAAGGGGGAAGGGAAAAACACAGGGAAGAGCCCTTATTGCTCATTATTTAATAAACCAATAATTTCTGAAGTTTACTTTGTCTTTGGACTAGCTTATCTGCCAACTATGATTTGTTTCTCTAATGAAATACGGAAGAACTAATTCTAACCTAACCTAACCGTACTAATAAGTGAATCACTGGCTACTTACTGTTTGCTTCTGTTTTTAATGGCAACATTTTTGGAAATAGTACTTAAGTTGCTACTATTGTACTTAATTTATTTACAAATACTTAAAGGAACAGACGTTAAATTGTTGTATCGATTGAGTAAGACAAGATAATAACAAAGTTTAACAAGAATTTTGTCCGCCGAATTACGAATCAAGAACAAAACATTATTAAGTGGCACTAATTTATAACTTGGACAATGTCAGTACTTAAAACTTGGATTGGGGACCCGGGTTCTATGAATAAAATTGTGTTTATCTCGGTTCTTCTTATTTAACGATTTGTTGGGAAAGTCTGTGACGTCACTATAAGTAACCATCAATTTAGGATGGGCGGATAAGAAAAGAAATGATGGCATATCCAAAGTTACTTTATTTTTCTTTTGCTTATTTGTTTCTGCTGCATTTGCTTGTTTTAATCTCCATATATTAACATATCGTTAGCTGATTTAGAGAAAAGCTGCTGAAAAGACTGAAGGCTATTACTGTATGTACGAGAGTAGGTCCATAAGTTTCCGGCCTGGACGATAAACACTAATTGGTGTCATACCTTATCCGTTAAGTAAATAATTGCAGCTGTAACTCACGCTCTATGTGTTCAGCTGGTCAGATAGAGTTGCATAAAAAGGCTATGTGTATAAGATTGTGACATGCTCAAAATGGAGCTTCGAGATGTTATTAAGTTCTTCACAAAAGAAGGACTTATTCCTAATGAAATTAAACAGCAATTGAACGGTCTATATGGGGAAACATCCCCCTCATATTCTACTGTAAAAGAATGGGCCAAACTTTTTGAAATGGGTCGAGAAAGCATTGAAGACGAAGAACGTGCAGGTCGGCCCTTGGAGGTGGTTACTGCTGAAATCATCGCTCTTGGTGAAGGAGAAATTATGGAAGACCGGCAGCTCAAAGCTACAGAAATAGCAGCAAGGTTGGACCTTTCTAAAACAACAGCTTTTCGAATTATTCATGAACACTTAAACATGAATAATGTTAGTGCCTAGACTTCTTTCCTCAGTCCAAAAGCAGCAATGAGTCATCTGTTATCAGGCATTTTGGAGCTCTGCTGTGACAACGAGAGAGAAGTTGTGCAAACCATTGTTACAGAAGATGAAACTATGGTCCACTACTATGATCTCTTGTCCAAAAGAGAATCAATGGAGTGGCGTAAACCTGGGGAAGCATCCCTCTGTTGGCCAAGGTCACTCAGTCAACCAAGAAGATCACGGCCACAATCTTTTGGGACTGTGAAGGAATACTCTTCACTGACTTCAAGGAGAGGAACACCACAGTAAATGGGGAGTACTATACTGGCCTACTGCACACACTACGTGCTTCCATCAAAGAGAAAAGGTGAGGAAAGCTGAGTGGTGGTGTGCGCCTTCTTCATGACAACGCGCCTGTGCACACAGGTCTTGTTGTAAAGGAAGCTGTGAAGAAATGTGACTCCAAGGAGATCGACCATTCACCTTACCGTCCAGATCTAGCTCCCAGCGACTATTTGCTCCTCTCAAAACTCAAGAAGGACCTTCAAGGAAGGAAATTTAAGTGTGATGAAGAAGTGATGGATGCTGTTTATGTCCTTTTTGCAGACAAGACTTCTGACTATTTGGAGGGTGGATTGAAATGTTAATTCAAAGTTGTGAGATGTGTATTGCAATAAAGGGCAACTATATTAAAAAGTGAAATATAGCATTTTCCTTTATGATACCTAGAAAATGATTAGGCCGGAAACTACTTTGTATTTCCTATATTTAATAGGCAGTTCTATATCGGCAATACTTTACTTAGAAAGCACTTTCATCTGTATATTATTAAAAAGCGTAAGAGTATTTTAAATAAAATTAAAATATACAACACTGAAATATGAACCACTATTGAGAAAATATGTACATATCGAAATTGAAACAACAACATTCATATTTACTACAACTGTTATACCTTAAAGTTTACTACCGTTTTGATAGTAAACTTCTAACATGTCCTTTCTGTTTTCTGGCAAGAGAGTGTACTGTCTGTCTATGAGCATGTTTAAGTACGATGAAAAGCTCGCTGCGCATCACATGACGTCACCACCAACTCTTTATTTTGCAGCTTTATGTTCACTTGAATAGATTTAGTCTTACCTCTAGTCACTAGTTTTGTGTAGTCCCCAAGTAACGAACCTCAAACATTTGATGCCATTCTTACAACATGTGGCGTATGTATATTTTAAAATTTCATTAATTATATACATAGGTCGTGTCGATGCATCCCGCGATAAAGAGAAATGCTTACCTATTTAGTAGTCTGCATATCTTTTCCATTGAAATTATATTCATTAACGTACATATACTTAAATAAATGTGCACCTCCTCATTACAGCATTAGCATATCACGGTTTTTTATCAATTGCTACACCAATCTCTTCGGCGTCTTGATGAGGAATTCGTTAAAATTTCTTTCTTGGCGCAGATAAATGTTTCCCATGACATTAAGAAGTGAAATTTCAATACTTCTGGATTTTTTCAATAATACAGGTGTAAGTTTAAAAAATCCAACTAAAGGTATAATTATACATATTTTTGTTCTGTTTTACAAAACATCGAAGCTCAGATCTACAGTCCCCGAAAGCCATCGGCAGATTGCAATGATAAAGGAAAAGGGTCAGTTACCCCTTGCAGTAAAATGACACCATGTGAATAAGAAGAATAGAACTCACGAGATAGAACTGAAAGAATGCATACCATTTGGATTTTCACAAATTTTGGTGAATTTACTAAAGAGTGTAAAATAAAATCTTTAAAAAATATAAAACCTTACAAGGCCAACTAAAATAGGCTTTAAAATGGAAACTAGGGACAAACATGAAGCTTTGTTCAAGATATGAAAACATTTACGTAATATTATGAATATGAAAATTGAAATTGTGCTTATTGGACTCGACAAATCCTAAATTATAAAAATTATGCTTGTCATTCATGGTCTAAAATAAACATGTTTTTCAACTCTTTAGTTAGGAGCAGGGCCCGGATGTTGATGATCTAAAAATGTTTTTAAAATGGCCTCAAAATTATAAAAAAGTCCCAAAAATTATCTAATACTTTTGTTAAATTTATGAAATTTAGTATAGGTTAGTGCGTATCACTATTTAATTAACTCTAAGTTAATAGTACATTCTTTCATTTACAGTAAACTAAAAGGACAGAGAAATTACACTGTTAGTATCTAGTTACCTTATTCGGCATAGCTGTACATTACAGTGTACGTATATATTCTGAAACTAAAGCTTTCTTGTTTTATGAAAAGCTCCTTTCAATATCGGCACTCACGACCGGGGTATATTTAAAGTATATTAGTCACCAGAGGTCAGTTATTCTTCTTATTAATATAATATGTTGACGTTTTCCTTAGTTGGCACTTAAGAAATCAAGCACGTGAAGAGGTGCTCTGTATTTTTATATAGCACACTTTTTATTTCATCTTTCAATATTACACCAACTTCGCCAAAAATATCCCAAGGGCAACTTGAGTTCAATAGCGGTTTCAAGTTTCACGCCACTATACGTTTCGTAATTATAGAGGGTAGGAAGCCGAATTCTTTTTAACATGCCAGCTTCTCCTCTATTCACTGTCTAAAAACAGCTTCTTAACTTCCTGGGTGACTTTAGCATCTGCAGGGCGTCAGTTGTGGATTTCACGGTTTGTAAGTTGTTGTAGTAGTTCAGAAGCATCGATCCAGGATGATGATGGGTTTCGTTGTCTGGGGAATACCTGGAGTTATGAATCTGATAAAGTTTTAACAAAGATTTTCTCTTTTAAAGCTTATGGACTCTGACGGTGGACGCAAACTTCTTCCCCGACCCTACCCATAGCACGTGCTAAGCAAGTTAGATCTTTGATATCTTGAAAAACTTTTACCGTGCACGTTCTACATCGGTGACAGACAGCAGGACGTCCTCACGTCAAATTCCCTCGGGTCACAACAGATGCATGGGAAGATAGAGCAATCGACGGACTGTTTAACTGCTTCCAAATCCTCGGTGTTCAACAGAAATACTTGACCGGGATAGTCCACAATGATGGACTATGAAGAGACCTTCAGTGTGGTTGGTTTCATCACCAAAGGCAAACATCTTGTTACCTTTGATCATTTGTATAGTTCTTCTTATGGTTTCCACCTAGTGACGAGGAATATAGTTTTTTCTCAAAAAGATCTCACTAGCAATTAGTTGGCCAGTGAAGCATTGTAGAAAGGCCCTTTGTTTTGCATTGCGTAGATTCTATATAGGAATATTGAAATGTTTAGAAATGTTTCTGCTACTTGCTGCAGGTTGTATTAACAGCAACTGGGCTGAATTTTTCTTTTTGGCACCATTCTCAAGAGCATGTTTGTGTTTGTCGCGTTTGATGTACTCTTGTCTTGTGCATCTATCCTCTGCTGCCACTTAAATTCAACAGAGCCTGCACAATTATATCAATATCAGTTACACAATATATATAAGCATTTCCTACGACATTTTAGATAGAAAATGACATAATTCAACATCCGTTGAATTAAAATTCCAATCCCCCCACAAAAAGGTAGTCAGAAGTCTTGTCTGCAAAAAAACAAACAGCATCCATCACTTCTTCGTCACACTTAAAACCTTCCTCAAGGTCCTTCTTGAGTTTTGAGGAGAGGAAATAGTCACTGGGAAATAGATCTGGGCTGTAAGGTCTCCTTGAGGCTACATTTCTTCACAGCTTCCTTTGCAACAAGAGCTGTGTGCACAGGCGCGTTGTGAGGCACACACCACCACTCAGCTTTCCTTGCCTTTTCTCTTTGATGGAAGCACGTAGTCTGTGCAGTAGGCCGGCATAGTACTCCCCATTTACTGTGGTGTTCCTCTCCTTGAAGTCAATGAAGAGTGTTCATTCACAGTCCCAAAAGATTGTGGCCGTGATCTTCTTGGTTGACTGAGTGACCTTGGCCGTTAGAGGTGATGCTTCGCCAGGTTTACGCTACTCCATTGATTTTCTTTTGAACAAGAGGTCATATAGAGGATAATAGTTTCATTTCTTGTAACAATGGTTTACAGAACTTCACTCTCGTTGCCATGGCAGAGCTTCATTGCTGCCTTTGGACTGAGGAAAGAAGTCTAGTCACCCATCTGGCACCAATCTTATTCATGTCTAAATGTTCATGAATAATTCGAAGAACTGCTGTTTAAGAAAGGTCCAATCTTGTTGCTATTTCTGTAACTTCCGGTCTGCCGGTCTTCTATAATTTCTCCTTCCACAAGAGCATTGTTTTCAGGAGTGATCACCTCCAAGGGCTGATCTGCACGTTCTTCGTCTTCAATGCTTTCTCGAGCGATTCGAAAAAGTTTGGCCTATTGTTTAACGGTAGAATATGAGGGGGATGCTTCCCCATATACACCGTCCAATCACTGTTTAATTTCATTTGAAGTAAGTCCTTCTTTTGTGAAGAACTTAATAACAGCTCGATGAACATGTCACGATCTTCTACACATAGCCTTCTTTATGCAATTATATCTGAACAACTGAACACAGGGGAGTTACAGATGCAATTATTTACTTAACAGATAAGGATTTTGTGAAGGCGATAATCCTTAACGCGAGGCCGGAAACTTATGAGCCTTCCCTTGTATTCTAGTAAATTCACCAACCAAAAATGAAAGTATTTTATCCTTTGGCTTTTTTTTTTCTCTTGAAATGTTCATTGTCTACTTCTTGATAGCAAGACTAATCAGCCAGGGATATTTTAGGAATATATTTTTAGTTTTTCTTTCAGAAAGTGAAGCACTGCATCTTTAATGAAGGAATTTCTGTTTCGTAGAACACAAAAGCAGTCCGACAAACAGTAACGTATATCCGGAAACAATTTTATTACTTTTCAAGGCACTGGTTATACCGCTATCGCTTATATCACACTGATTAGGTTCCTATAATGCAGCATATTGTTATTGTTCTCTCATATCATAAACGTTTCCTTTTCTTCTGCAACTAAAAGAACTTATTTCTCCTTAATAATTGCATGTTGCAAGTTACAATTTTATTTTGCAATCTGTTTAACATTATTCGTTCATTTCTAATCAATAATTCCGTTTATAAGTTCCTTATAATTATCACCATTTATGTATTGCATTTTATTATGGTTTCACTATTCTATAAAGCTTATACATGCCATATTCACCCCTTTTATGCACATGAAATAATGTTTTGAAATAGCCACAAATACATTTAATATTTTTGCATTCAATTTCTTTATCAGCACATATAATTTTGGTAGGACTATATTTAAATTGGAGTTTTCTCCGTGAAATATTGAGAGATATGATTCTTTGAACACTTGAATCTCTTTATATGAAACTATATACAATCGGGAATGTTCTTTGTAAGGATTCGCTTGGTCGTTTTGTCTAAATCGTACGTTGTAATACGAATGGAATGCTTATTAATATCTCTAGCCATGATGGTTCTATTCAATTCAATTTGTGAAACAACAGATACATTTTGCTCAGAGACCTGTTCTTTCAGGCTTGAGATATTATTATCTCCATAAATCTACGACTTTACTTCCCTTCTGATGGAAGCCATGCCTACGACATTTTAGCCCTAAAAATGCATTGAACCTGACCAGGTTTGAATCCGCGACCTTGGATCTACGCGGTCCTACCGTACCGATGGTACCTACCAGGACCGACGCAACGTTTAAATACTGTTCTCTTCGTTCTAACAGGCTGCTAACTTTGCTGTACCTTGTCCGCCGCCATTTTCCTATCATGTAAAGTAGTTCTTAAATTCATTATAATTTAACTTCGAGTTAAACATAACCTCAAAATTTCAAACAAACAATTGAATGCACATGCCAAGACTGGTAATAAAAAATCAGTAGATCATGCCATTTGTTTTCTGTAAATAGATTTTATTCTTATTTCTCTCTAAATAACAAACTGGATATGTTAAACAATATGCTAATATTCATTCCATTTTTAAAGTGTTTAGTGGTTAGGATCTTATCATTGTAAGACAGCTGCTATCAGATTGTTTCATTATCTCGAAAATTAGCCTCGAATGACAAAAAATTATAAATTTTACATTCCTTATACAACTATCCGTTAATAGATAAAGATTTCTTTAAGTCGGAAACGGTCACATAATGTAAATAATTGTAAAATTCTATATTTAGCATAATAATGTAATGCAAACTCTTTTTAAACTAGAATAAAAATCAAGAATTGTATCGAGCATCATACTGCACAAAAATCAGAGCTCCATTTGTTTCTTTTTTGAGTCTGGTGTACATAAAGAGAAGCAGAGAAAGTAACGGAAAATGGCAGAAAGGAAAACATTTGCGTTTTGTTTAATATCCAATACTTTAGAATATTCTTTCTGCACATATTTCAGATTTCGTTGCTTCTTCACCCTCTTCCTTCCAACTTTTCATTTCTCGTTTTTTTTTTCTTTTTTTTTTTTATTCTTTAGCCACCTTCTGTTATTGTTTTCCATTTTCACAATATCGATTTGTTCATTTTGTAAACACCGTCATTAAAACAAACAGCTGCATCTACAGCTCCAAACTTAATGGCTTCGTTGCATACAAATATATATATATATATATATATATATATAAAACCACATTTTATCTGTTTACGGGCATACAATTCGCGTATTATACCCATGCTCTCTTTTCACACAATAACTCCCAACTCCAAATACGAAAACAGTGCACAACTACAACAGGATGTACTGTGGAATAAATAAACAACGTAGCAACGGAAAAATGGATTGCTTAAGTAAACATCTAGCTTAAAATAGAAGTACCAATATTTATATTCGTGCCCTAAAAACAGCATATATTGTATGCATGTTTTATGTTGTAGTGCTGAGATAGGGATTGGGCGTGGCAGCGAAGCTGCCACTGTACTACTTATAGCAATTAAATACTTTATCTTCAGCAGCAACATTTTCTTGTTACAACCAGACTCTTTCGTGGTACTTTAATAGTTATGTTTGTATCTGGTACGGGAAATATACTTTCGTACGTATCGCCAACACAGATTTAGGGCAGTGAAACTCTACATGATTAAATTAAAAAAATGGTTCATTCTATTGCAAGACAACTTTCAAATGTTCATTATTTCGAATTGTACTAATTTTTGAGTGCTTTACTATTTAAGAGGATTATATTTAGTAAATAAAATATTTAATATACTGCTTCCTAAAGCAATAAGATATATAAATGCCGATTAGATAATATAATAGTTATTTTAATAAACAGTTGTGTTGGTATCACTCATTTGTTGGCATTGGTATGAAAACTTCACGGAATGCAAAGCACAAAGTTACTTTTCCGCGTGCACATAGAAGTAGTAAAATTGCCAGTTAATAATTTGTCGCATGAAATGGTACTTGATACTGCATTTTTATAACTGTGGGAAAACTTTTTTTCACTATGGGAACAGTAAAATATGCTGTGTTCTGCTTAGAGGTATCGAGAAATAACTGCTCACCGTTTAAAAACAGAGAACGATGTTGCTATGATTTGCATCTTACCAGATACAGAAACTTTTGAAGTTTATACAACAGCATTGGTGTGAAGGTCGTTTGCTTACGTGTTCAGGCACATGTTTGTCAATGTGAGATCAGACCAGGCGCTACATGTTCTTTAGAGCAGCATACACGCTACGTTAAGCATGTCGTCCCCACACTAAGAGTTCGGTGCTGTTGTGATAGAACAGAAATCTATAATGTCTATATATGCAGTGCAACACTGTGTTGCTCTGAATGGTATCTAGATATCCGGAGAACAATTGAAAGCGCACATATTCCACTATATTGATCATTGTCCTAAATTATATAAAATAAAATAAAACAAAGTCTGTAATACTCCGTCCCGGTACCTCGTTACCTATACCGGGACGTATATTTCTAAATTTTACAATTTATTAATCAATTAATTACCACTGTACATAATAATTTTACAGATTATATTCTATAATTATACTTATATAAACAAAATAAAATCATTTAAAATAAGCAATAAATGCAATAAACAATTCATTACACTAAATAAAAATTACAATCTACTGGGAACCAGTGAGATAACCAATAGCTACTAGGCACAATACTAAAATTAACCGTCGAAAGCCGAACGAGTGCCAGCACTTTCCTCACACTAACCATCTGGGAAAATTTTAAATTCTTATTCATTTACTCGGACCTCCTTCCTGACTGAGGTATTTTCCAGGTTTTCCTCAGTCCTCATAAATGGCAAATGCCGGGGAGGTACCCTAAACTTAGGCCTGGAACGTCTTCTTCCTTAAAATAAATCCTTTCCCAGTATATAATTTCATCTCATGTGTCATAGTGTTCATCGCTTTTGGTGCCTCTGTAGCAAAAACGTGCGTTAAACAAATTCATTTACTTCCTACTCTTTGCCTACTAATTCGCCCCTGGCTCCTCCGTTCCTCGTGGCCCATACCTCACCTAGGTCTTCATTCTTTCTCCGCCTTCTGCACTATGTTATAGTGACTATCGCATTTTCTCTCCATCTTTCTTCTTCTTCTTCTTCTTCTTCTTCTTCTTCTTCAATATTTGGGATGATTTGGATTGTTAGTGTTGTGTGTTAATAATGTATACTCTTTTATCACTTCCCTCTTCTCTCCTCTCTCGGACTTCTTTCTCCTTCCTCTTCCCCCACTCTTCTTCTTTCTTCGTCTCTAGTCGTTGTCAAGTTGTGGTCAATTTCTACTTCTTTCATCTCATCTTCTTCTGCGTCTTCATCATCGTAAGTTTCTTCTCTATTTTCTTCTACCTCTTGTATGCTATTTGATTCTTCTATTTTTTTCCCCTCTTCTATACTCGTCCAAATTCCTGTAGCAATTTGCATACTTATCCATTTCCACCTTTTATAGGTAAAAATCTTCTTTTATTACCTTCTTCAGGTTGTAGTTCCAAATTATTCCGATGTATTATAAGTTTAGGTATCTTTCTCTCCTTCATCACTCCCTTCTTCCTTGCATTCATCTTCTCCTCTTGACATTCTCTTCCTGTACATTTAGTTAAAGTTGTCTTCTGTATTTTCTATCTTTAGTTAGTTGTATTTTGGTATTGTCTTTGTATGCGTATGCGTTCTGATCTTACTTCATCCTTTGCTTCTTCGTAAATTCTTATTATCTGATCTTGTGGTTTCACTTATTCCCGTGCTAGATTATTTATTTTGAATTCAGCCTGTAAAAAAGGTATGTTAACTACCATTATTTACACTGTAATTTCATTTATTTCTCGATATCTCCAAGCGGAAATACATGTTGCTACTACAGCATTCCGCTACTATTGTTAATTTACGCTGAGACATATTGAACGATAGGACTTATGTAAATAAAACTCACAAAAGCTCAAATCTCAGTGGAGAAACATTTGAATGTTCCAAATAGATGGTAAGACCATCGCCTCTAACGTCATCCGATAGTGAACTAAGGTATTATATGGACGTAAAATGATGGATAGTTTTCTCCAGGGACCTCTTTTTCATGTATGCAGCTCTTTAACTTGCCTTAAATGTATGACACAAGGTCCAGGGCTTAAAGTCATCCCGGTGACTTGCAAGACTTTTATGAACCTTGGGTTCAGATGAAAACGCGCTAAATTCGTTATCAATACAAATTGATATAATATTCTGTTATATTTTCGGGAGTGAGCGTCATTTTAAATCAGGTGGCAAAGCAGGGTCTTTATGATTGTGTTTGCATTGTTTGAGCTGTAGGTTTTGTACTGTTGTAGGATATACATTGCGTTTCAAAAGAGGTATTGTCAGCTGCTAATTATATGTTCTAAAATTATTGCTTAATTTTATGTGTTCTTCTATAAACAATGTTTTTATGGGCAGTTAAGTAATTTGTCCAGCGGGTAACTTCTAAATTACACGGTCTATATTAAAATACTTTTCAATTAATAAAATAAATATCTAAAATGCTGAAGGATATTGTCTCTTTCAATTACTAAGATAGTCAAATGCACACTTTCGGAATGTAATTTGCAAATGACCCTGGCAGTATACAAGAATGAATGTGCCAATGTTTATGAAATGCCAAAAGCTACAGTAATGAGACATGTTGATGTAAATATGTATATATTTTTTTTTCAAATGCATGTAATTCCTTTGATAGTCCAGCGACTTTTACAACTGTCAATTAGATGGAGCTAAATTTCACTGACCTCTCGTGCTATATATCCGAAAATAAGCCTTCAATATTACAGAAAACTACCCTACAACTTTAATTAAGAAGGGGGAAAAATGACCGAAAATTGCTTTTATGAGCTGCAAGCCACAGCTTTCTTCTGTGAGCCAGAGGATACATCAACTGTTCGATTTGAGGAATTTAAATGGAAGAATTTTTAACTATGCGGAGATACTATTCAAATTTCATAGGGGATGGCGCGCATTCGCACGCCTCTATGTTTGCCGCTGACTGCCTGCCAAGCTTAGGCGCGAAGATACTGTATTTATATATTGATATATCTCACGCCTAAAATTAAAATTAAGTAACTCATAATGAACAATATATCTAAATTAATAAACTGGAAAAGTAATATACTGCAATATATACAATTATATAACTGGGAATGTGGAGATACATTGTTGATTTTATTCAAAGACTATATGGCGTTTTCCAAGAACAATATCGATGCACCATACACCAATCATGCAAGGGAGTTTCGTATAAATTCGGGTTTCTCCAATACCTGTTGCTCTGTCAAACAAAATGAACACTTAGAAACCCTGCTTCATATAAGTGATGAATACGAACCGTGAGTCAGGTAAACTATCTCTAACACGCCGAAACATCCAATTACAGAAATTTAATTGGCGCTCATCACATGGCTTCAATTGCTAAAGAGTCTGACTTTGTAATGGTTTAACAACTTTCCAAGCTGTGGTTTTCGAAGTTGTATTTCTGTGCAGGCCATTGGGAAGATTATTGGGATAGGTTCTAATCTTTTTCCAGTTTTGCACACGCCGTTCTTCCCATCACTTTTTTTTTTTTAAATCCAGAACAGACTTTGTCTAAATTTGGTTATCAATAACCGTAAACTTTTTCTGAAGTTTTATCGAAAAATTTGAACTTTAATCTCTATGAATGTTTGTTATTATAAATAAATTACTTTTATTGGGCTTGAGCTATGACAACGAAGCGGGTGAAACAGGGTCAGAAGAAGTGAGAGAAAACACGTACCTATACGGTCCGTAATACAGAGCTGCGAGCGGCCAAGCTCTTGCTCGAAGGTTCTGTAAATTCTGTTCATAGAATACAATCTACAGTTTATTTCCTTGAATTATTTAAAAATATTAGTAGCTCAACCTGAGATTTCGATAATTTAAATGCCAGGAGAGATCGATACTTCTAGAATGTCAGTTTTTAAAAATGACTGACGTATCTACAGAGCTATCAGCCAGGAGTGAAGTGCTGAAAATTGTGGTGTACTTGCAGCTTTACAAGTATACAACGTCCAAACGTTTATGAAAATCAGAAACGAGAAGGAAAGCATGCTACAAATATAAAGTGTATTATAATTGTCCTTTGCTGCAACTAAAGGGAGGGGGTGTGCAAAATGAGAAAGAAGATACTTATACAGGGTGTAACAAAAATACTGGAAATAACTTTGGGATAGAGTTCTCCCACCAAATCAAGAGAAAGAGAGAAAAAAATCTTTGTTCGAAAATGCTGGTTTGTGAGTTGTTTAAATAATAATGCATTTTTAAGTCAATCGATTGGTTTCATGGATGTTGTTACACATTATGATTTATTATGGTTTACACTTATCATTTGCGTACATACGTGGTTCGTCAGGTTGACATTTGAGCTGCAGGAGAATCATATCGTGAAGAGTCTGATATATATATATATATATATATATATATATATATATATATATATATATAATATAAAAAATAAAAATAAAGTAACACTATTAACAGTGTAACAAATTAACAATAATTATAATATTAGAGAAGGATAAAACACTTGTGATACTTGTCTTCTTGCCATAGAAGGTCTCCACGAGTTCGAAGTATAGCGATCTCAAGAGTGACTTTTTCTTAGTGTTTTATCCTTTTCTACTATTATAATTACTGTTAATTTACACACACACACACACACACACCACACACGGACGGACGGACTAATGATAATGGACGTGAGGCCACATTACTTTATGAGTAGATTTTCAGACTTAAGGCGATACATAAAACTTTTCCTTCAGTTTATTATCGTTGAATTGCTGCTGGTGTCTGGCCTGAATTGTAGCATGTGGATTGGCATCAGTCACAAATGTTTGTCGTGAAAATTTGTGATACCATCTGTTTCAAATGATGCCCCATCTGTAAACAACACTGAAGAAATAAACGAATTGGCGATACAGGACCCTGAACCATTGAAGATGATAAGCATATAAAACTGTTAATAGAATATGTTCTATATGTATATTCTATGTATGCAACAGGCATTATCGATCGTGCAACATAACGTAAAGAAATGTAGCTCAATGGAAAGCAATGCAAATACTATATTTGCCGCGTCATATCGATGACGTCATGAACAGGTTTGCAGACACGTTTCATGAGATTCAGCTGCTGCATTCTGTGCGTCAAGTCCCAAGGCAATTTGCAACATTACATGATTATATTGCCAATTTAGTTATTTTCCAACTAAATGTGGTCTTTTTGAAAGACTGTCTAGTTAGAAAATTAATGTTTTAGTTGGTAGTGGGAAATCTAGCCTTTTAAAAATATTGTCTAGTTGAAATGTTTCTTTTTTGTATTCAGTCTAAAGCGTGATACCGTCCTTGGTACCTTATCAATTAAAGGCGATTGATAAGAATGCACATAATATTTTATTTTACTTACATATAAGTAAAGGATTTATGAGATTTAGAAATGTTCATGAAAACCTGAATTCTCTCTCGAACCACAGGAAGAAGTATGGCAGACAATGCAAGTAAATCCTTTTTTGGTGCTAAAGTGAATGGTTGGGTACCCCTCAGACGGGGAAATTACCTTGGAACTGGGTGTGAGGGTACCGATGTACAGTTAGAGTTCATCGACCTGGATGCTGAGGGTATATGTTTTAAGTTAAACTGAGGATGAATCGAAAATCCCGTAGTTTCAACAAAATTGTGTGCCAAATTTTGAGGGAGCTCCATGATCTAAGTGTTAGCTTATGAAATGATTAACACAATAATGGCGCGTGAATTAGCGTCACTTTTCAAGTAATAGCGTGGATTCTTGTTGAATATTTAATGACCGGCTACCCACATGAAAGCGAATGGTCTCAGAACTTTCAGCACACCACCTTCGTGTCGTTGCCCGGCTGTCAGAGGAAGAGTAGCCTAAGTCCGCGGCTTCCACACCGGTAACGTCGAGATACGAACATTAACCACTACTTGAGTTGAATAAGCGAACAATAATGTAACGTTACAACCTCACTGCGCCAGTGTTTTCGTCATATTCGACTCTAATTGTTAACCAGCGTATAACGAGGCATTCTTCTTTATCGGTTTCCACCTATTACTTCCCTTCAACTCATTCCGGGCAAACTACCAGTTCCCAAAGTCCAGCAAAGCACCCTAGAGATCGACACGGTGATGAGCTGGATCTGCTTTGAATCAATTTCCAATCACCATCCCTCATATCACAATTAAACTACGTCAAGTGATTACTTCTACCAGTCATTTAGAGAATTCTGCCGGATGTGGCTTGATATTGTAGCTTATTCATTTCATCATAAGGTTAACAGTACTATTTGGATTGCGTTATCGTAGCATGAACTTGCTGCGATTATTCACTTCGGTTATTCCCCATTTAATAGTGAAGACATACTTTGCAGAAGTTCATTGTACGTTTCTGGGCACATCCGATAATAGCTTTGGAACTTTGTAAGATTTTTCAATAAATCACGCGCTAAAACATTGACACCATGTTGAGCACAAGGCAATTTGAAATTATGAACTCATTTTAGTTTTCTCCTGCTACGCAACCACCTGTACATTTTAAACATCGCCTTCATTCGAAGAGACCATGTCGTCAACTAAATTGGAAGATTAACGGAGACACGTGTTACTCCGGTATGCGGCCGCATGTCCTGAATCACTGAAGAGACAAAGAGGGATCAAATTTATCTGACTTGACGCATGCTGGTCTCCCTTAATCTTCCTCCATCCGCAGTTGTGGTACTTTGGATTCTGTTTCAGCAACTTGATAAGATAAAAATAAAGATAGCCTATTGTATCCCTTAAGGACAAACGCCTCGTAACAAGTAGGGAAAGCTCGCTTTTTTCCTAAAGTGGTGAACTATTCCACGCTAGTTGTTCGTATGCTGTTTAAGACACTCTGGCTGATTTGTTCTTTGATTGCTCCGTTTCTCACTGCACTAGTTGCTTCTCAAGAGATTTCCATTTTTCTCTTCCTCTTGCTACTCTTGACCAATATGGACCTGCATGTTCATTGAAAAGGACTGTCCATCTTCTCCTGGGTCTGTCTTGAGTCCTTTTTCCTATCCGGAGGTCCCACATGGAGATCTTATAGGTCCACCTATTGTCCTGCATTCTTGCGATGTGACCGCCCGATTGCCATTTGCTTCTGGTAGCTATTTGTGCAATGTCTGATGTCTGAGATAACTGGTTTATTAATACTGCAGGTATTTGCCAGGATCTTGCGTTCCATTTTTCTTTGGCATACTTGAGTTTTGTTCTTTAGTTTTTCTGTTAGTGACCATGTCTGGTACTCATATTGTTAAGCCAAACACTAACTTAGAAAATCAGATTCCAGACGCAAGCTACAGGAAAGCTTTTATGACTCGGTTGCCTTTAGTCTGGTAACGCCATCTCGCAATGCAGCCTCGCGTCCATTAATTACCACGCATGACCGTACATAATGAAATCTGCTTGCTGCTCACGATATGAATATGCTGTTACAGTTGATTGCTCAAATATAACTGAACTTTAGCACAATTCACATGTAAGAAACTGGCTAATCAGGAATGTGCACAAATGATAAATGCAACGCTCATTCACTCGATTGTCTGGAAAGGAGACTTTCTATTTTTATAAAATTTAATTTTTGGATCGTACTTCGAGACGCGTTGAATGTTATCTTTCAATAATAACTCACAAGCCAGACATTTAAGGTCATGTTTTCCTATGGATTTTTTCTTATTTTAGCTTGAAGATCTCGTCCCTAAATTTTGTCTCAGTATTTTTGTTACAACCTGTCTAATGTCGTTATTATGAGATAAATAGAGTGCAAAACTTGCCTTGGGGTCATTTCGATCCTTTTCCCATTATAGGTGCAGTGCCTGGTAAGGGGATAGCTATGCAGCGGGAGATGATGTTTATTTGTTATTCTCCCTGTGGCAATATATCATAGGATCATGAATACAAAGCTGAGCTAGACCATCATCTCCAGCTAACATGCTCTTGTCTCTCTACAATCGATGCAGGGCATGCCCGGACACAAGGGATGCCAAAATGTTCTTTTTACTTGATCCGATAAGAATAGCAAGTGCATATCGCACTCACACTATAAGATTTCAGATTGTTATATACCCAGAAAAGGTCATAGATCACCTGCTTGTTTCCTTGATCTAAGATGTCTGTTCTAGGGTGAAATTCGCTAAAATAAAACAAGAACTCTTGGGTATTAAAATATACAGGGCTTACTCTAAAATAAGTTCCTAGTTTGAAATGGCTTTTTCTACTGTACGTACTATAGGTGTGGCTCTGTATATGTAGATACACTAGAGGAATTTTAATTTATATCCGTGCATATTTGATGGATAAAAGGGGGACAAAATCAAAATTTCACTTTTTACTTTTTTACGAAATATAATTTGAAATTAAAAAACGATACAAAATAAGTACATTAGATATATAAAAATGCTTTTTTCTAGAATAATTCTTAAGGTAGTTTTCTAACAGACCCTTTTTATAAAATTAGTGCCATGTGTTATTTGTTCATGTTAATTAACAATAAAAATTCACATACTAAACAATCAAAGTGCACTAACTATTTATATTATGAAATGTACAAAATTAAACTTATTATTTACTCAGGGGAATATAAATATTAGTAAAACACGATTGGAAATAATCATTCAAACAAAATTATTCATTGTGTATTACAGGTGACCTTGAAAAATTGAGCAGAGCATTTTCGGGACAGAATCTCTTCAAGGCAGACTGTTCATGTCTGTGTACGGCTGTCGGCTGGTTATAGTCCTAGAAGAGGTTTCTCCAGTTAAAATTTATCACAGGTATTTCCAATCTTTATTAAGGCATTAAACCACGATTTAAAATTATTGTGGAAACGCTGAAGGGAGATGGTTTCTGATGCACTCATTCGAATTGCTGGGTGTTTCATTTATTAAACCCATATCTCTGTCACATTCCATATATGGTCTGTGATAGGAAAAGTGACTTTTACTGATTCAAATGTGCTGTACTTATGAACCATAGCAAGAATGATGCGAATAGTGGTGTAATTTTTATTTTGGTCAGGTCCAGGGGATCAAAGTTTAACATTGATGCAACTTCATCAGCTCCCTTTCTTGCTATAGTCTCATTTTATGTGTTTTACAATGAATTCTGACTTTTTTTCCCATGGACACAAATTTTTCTGCTGATTTTTATGAACTACGTGTGGTTTTGTCCCCGAATGAATGTGTTGGAACGTAGCACTACATACCTACAATCCCTTAGTACCAAAATCTTTAAAAGTAGATTTTTTCCGCTGTAACCTTCATTTGTTTAACTTTGTTTCCTATGGTTACTGTGTCACGCTAGTATAATTAATTGTAGTTTACAATATTGACAGCTTTTTTCGAGCAATACTTGTTAGAATTGTTCTCCTTTGGTCTTATGCGGTGTTCTTGCGAATGCTATAGACAATATCCTAATGCATTGAAAAAATTTCGAACATTACCTTGACCCTACTCTGTAAAGCTGGTGCAGCTACCGATAAAAAGCAATTAGGTGGGCGAAATTAGTAGAATAAAAAGTGACTTCAGCTCTAGTTTTACAACAGTTTAGGAAGTTGGTGAAAATTCTGCCTTTAATGCTTGTAGTGCTAATAAAGCTGCAGGGCGTTTGAAGATGAGTTATTCAAGATAGTTTCTGTTATATCCCTATAAAACGAAGATGCTTTTTAAAGTAAAAGAACAAGAGATGTGTCATTTTCGCTTTGCATGTGTTAGTAGAATGGCTAGACAAACTCTTGTGGACCGATTTTTTTATAATAAATTTTTGAACACCCGTTTTGACTACTCAGGCAGCACAAGCGGTGGACACTGATGAAACATGAGATGAAATAATAAAATGGAACAGAATATTTTTAAGGAAGGAAGCGTTCCAAGTTAAAGTTTAGGGTCTTTCCACGGCATTTGCCATTTATGAGGTCTGAGAAAACCTGGTAGTTAGAAAGAATGGTCCTGGTGGGAATCGAACCACAGACCTCTAGCACAGAGTCCGCGTCTTGACAACCTGGGCCATGCGTGACAGTTTGTAGATAAATGAAACACCTTTCGAGTTAAATGGAACTGTAAACACTGACAATTGCTAAAAACAATCCGAAGACAATAATTGTTCAACAAGAACTAAATGATGTCAAGGGTACCATCTGGCGTGGTTTTATGTCACATTTCAAGGTACCGCTTTATTTTTTGAAGAATGGAAAATGGACAAACGAAAATAGTAATGAAATACGGGCAGCAATTTTTTCGAATGTTGAAAGTCTACAGAAACTTTATATCTTTACATTGTGTTTATGCAAGACAGGACTCCATGTCACATGCATAATATCGAATATTAAACAACACATTTGATAATCATATAATACTAGTCCATAGCCATTTTGTGTCTGACAATTTGTACCAATTAGTACATGTTTTTTGTATAGAATTCGAAGATGCCTTTTAAAATATAAGAAAACGTTATGGAATAATTTAGATTTTTAGATTTTTTGCTACCCTTTTATAATATACAGAAGTTTTATAGTGGTATAAATTCTAAATACGTAACTAGACGTGAGAAGTGATAGGCTTTTTATAACTTTAGTCACTAGGTGCCAAGAGAGGATTTACAGTCTAGCATAACTGTGGGTCGGGACACCTAGTTGCTGGATTCTATCTGGGGGTTCACGATGAATATGAGGAAAGTATTTTTACACATGTACTTTTTCATTTTTAAGTCCGTTCTTATTAAGAATGTTGAACTAACTGTTGTATTATGATTATTTCGACCAGATATACAGCAGCTCAAAAATAGCTATTGTGATGGAATGGATGTCACATTGTTGAAGCGTGCGCAAGAACTAGCAAGTTAATCATTATTAAGTAGCAAAGTGAATGGAAAGGTCGTCAATAATTTCATTCTCGAAGGTCGTGCATGCAAAAATTTTGGGAATCGCTGGTCTAGCAATGTTGAAACACGCATGATGCGTTACCTCGGCTAATCTGTGTATTGTGAGTTTTTGTTACCGCAGTTTGTGTTTATCTACATTTGTGGGTTTCTTGTGGAACTTTATGGTGTTTAGAAGTTAGGAGAAGTAGCAACTGGTAAACTTTGTTGTTGTATAAACTACCTGGACTTTTTTTGTTACGTGTGCGTGAAATTTAAATTACATTTTGATTGTCCTCTTGGTAATGAAAGTAAACGTTTTGTCCTCATGTTGTACCCGTACCGCTACTCTAACAGAATGGTTGAAAGGAAAGTGCCGAGCCTTGTCATTTGCTGTTCCAATGGTGTGGGTTGATGCTTGATTCTTTGTATTGAACCTATTAAGTAAATTCGAGTAATTTTACATTAATGTAAACATAAGGCTCTGAATGATATTTTACTCTTTGTGCATATTCTTACATAAAAAGAAGACATAATATCCCCGTATATATTTTTTTTATATATAAAGTACCACTATTAACAATGTAACAAATTAACAGTAATTATAAAAGCAGAAAAGAATAAAACACTAAGAGAAAGTCACACTTGAGATCGCTATATTTCGAACTACGTGAGTTCTTCTACGGCAAGAAGACAAGTGAAGGTGATAAAAGTAAATATGGAATATCGAAGGTAACGTTATGCATGGAAACAGATGGATCAAGCTACAAGAGTGTGTGGGGAAAAAAATTAATACGCAAGATTTAAACCAGGTGGTATACGAGCTTTATGTAAAAATATAGCTGCCATTTCTCTATCTCTGAGTAAACTTTCAGAGCATTGTGTAGGTAACGCATCAATAAGTGTTAGATTAAAAGCATCATCAAAATCCTTACGGTGAGATAAGGCATGTTGGGCAACCGGCAAGGGAGACTTGGTTTTAACAGAACGTCTATGATTGTTCATACGTAGCGAAACAACAGTAGAAGTTAAACCAATATAAAATGCTTTGCAAAGCTTACAAGATAACATATATACGACGTTCTTGGAAGAAGAGGTAGCAAATGAAGAAATGTTAAATTCTCTGGATAAATTGGACTGTGGAATGAATGGCAAGGCATAATTAGCGCACAGGTTTTATATTTAGGACGTTGGCAAGGATACGAGCCAGCACAGGCAGGGACGTGGTAAATTCGAAGGAGATAGGTTTCGGCGAAATATACTTTTAAGGTTAAAGTAAGGCGAGTTACAAATTTGGAAAAAATCAATTTAAGATGGATGCATTGACAAAGTATCGTGACATTATTTCAAAATAGGTCTGATGCTTTCAGTTGCAGGCAAGGTATTTTTTTTTTTTTTTTATGGTGTTTAACGCTCGTTTTTACTACAGAGACACCAAAGGCGATGGACACTGATGCTACATGAGATGGAATGATATATTGGGAAAGGCTTTTTTTTAAGGTAGGACACGTTCCAGGCCTAAGTTTAAGGTACCTCCCTGGAATTCGCCATTTATGAGGACTGAGGAAAACCTGGAAAAAACCTCAGTTAGGGAGGACGGTCCTGGCGGATTCAAACCCCAGATTTCCCGCTCACGATTCCGCGCCTTAACGACCTCGGCCACCCGTGGCGGTAATCCAGGCACATAAGTAATATATATATATATATATATATATATATATAAACACAGATTTTAATGTTTATCGTGCTCACCCAAAATAACTTATGTTAAAAACGTTTGATTGAAACAATTTTTCATTTGACGCCTCAGGAAAATGTTATTTTGGGCGAACAAGAAAAATGGGACATCTTGTACTTACAGTTGCATAATATAGAGCCCTTATCTCAGAAACAAAATTCAACAGATTAAACACATCATCTACTAAAGCTATAACATTTAATTGTGAGTTACTGGGATATTACAAACATTGCTTTTCATTTATTTTATACGAATGTTCCAACATACGAATGTGCTTTTAAATTAGAGTGATACCACGTGATACTAAGTGACATTTACAATACAATTTTTAACATAAAAACCTCTGCCTGAAATTTGTGAAAGGTTTCAAATATAAATGTTGAGCTCACTGTTCTATGGCCGGCAATTGAGCTCATGAAAGGCAAGCTTGCAAGCAGAAACTATATTAGATATTTAGTATCAAACATTTTGTAACAAAACTATGGACATGCACTGCCCAAAGCTTTCCTCCACACTTCGCAAAGAACCGAAATACAAAGAGCCCCATCACAATAAGGCACTTAGCAGTGCCTTAGAAAGGTTTAGCTGCTGGTCAAAGAAAGGAGTATTGAGCTTTAGATGCCGTTCCGACTGTCGGCTCTTTCAAGGCCCAGACAGCAATACTTACCCGACGATCAAATTTACAACTTTACCCTTTCAGCTAGACTCGAGTCCTCGCCTGCGGTACGCTTCCCTTGCAAAGCTTACTGGACAATTGTGAACCATTAAGCCGCCAGCCTTAAAACCGCTATTTCCGACAACATGCGGTTAGTTACAGTCAAAGCTCTGTTAGTTAGCAGAACCCTGACAAAAAGGAAGTGGAAAGCAGAGCAGAGCAAAGGAGAGAAATTCACTTTAGCAGTTGCAACAAAATACGCGTAAAATCTAACTCTAGTCTCGCGCCAGGGACGCGCTGAAGCTCGAGTCGTAAACAATGGAATTTGTTAAGCAGGACTTGAAACTTTCTTGCTATTGTCGTCCAAACAGTTTTTCTTGGACTTTCTGCAAAGTGAGCCTACGTTAATCAAAATGAAACTTATTCAAGAGAGTTAGATTTTACCTATGCCAAAAAATAATTGGTAACAGATATTTGTAAAAAGTTCCTACAAAAAGAAAAGCAGCACTTACAACTTTTATTTCCTAATGGAATACGTGGGAATTTTTTCATAAATTACACTGACCTGCCCCTTTTTCTGCTGTCTTAAATATGAATGATTTTTGGCATATTGAAATCCGTTTTCTCCTATCACGTAAGGATTTTAACCAAATCGCAAAAAGAATTTTAAAATAAGTCGATTTTTGTGAAATAAAGAATATGATAAAATAATAATAAAAATGCATATTACTATCTAATGTACAAAACCTTTAAACACTTTTGTGTCTGAAGATCGGAGTTTTTCTTTCTTTGTAAGGACGTGTTTTGGTTGTGTACCATCTCTCTTCAAGCACCAGCAGTAGTCCGCCAGCATTGCTTCGTTCCACCGTGTTTGATATGGTTTTTCCATCTGTTTAATTTCATCAAGAAATGTTCATCACTAATGAGAGTCAAATCAGGTGGAAAGTAGTCAAGGCGAGAGTTCAAGAAGTGAAGTTTCTAACTCATGTTGCAACCGAGAGCTTGCCGTCTTACAATTTCTTCGTATTGCACGTCTTTTACATTTCCAAGCAACTTATTTATAACATCCTTGAAAGCACACCATGCCTGAAGCTCTATATCGTTCATAGTGTTCAAACATTCAGTATCTGATCTGAGGTCCATCAAATACACCCTCAAACAAAAGTGAAAATTGACGGTATAAATACTTAAAGTACATTCTTGTCTAGTACTCTGACGAATTGCTTCATTGTACCAAGTTAATACGAAGCAGAGGCAATAACATCTTTTTAGGGTCAAATGGACTTACACTTTAGGGTCAAATGGACTTACGCTTCTTACAGTTTTTTTCTTCTGGAGTTAAACTTTTTCTCTTAGGTCATTCTTACGTTGATCGGTGTTTGTCCTTGCATCTACTGTCCCATTTGCACAAAAAGCAAGGAAATTTTGTATGCCCACCCTAGTGAACCAAGTGAGATACCACAGACTTTTAGATCTGCACAGAATAGTCATTGGTGTTCCAGATATTTAATTTTTTCGCAATGGATTTCCAAGCTTAGCTTTAAAATATGCAAAATATACTTTTTTAATAAATGGAGTAATATTATTCTTTTGTTTCTTAATAAGTACGAACCACATATGAAACAGAAATCATTTGGATTGTTCAAGCATTGCCGTCTTGTATTCTGCACGTTGAAGACATCTTTTTATTACTTCCCAGGCACTTTATACACATCACAAAGAAAAAGTGAAATATAGCACTAAACAACAAATACACTAGCGAATACCATGGCGAATTTTAACGTCTATGTGGTTTTAGACTACGATGCAGTTACTTCCCCTTACTTCCTGGTCACGTTTTCATAAGTTCCAGTCACATTGAAAACTTTAAACACACGGTGGAGGGACTGATAAAGTAAAAAAGGTTTGCTTTGCATTGCATTATATTCTATATAAGCATTTATATCTAACTTCTGTGTACTAAAGTTTTTTTCTTTGCTATCGTATCATTATTACCGCATTATAGCAGTGTAATCAATAGAATGCCAGATTACAAAACAATTGTACCTGTTATGAAAAAAAAAAAAATAATAATATCATTTTGGAAATCAGCAGGTCTTTTTCATAAAAAGTTGTTATTTTCACCAAGGCACCAAAATCATCGCAGGCCAGTGTTATTATAAAAAGAGATTGAGTTTAGTACTCTAGCGTCATTTGAAAGGTGACCGTAATCGCCCATAACGAAACTGCTACACGCATTCTCAGCGGAACTACATGTCTTAATTTGTTTAGTCTGATTTTTAAAAGAAGATGTGTGACAGTGGTCATCATGTACGGTCATCATGTACACATGGAGCGCTTCGGGTGTTCCCGGGAAGCAAAATTCCTCTCGCCACTGCCAACACGTTTATCTGTATTTAACTCGTCAGCAATAACAGCGTAGAAGTAACCTATGTTAGCCTACTTTAATAAGAATGAAACGAAATATTTCTATATTACGTGTTCTGATTCCTTTACAACGCATATCTATAGCTTGGTTTTGCCTGTTTTATTAAATCCCTGCTGTAAATAATTATGATAAATAGTACATAACCCCTATAAGCATACCATATTACTCAACTTCATATCATTCTTAACGCTGAACAGCATATATGAATTTATCACACTTTATTGCTTACATGGGGGGGGGGGGCTGTGAAACCGGTTATATTTTATTTACATTGAATTGATTTTTTTCTTTAATAAACTACCCTGACAGCACTTGCACAACTATCTATTAAACAAACTGTGGACTTTGACGTAAGAATTCACAAAAAAAAAGTCACATAAATGCCTCGTTTATGTTCAGCACACGCCGTTTTCTGACATTCACGCAATATGGTTTTGTGTTTCGATCTTTAGATCTTGGGGAAACAGAACACCTTCCTTTTTTACGTTTTGCTTTCGGAATGCAGCCTTCTTCATCATCCTCAGATATTCCTGCAACTCTCTTCATTGTAAGAGGGTAGGTTCATAAGTTTCCGGCCTCGCCGATAAGGATTATCGCCTTCACAAAACCTTTACCTGGTGTCATACCTTATCTCCTAATTAAATAATTGCTGCTGTAATTTACCTCCACTTTGTTCAATTGTTCAGATACAGTTGCATCAAGATCTCTATGTATAGAAGATGTGACATGTTCAAAATGGAGTTTCGAGCTGTCATTCAGTTTTTACAAAAGAAGGATTTACTTCAAGTGGAATTAAACAGTGATTGGACGATGTATATGGGGAAGCATCCCTCTCATATTCTATCGTGAAAGAATGAGGCAAACTTTTTCGAATGAGTCCAGAAAGCATTGAAGACGAAGAGCGTGCAGGTCGGCCCTTGGAGGTGCTCACTCCTGAAAATATTGTTGAGAAATTATGGAAGACCGGCTGCTCAAAGTTACTGAAATAGTAGCAAGGTTGGGGCTTTCTAAAACAAAAGTCTTCCGAATTATTCATGCACATTTAAATATGAATAAGGTTAGTGCAAGACTTCTTTCCTCAGTCCAAAAGCAGCAATGACTAATCTGTTGTCAAGCATTTTTGAAGCTCTGCCGTGGCAACTAGAGAGAAGTTCCCCAAACCATTGTCACAGTAGATGAAGAAACTATGGCCGTCTACCACCATCCCTTGTCCAAAAGAGAATCAATGGAGTGACATAAACCTGGCGAAGCACCGCCTCTAAAGGCCAAGATCACTCAGTCAACCAAGAAGATCATACCACAATCTTTTGGGACTGTGAAGGAAAACTTTTCATTGACTTCAAGGAGATGAACATGACAGTAAATGGACAGTACTATGCTGGCCTATTACACAGACTACGTGCTTCCATCGAAGATAAAAGGCGAGGAAAGCTGAGTGGTGGTGTGCACCTTCTTCACGACAACGCGCCTGTGCACACAGCTCTTGTTGCAAAGGAAGCTGTGAAGAAATATGACTTTGTTGCAAAGGAAGCTGTGAAGAAATATGACTTCAAGGAGATCGACCATCCACCCTACAGCCCATATTTAGCTCCTGGAGATACTCTCCTCAAAACTCGTGAAGGAAATTTAAGTATGACTAAGTGCTGGATGCTGTTTATGTCCATTTTTCAGACAAGACTTTTGACTATTTTTGGAGGGGGAATTGAAATGTTAATTCAAAGATGTGAGACGTGTATTGCAATAAAGTGTATTGAACTATATTGAAAAGTGAAATATAGTTTTTGTCTTTATCATGCCCAGAAATAGGACGGAAATAGGCCGGAAACTTATGGGCCTATCCTCGTATTTCATCCGTACAATTCATGTCCACTCTCTTCCAGTAAAAATTTCACATATGCTTCACAGTTGCTGCAGTTTTCTGGTGCCGTTCGTTTATGTCATACTTTCTACTTCAGTTAATATATCTGTTTTCGTTCCAGCAGTCTTGCCCTTTTTGTGCCCAGAATTTATGACAATGAAGTTACAATAATTATATAATGACCTTGCTAGTTCATCCACGAACTATTATGGACCCGTTTGTTTTCATTTGTAAGCGAGAGTAGTTCCCCCTTTGTCATAGTGATGTCACATGTAACATTATGACAAATCAGGCACTTCGAAATATGCACTTTAGTGATGCTGTTGATTGGTGCCTGGGCCGTATGGCATGACATGGAACATTGTACATTATCACAACTCTGGATTCTGGAACATTAGAAAGTAACTATTTGTAGAAATGGTTGCCTGCACTGCTTCCATAACTACCTTCGTATTGGGAAAACATTCTATTAAAGTAGGTTAACAACATACAGAGCAACTGAACGCACAAACAAGCTCGGCTTTCCAGCAAAGCGACATGAGGTGTTCATGAGTCACCCAGTAAAAACAGAATTGCCACATTCTTTACGTTTCTGTAGCAAGTGCCTCTCCTCCTTATTTTTCGTCACACCAATACCAACTGTAACGGAAAGTTAATAAATTAACATTTTCTTAACATCAATTAAAACATTTACACTTCATCAGATGACTGAAATATAAGTATTGGTCTCTAAATAAAATAACACTCTCATACCAAATTTAAAAATTGAATTTTAACACTCTCCACCTCTCGCTTGACAGCTATCATGTATTTATTTTAAAAATCAGGCTATAGTAAAAATGCATAGCAAATCAATCTTTGAACTACAAGCAATGGATAAGATAGCAGAAGAACAAAAGACTAATGCATCGAAATTTACCAATTATACGAACCTGTAAGCCGTTTGAAGATAAGTTTATTATTAACTATAGAAAGTCTCAATAGAAAATTCATGTAGTGTGTTCAATAGTTCATGAATCACATATTCATAGTAATAATTCAATCGCTTCATCCTCTTTAATTAAGAAACGTGAAAGGAAACCTACTTTTATAATGGTTCTAGCTGACTAAACTTCTTTTTAGAGAACACCGTTTTTATCACAGGTTACAAATTCTGGATTCTACGGTAAGTAATAGAGTTCAGCAAACCCCTGCAAGCTTTGCTTTCGTTACAGCGCAATTCTCAGTATTGATTGTAACCAGAATTGTGTCATTGATTATACCACACCACGTCATTAATGTTAATACATCTACTAATTTGCACTAAATCGGAATTTAAATAAATTAAGAGTTCAAGTTATGCAGAAGATTATGTTTAATTACTAAATATTATAAATGTCACACAAGTTTTTTTTTTATTTTATGAAAAAAAAAAAGTGGTTATTTTGGTTAGGGGAACAAACTTTAGAAAACTGGAATTGCATGTTTCGTTACTTGGGTTAAATACACAGGTAACTTAGACATCATCGCTGTTCCATATACTTCTATCAACCATAACGTGTGCATCAAGGTCATACAGCTAGAAAAATGTGATGTATGCAGTTTATTTTGTTCTTGATACGTTACGTAACATGGTAGATTTGTCGATTCATCAAATTGCCAAAGAGCCATGACTATCAATTGGGGAGTTCAATATACTCTTGTCCCCCAAAATAATGGTAACAATCAAGAATTACCATGACAATGATACTGTCATAAGGTGCATAAATGATTAGAAATCCATTGGAATTACCAGTAAAAATTATATGTATTCGTGTACCACAAATATGTGCAGAATTAGTATAAGTGAACAAGAATAATTTCAAATATTTATTAATTTTATTCTTATTCTATTCATGAAACAGTCCCAAAACAGTATTTGGTTCTTCTCGATTGACATTACTGACAATCGACATTCTGTTGCTCGATGGCTTGAAAAGTTTAAGTATTCGTAGTACAAATGTATAATTCTTACAATATTGGAAGCTAAGTTTATGGGAATTATATTTAAATTCTTATTTTATTCTTGAAATAGTCCTCATAAATATCACTCAAGGATCTGAACTTTCCAGACTCACTACGTTAGTGAATTAATCGGCAATCTCATACCCTCTTGTTATAATTTTCTCAGTACATCATTCTAAACCATTCAATTCAACACTAATCAAAAAATCCTATTTATTTTTGTATCTCTTAAATCTGTCATGACAATTCTTTCGTCTTTCTCTACATCTAGTTCTGTTCTTCATGCTTATCTTTATCTTTATATTGATTGTTTTCTTACATAAATCACAATATTCGTTGTCATAATTTTTTATATTTGTTTTCATCATTCTTTTACTTTTTCCTTATTACAGCCATTTTTTCACTTCCAATTCCTAAGCACTGAGACCAAAGCCTTTGCTGATGCTAGATATGAACAGCTTGACGGAACATATTACCGCTGCCTGCTCAAACACAAAATATGATACAAGAACAAGGGTTATACAGGGTGTTATGAACTATACCGCAATAATTTCAGATATTGTAGAGAGGCCTTATGCAAACAATTTTAGAAAGAGAATC